>JADLZN010004991.1:22987-104605 GCA_018155175.1 Sinocyclocheilus anophthalmus
AAGACTCTTTATTTCATGTCAATAGCTGCTGTTTTCTCCTCATGTATTATGATGATGTCTTCAGATCTCCTGTGAATGGAGACTTAAAGCTAAAAAAGTGTCAAAGGTTTGGAACTGATTATTTTAACAGAACAATTCAACAGCTCAACAATAAACCATGAGAAAACATGAGATCAAGTATGAGAACTTGCAGCAGAACACATTATTATTATTTTACATTTGATTATTTTATTTACTTCTAAACAACTCTTCAGTTGCGCCTAAATCAGTCATTCTGACAGTTATCACGTTTCTGACAATTCTGCAGGATGGGATACATTTTTAGCTTATTTACTGCTTAAATTATGATTCAAATAATTGTGTAATTATTTGTTCCATTTTTATTTAAATTATTTCACACTTTTAAAACTTTTTAATGCCATACATTATGTATGACAGATACGATAATTTATTATGCCTATATATTATATTTATAAACGATAAATCAATTAATATAACATTAAATGTAAAATATGTATTTATCTGTCTAATAATACAAATACAATAGTTACTCATCTACCAAGCTCTGAAAAGCGAAGGAAATTAAATGCTTCTCTGCAAAATGTGCAGTTCGCCTGTACATTTATATCTGAGTTTATGCTTTCAACTGTTTTCTTTATACTTAAATTTACATTACATTTATTTTCTGTTGTCTATTACTATAAAAACATACTCAGTAACTCCATGATGTATTTTTGATTTTGGCAGATAAGCTCCTCCCACTGCAACACATCATCAGTGAAGCTCCTCCCACTGCAACACATCATCAGTGAAGCTCCTCCCACTGCAACACATCATCAGTGAAGCTCCTCCCACTGCAACACATCATCAGTGAAGCTCCTCCCACTGCAACACATCATCAGTGAAGCTCCTCCCACTGCAACACATCATCAGTGAAGCTCCTCCCACTGCAACACATCATCAGTGAAGCTCCTCCCACAGTAACACATCATCAGTGAAGCTCCTCCCACTACAACACATCATCAGTGAAGCTCCGCCCACTGCAACACATCATCAGTGAAGCTCCGCCCACTGCAACACATCATCAGTGAAGCTCCTCCCACTGCAACACATCATCAGTGAAGCTCCACCCACTGCAACACATCATCAGTGAAGCTCCTCCCACAGCAACACATCATCAGTGAAGCTCCTCCCACTGCAACACATCATCAGTGAAGCTCCTCCCACTGCAACACATCATCAGTGAAGCTCCGCCCACTGCAACACATCATCAGTGAAGCTCCTCCCACTGCAACACATCATCAGTGAAGCTCATCCCACAGCAGTCGCATCATCAGTGAAGCTCCTCCCACTGCAAAACATCATCAGTGAAGCTCCTCCCACAGCAAAACATCATCAGTGAAGCTCCTCCCACAACAACACCTCATCAGTGAAGCTCCTCCCACATGCTCACTGCAACACATCATCAGTGAAGCTCCGCCCACTGAAACACATCATCAGTGAAGCTCCACCCACAGCAAACACATCATCAGTGAAGCCCCGCCCACTGCAACACATCATCAGTGAAGCTCCTCCACTGCAACACATCATCAGTGAAGCTCCTCCCACTGCAACACATCATCAGTGAAACTCCTCCCACTGCAACACATCATCAGTGAAGCTCCTCCCACTGCAACACATCATCAGTGAAGCTCCTCCCACTGCAACACATCATCAGTGAAGCTCCTCCCACTGCAACACATCATCAGTGAAGCTCCGCCCACTGCAACATCATCAGTGAAGCTCCTCCACAACACACCTTCAGTGAAGCTCCTCCCACTGCAACACCTCATCAGTGAAGCTCCACCCACTGCAACACATCATCAGTGAAGCTCCTCCCACAGTAATCACATCATCAGTGAAGCTCCTCCCACATGTTCACTGGTAGTGAAGCTCCTCCCACTGCAACACATCATCAGTGAAGCTCCTCCCACAGCAACACATCATCAGTGAAGCTCCTCCCACAGCAACACATCATCAGTGAAGCTCCGCCCACTGCAACAAATCATCAGTGAAGCTCCTCCCTGCAAAACATATCAGTGAAGCTCCTCCCACTGCAACACATCATCAGTGAAGCTCCTCCCACAGTAATCACATCATCAGTGAAACTCCTCCCACAGCAACACATCATCAGGCCACTCGCCCGTAATTCAGCAATAAATGCTGGAATATCTCCATCAGTTCACAAGTGAAGACGAGCATCTATTCATCAGGAAGAGCTGAAATCTGTAAAGACTGAGTTTATTAAAGAGGACAGAGAGAAGATGAGAGATCCAGAGCCCTGCAGAATCAAACACACTGAAGATACTGAAGAACTAACAGGTTGGTGATTATTCTTCATTAATGAGGCTGAATGTTATAAAGCTTCAAACAGTATTAGATTTGTTGTAACAGGAAAAATCTTTAGAGCTGTTGAATAATCTAGAGGAAGCATCATATAATAAGAGACACTTTCTATGATATGGGTACTTTTTTAACAAAATTAATGTGTGTTAGATAATTTTGTTGTTGATCAAACATATTTAATAGTTCTCCCTGTAGAAACATGTGATTTGTCTATAATACTTACAAATAGTTACAATTCAGAGAGACATCATTTATAAAAATGCATCAAAAAGATATATATGTTTACATCAGGGTTCATTTTTATCTCCTTTCACATTTCTCTGTTTTTATGACTAACTGAAAATAAACCATTTTTACTTTTATTTCAGAGTTAAATGAAGAAAACGAGGAGAATGAAGAACTGAGTGAAGTTAAGGAGAAAAATCATATCAAAACTGGAAAAAAACCTTTGAGTTCCTCTCAAATCAAACAGAAAGATTTAAAGAAAAGAAGAGCCAAGAAATCTTTCACCTGCACTCAGTGTGGAAAGAGTTTCACAAACAAACATAGTCTTGAGCGTCACATGAGAGTTCACACTGGAGAGAAACCATTCACTTGTGATCAGTGCGGGAAGAGTTTCACACAATCATCAAACCTTAAGATACACATGAAGATCCACACTGGAGAGAAACTGTACACATGTGATCAATGCAGCAAAACATTTTTGAGGGCTTCAGAACTGAAGAAACACCTGAGAGTTCATACAAAGGAGAAGCCACATTCATGTTATTTGTGTGGAAAGAGTTTTTCATGTTTACAATATTTGAAAGAACATCAGAAAATACATACTGCTGTGAGAGAGTACATGTGCTTTGAGTGTGAAAAGACTTTTACTACAGCAAAATGTTTAAAACAGCACGAGAGGATTCACACTGGAGAGAAACCTTACAAGTGTTCACACTGTGACAAGAGATTCAGTCAGTCATCAAATCTGAAAACACACGAGAGGATCCACACTGGAGAGAAACCGTATCACTGCACTGCATGTGGGAAGTGTTTCAGTCATTCATCTTCTCTACACAGTCATACAAAAAACATTCACAGTAAGTAGATCATCTTCAGATCCAGCACTTTCAGATCTGATGCTGTGTCCTCAACAAATCCTCATCAAACGTAATTTATTCCAAGTGCGCTCTTTTATCTGGGTCATGAACGATGCCCCATTCACGAATTAATCTCTCTTTTGAGTCGATTCTGTTCAAGGTCTTGAATAAAGAAGCCTGCAAAACGGTGTGCATTTGTTCACGAATCACTTTGAATGATTTGTTCAGTTCCCTGCACGCACTGAATCATCTGAAGGGGTTTCTCATTAGTACCTGGAAATTTAAGAACAGGGAGAACATAAAGACCTTCAGACAATTGAAGCTAAATCTGCAAATTCTGCTGTTGGCCTGCGCTGAGGATCTTTATTAGCTGAACACTGTGTGTGCCATCTGTGAACGACTCCACAGGAATACATTTGATTTCATTTAGGTGATATTTTGTAGTAGTGCTATAAGAAGCTGTCATGTGAAATGTGTAAAGTGAAATGAATGAAAGGTGTCGATTGCAGCATTTAATTTATAGTAGATTTGCTTTATTACATTACATCAGATTTATTTTTGAGTGTTGTGAGATGATTCTGTGGTCTGCAGTGTTGAGCATTATAACCAATCACACATGATTCTTTTGAGCTTATGAATGCAATATCCAATCAGAGGCGTTTTGATTGTCATGCCCCGGAGAACTCGGAGTTGTTCAGTGTTGATCCATGACTGATTCACAAACTCTCTCATCAGCATAAACAACAAACTGCAGAAGAGAGATTGATTGTGCAGTGTAGACCGCTTCAGTAATTATAACGAGAGTTTTTGTGAAAATGCAGAACTCAGTTTTAGACTGAAGTCATGAAGCGCTGTGTTTCTTTACGTTATTTATTCCCAGTTTGAATAACCGTTTTGTTTGTCATGCTGCTGAAATAACAATATTGTGAAGTCTTGATTGTCTAATCTGTAAAATGGGATTCATAAACAGTTCATGCTTTTCCCCTTGAAACAACACGGATACAGTTCAGTCATTCATATGCTATAAAATGGATGAAAATGTTTTAATGATAAAAAGAGCTTGTTTTTATTAAAAGCAAGACTTAATATCTCATATCAAAGCAAGTTGTTTTTTGTTTTTCAAGGACACGTGTGTTTCGTAAGGTTTCAGATTGGCCAATGATGGAGTTGACATTCAACATGAAGTCATCATATTTTGTGGTTTAGGGGTTATCATAGAGGTTTAAATGTGCAGGTTAAGATCCTGGTGAATGTAAATGGATAGAGGTAACAACAATTTATTATGTGTACTATAACTGTTTTAAAAGTAATATTTTATAAGTTACGTGATACTATAGCAGATACACAGCAGACACATACTGTTCTGAGACGAGAGAAAATAGATACCAAAATACTTAAATGTGACTCTTGAATAAAAGCTTTATAAACAATAATATACTCACTGTTTGTTGTGTTTGTTTTAATACAGTAATTGATTGAGTCAGTGTATTTGATTTGTTAAATGACTACCGATTCGGTTTTCATCACCCAACGTCAGATGTGCATCTATGTCATGTCTGTACCTCCCTGTGTGTTACATGTTAAAAAACCCTTGATCTCGTTAAAGCAACGTTAAATTTATATACACAGTCCAAGGTAAAAAGCACATTTTGATAAAAGAGAAAAGTTGGGAGGTTGAATCAAAGCATAGCTCAGTAGCTTAATACATGTAAGATTCATGAATGAATTAAGACACAAATGTAGTTTCATTTGTCTGAGCACAAGGTTTTATTTTTTCAATATTTCACCCTGTTTTGTCCCACTTCCACGAATCAGTGATTTGCTAGTAGTATTGCAAAATGACTATAGTAAACACTCATTTTTCAGTTAAGGACAGTTCATCATTGAATTCAGTGATATCAACATCCAGCTCAGTTCAGTTTAAACAGTATCTTTGCAATCATTTGCAATCAAGTAAACGATATCGCTGGAAATGAAGTGTCCCAACTAAGCAAGCCAGAGGGACAGCGGCAAGGAACAAACTCCATCGGTGACAGAATGGAGAAAAAAAAAAAATCTTGGGAGAAACCAGGCTCAGTCGAGGGGCCAGTTCTCCTCTGGCCAGACGAAACCAGCAGTTCAATTCAGGCTGCAGAAATAGTCACATTGTGCAGAGGAATCATCTGGTTCCTGTGGTCTTGTACCGGTGGTCGTCTGAGACAAGGTCTTTACAGGGGATCTGAATCTGGGGCTCATCTAGTTGTCCTGCTCTCCGCTGACATTCAGGGCTGTAGAAATCGTCTCTAGGTGCTGATCCACCATCAGGTCTGAATAGGTACTGGATCCGGGTGACTGCAGTGAACATCTGATCTGGATACAGCCGGATAGGTAGCTACGGTGAACTCGGAATCAAGAGGAACAGAACTTAAGTAGTATGGATGCCGATCTGAAAAGGGTTTAAGTGTGGATTTGATGGTAGGCCTATAAGGTTACCATGTGTGTGTATGCATATGCCTGTTGTGTTTAATGAAATGGGCGAGGCCCCATATTCCATTAGCTTAAATTCTTACTACAATGGCAAAAGCTGTTTTGCAGCACTTTCTGCCTCAAAATGAGGTCAAAAATTTTTGTGTGGGGGCCCGGGAATATTTCTTAGAGGAGCCTTGGGGAAAAAAAAGGTTGAGAAACCCGTTATCTTCAGGCAAAATACACTGTATTGTAATTGTGTTTTAATCAATTCCCAAACTAACTAAGAGCCTGAGGTTAGAGAACTACAGGGCGATTAAGGGTATTGGTTGGCAGTGGTGCATATTAGCACCTTAACCAACCGAAGAACCATGAAGAAACCTCTCCTGGGCCGCTTAACAGGTTTTTATACCAGATGCGGGTAGATAGCACTCAACACCACGAAGACCACTGAAGAACCAAATGTTTTGTACAGGTTTTATGGCAGGGGTGCTCAAAGCAGAACAGCAAGGCGCTTCTATGTACGAATACAGTCATATTAATATGAATAATTAACCATAACTAGTTATAATTAATTATTCATATTTTAGATCCGCTGTAGATATTTAGCTGACCTCTCAGGGTCAACTGGCTGTCAATTCTAAGAACGTTAATTTCTTGGTTAAAGGAAATAACCTTCTTACTGTACAATTCTACAAAAGCTTGTAGCTTAAATCTGCATGATTAAGTGACTCCAGGTATGAGCAAACAATGAACCACGTCAAGTGTGATACAAGGTTTTATTAACTACATAAACACTTAAACTATTCTAACATACTACATAAACACATAAACTGGTCTAACATACACATACACACACACACACACACATACAGTTGGTATAGGAAAGGGTTAAAGCTTAACTCAGTACAGAAAGAGAAATAAGGACTATGAAGTTATAGAACCATTTGCATATTCAGCAGATCTACACCTGAGGGAAACATCAGATTCTTAGTTCAAACACACCTTTGTAAAAAGGTGCAAATGATACCTAATGTATCAATTAATAAGACTAAGTTTGGATACTTGCAAGTCTCGTCTGTCTGAAAAGAGATTCCTGATGCAATCTTAAGTTTCCAGTTGATCTTTGCTGAATCTTTGTTTGGGTCGATGAAAAGAACCAGTTTCGAGTCAGAGAATCTTGATTAATGGACAGGTCGAGGCCGAAGCCTGGCACGTAACTTAGGATGTTCTGGAGCGTTGGAACTCACATCTTATCGAAACCTAGCAGGACCACCGACTCTAAGGGGGTCCCTGGTGTGGGCCTTTAAGGTCGGAGAAGATCCCCGCCTCTCAAGATGGGCTTGTCCAATGAGAAAGATGGAAATTCCAAGCGGGAGGTGGCAATTGCTGGAGGGTTTTACGACCCTTTGTCTCTAAGCTTGGTAATTTGCAAATGGACTTGAATCAAACTTACTAAAAGTTCTCAGTACCCTAATATATATTGCCTATGTACCAAAATATAATATACACTCTCATTTAGATCATCAGAAGGCAAATTCATAGATACTAAACAAGGTAGGATTACATATAGTGAAAGGATGACAAGAATGGGTTCCCTCATAAGCATGCCTAAAATAGTCTAAAAATATCAGAGACAACATACACCATGACCTGAAGGATACACTGTTCATTCAAAGAAAGGTTTTCCTATGAATTAATTAGTAGAAAAGTCAATTTCTACTGTGCATTGTGCCTCTTGCTATGGAAAATGCAGTGAAAGTCTCTCTGCTCACATTCCTCTGGGCAATAAACCCAGTGATATCAGCGTTGGTTGCCATGAAACCAGGGGCCTGTTCGGCTTCCTGTGGTGTTACGCATTCTGGGGGAAGGGTTCATGGGTCCTCATATGGCTTTTTAACTGAGGGGTGTTACAGAGTATTTTTTTAAATATAGCTAACAAAATATATATTGTGTGTTTGATTGGTCCAGACGCTACGCTGGGTGAATTCCTGCTCCCTTTTGCAGTGAATTCACTCATCCTAAACAACAAAGTGCAGATGTACTTGCGATGTAAATATACAGGCATGCAGAGTGGACGCATGGAAAATAGCCTTTAAAGCAGTTATTTTTTCCACAACATGCATAACTATGGAATAACCAATTTGTGTTGTCTAAAAACAAGAGTATATTTAAAAAAGAATGGTTGATAAGGCAATTATATTTATTTCAGACTTATTGAATATAACAGTGAGATTTATACTTATCAGCAATGTGTTTCTTTCTCAGGGATTGGATCTTCCTGTAGAGATTATAATTTGGTTGTGAAAAGCATTTCCCCTAAATTGCTTTACCGTGTGAAAATACATCTCAGTTATAATTCAGCTGTCCGACAAATTCCAAATCTTGTTATTGGAGGTATTAATATCTGACACCAATGAAACAAGCTTTTAAGTGTCAATTAAATAAAAGTATTAATTTCTATAATTTCTTACCCCCCACTAAAATAAATAAAGTGAGCATGTTGATAGAAACTGTATTTTTACTTTAGCAATCACTAATATTTCCCACATGATTTTATATCATAGATGCACATACAGTACAAAAAGGACATTCTATATCTGAGAAACTAAATTATTATTGGTAAGCACGTTTGAACATATTTGCAGACAGGGTATTTCACAGTAATGATTGGTCTAAACATTCTTAGACATTACTTTTATATCATGTAAACAATTACTTTTATATATTGTTTATAGTATTGAACATAAAACCATCCTCACGCCGTACATTTATATGTACTGAAAGGTTGCCTATCATATTTCTAAATGCTGCATTTGATTTCACACATTTTAGTCTGGAATATAGTTTGGGAAAAGTTCAACTAGTAAATGTGTTCAAGTTTATGCCACAACAACACATTATCTAAGTCAAATAAGAAACCTTACTTACTCGGCCTGAAAGATCTCCTCTGATGGCTCCAGCCGCGCTCGCGTTCTGTTTGTGAGATAAACATGAATCTTTTTCCCCTCAGCGCATCTTCTGAGGTAAATACAAGGCTTTTTCCTCTCAGCCCGTCTTCTGAGGTAAATACAAGATTTGCACTACCATTGAGAATGAATGTGAAACGGTTTAGGGCTGTTTAGCTACCACGGCCAGCATTTTACCTTTTTTTATTTGTCAGAAAATTGTGCTCAAAGCATACAGCAAGTATAGCCTATACGTAAAGAAGCAAAACAAGCGCGTTAATATGGGAAATCAGATTTAATCAACAATAAAAACCAACTGCTCAGTTCAGCTGATAGGCCTACAGCTACACAAGTTAACCGGTTAATAAATCACTATAAACTAAATAAAGTATTTCCTGTTATTCGTGTTATTTACAGAAAGGGTAGTTTCTCACAACATTTAAAAGACATAGACTAATACACAACAAACGAAAAGGAGAGAAAGGAATATGATCGGACCTCGGACTCCTGTCACTAAAAGCAACACGTGTTTGAAAGGAACTGAATTGCACCAATTACTTTTACGGTGTCAACCGCCTCAGAGGGTCGATTACCACAGTGGATGTCCAATGACCATGAGAGAAATGAAGAGCAGTCAGTTGTACTAATTTAATCTTTAAGATGTTGAATAGCAATAATCAGATACACTGTGTACATATTCACCATCAAAGAAATCACAACAATGCAAAGAAACATCCATATAAAGAGCATAGGCCCATGCAAAATAAATGAAATATTTCGACAGATGCGAGCTTTAAGGACACAGATGTCAGCTGGTTTCACAATTAGGTAGTGAAAAACAATTATTGCAACAGCCTGTGTTGGTCTCTACAGTCATTTTAAGAGGACGATGTCAGGATAGCAATATGAAACTTGTCTTTAGGCTGCAGTTTAGGTCCTCTGATGCACGATGAATCCTCAGTGATGACAAATACCAGCGCATATAAGTCTATGGTGTGTATTACTGAATGTTTCTCCTGTTGATCTGTATGACTCTCGAAAATGGTTATTCAAGAATCATCACAAACGAAACTTCTGTGAGAAGTTTGGGATAATTAAACCCCATCCACGGCCAATCGAGATTACAATATTCTCCCCTGCAGTTCACAAAGTGAAGGTGCTGCAGAAAGAGACTTTAAGCCACCTTATTTTGCTGCTTTACAGGTGAGATTGCAGGACCACTACTTTCACTCTGCTGTTCCCGAACTGAACGGATTTACTCTGGCGTGATCGCTGAATAAACCATGCCTCCTCAATTCAGTTTTAAAAACACACATTATAGCTGTACAGCCCTTATAATAAAAGGAACATGAACTGAACAAGGGCTTTTTTACAGTATGGCCGCAATGAACGCAGACCATGGCACTACAGAAACGTGATGCCTACAGCACACAGCTCACTGCATTTCACAAACACAAAGGATGATAAATTTGCGCACATAAGACAAAGACGAAGATACACATGTACCAATGAAAAAAAAAAAGATCTAGATGTATATATATATATCACATGATGAAAGTCCAAATATTGGTCGCAATAATATTGAAAAAAAAAGTCAGGGTCCTTGAAGTGGATCGCCATTCAGATCGCCATTCTACTACACATGTCTGAACGCCTTCTTCATGCCATAGGCAAAATGTACAGATTGGCTTGTGCCAATCTCAACAATAATCACAATCACTGCAGGAACAATGTGTGGACAGATGACAGACAAAGATCAATCTGTGAAACAGTGAATGAAATCAAAGGTATAAAACGATAAACAATTCTTGACAAAGCACTGCAGATTGACTGTTTCAGTATCAATGAACTGCATGTAAAGATGTGTGGTACCTCTGAATAATAATCCAGCAGTCCTGCTGACTTCAGCTTCTGCTGGATCTGTGATCATGTCTGTTAGTTCAGGTCAGATATAATGCTATATAAACAAATCATCATCACTTCATCATCAGATCATACTTGAGCTTCACATCACAGAAATGATGAATGAACTTCCACTGCTTCATGAGTCCATCATCTATTATCATGTTATTTCAATCTCAAGGTGTCAGGAGAAACATTTACCGTCCGAATAGGGCTTTTGAGTTTATCTGAATCTCACAGTACAAGTGATACATATGCATTGTAATTAATATAAAACTCATAAAACTCACATGAAACTCATAAGAAAACACAATATTATTTATATAATGAAGCAAAATTATATATATTTAAAAAACTTCTTGATTTTGGGGAGGAACTCCATCTTCGAGTTGATCTGAATCTCACTGAATCTGCTGGTTTTGAAGATTAAATTTATTCACTGTGAAAACTTTAGATAATGTTTCTTTGTCATGTCACTTGTAATGACAGATTTAACCAGATTATATTTTATTGCTTGATGCATTATTGTCACATTTGTTAAGGACACAGCATCAGATCTGAAAGTGCTGGATCTGAAGATGATCTACTTACTGTGAATGTTTTTTTGTATGACTGTGTAGAGTAGATGAATGATTGAAACACTTCCCACATGCAGTGCAGTGTTACGGTTTCTCTCCAGTGTGGATCCTCTCGTGTGTTTTCAGATTTGATGACCGACTGAATCTCTTGTCGCAGTATGAACACTTGTAAGGTTTCTCTCCAGTGTGAATCCTCTCATGCTGTTTTAAACACTTTGCTGAAGTAAAAGTCTTTTCACACTCAAAGCACATGTACTCTCTCACAGCAGTATGTATTTTCTGATGTTCTTTCAAATATTGTAAACATGAAAAACTCTTTCCACACAAATAACATGAATGTGGCTTCTCCTTTGTATGAACTCTCAGGTGATTATTCAGGTTTGAAGCCCACAAAAACATTTTCCCGCATTGATCACATGTGTACAGTTTCTCATAGAAACAATTATTTTCATTTGCAAAGGTTATTCAGAGGACAAATTATAACTTGCTTTGCAAAAATTAACTATTTCCAGAACTACTTCTTGTCTTCTATTTACAAGTTTCAACTAAAACAATACACATAAATTACTTTGCTTCATTTACAAAGAACTTAAATTACAACAGTAATAAACAACTTAATTCATTTCATTTTTTAAGTTTCCCAGAAGCACCATTTTCTCCATAACTGTCCTAAAAGAAGAGAAAAAGGAAAGAAAATTATTAAGACAGGGCTGCAATCTTAAGGTTAGAAAATATGACAGCAGGACTTGCATACAAAATACTTCAAAAATCATATTTCTGGATCATCAAGTTTGCCTAAAACATTTGTAGACATATCTTGCATGACAGCACTACAAAAAATATAAATAAAATAAAAATACAAGTTAAAGACGTGTCTACTTATTAAGTAGCCTCATAGGCATACTTGTCTTGTTGTTGTGGGCTTTATATATGGGTGAGGGCTAATTGTTGTGAACACAAGAGGTCCTAGTGGAAATATTACAGATGGGTAATGCCTTACCTCCAAGCCACAATGGCAGAGTTTTTGTCCCAAGTAAAGGAATGATCAAATTCAGCCCTCAATTTAATAAATACAACAACTTTTGCCTCAGACCACCTAACAAATGAATCTGTTCACATTTTTTAAGACCCCTGACTTTCAACATTTGTTTTGCTAGCTATTTGAGCAAATTAAAACACAATACTTACATTTATAAGTGTATTCGCTGACAGCCACAGAACCATCACCCGCTATTTTGTTTGAATAAAAGTCCCGTCGCCACCGGCGCGCTATGAATTCTGGGATAGACTAGGCTGCGAAGGATCCATCTTCTTCTTCTTCTTTTAAATTTAATGGCGGTTGGCAAACCAACTTAAATGGTGCATTCCCGCCACCTACTGGATAGGAGTGTGGAGCGCATAATGATTGGAAGTTTGAGAACTATAACCAAAAACAAAAACAAATAAAAAACAAAACAAAAATACAACGCCAATTATTCCCACTTTATTTACTGCAACTGTATCCTAAATTCTATTGATCAGTCTTGTTTCTTTTAAGAAAATAATTAATTCATGAAATATTCTTGATTGCTTTGGGCCATTTCCTAACAGAACCTGAAGTGACAAATAATTTATTCTGAATGATCCTAAAGCTTGAATTAGTTGAAATCTTGCTCCTGCATATGCATCACACTCTATAAGTACATGTTCTACTGATTCTGCATCACCACATTTGCCACAATTTCCAGTTTCATGCTTCCCCATTCTATACAGACACTGATTTAACGAACAATGTCCAATACGCATTCTTGACATTAAAACGTCTTCTTTCCTGTTGCCAAACTTTCTTCTTTCTTGACCTACTTTCTCTTGAATATGATGAAAGTGTCTACCTTTTGTTCCACTATCCCACTCCTTCTGCCATTTCTTTCTTATTTCATTTGCAATTAACCCTTTTACTTCTGCTTTACTCATTGACACTTTAATGTCAATTTGTGCATGTTTCAGAGCCTGTTTAGCCAGATGGTCTGCCTCCTCGTTTCCTTCCACACCCATATGTGATGGTACCCACAGGAAATTTACCATAAGACCAGATTGTCTTATTCTAAATAGACTCTGCATCACTTCAAAAATGATATCTTGCCTTGCAGTTGAAATTCCACTTAGCAAGCTATTTAAAACTGAAAGGGAGTCTGTACAAATTACTGACCTTATTGGCTGTACTTCTTCTATCCCCTGAAGAGCTAGGAATATTGCTACTGTCTCTGTAGTAAAAACAGATATATGACTTTGAATTGAGGTATGTAGACTGCTGCTGCTGTTATTCCAGATTCAGGATCTTTAGAGCCATCCATGTATATTTGCAATATGCTATAATAAGTTTGTTCAATGTATTGCTGCACTGCTATATTTGTTAACATACTTCTTTCCTGGTTATGTTTTTCTTCATATAGCTGAATGTCAACTACAGGAATAGGGAAAAGCCAAGGAGGAACTGCTGAAGTTGCCACAGAAGGGGCAATATTGATGTCACTAATTCTAGGGCTGAACGATTTTGGAAAATAATCTAATTACGATTTTTTTTTACCAATATTGCGATTTTGCAGAGTTAAATTACGATGATGTTAGATCTTTATCTTCTGTATATCAACAAAGACAAGCTCTATAAATCATTATGTAGGGGGTGGGAAGCCTTTAGGCACCCTCACGATTCGATCTGATTTGGGAGTCGCGTCAGATTCAAAAACTATTCGTTCTTATGATTAGTCTATTAAATATAACTTTTTAAAATTTTATGCCAGATGTAATTAATACTTTGTTTTTTTAAATCAATGAAAAAATGTAATTAAAACAATTGCATGTTAATAATTTTAAATAAACTAATATAAAACAGGGCTTAGATTAAGCCAGGATAGGCCTTAGTGTAATTAGGTTAAAGCGGTTCTGAATCAGCGGTAAATTCCATCACCTGCGTGCTTTCAACATTGAGCGCATTAAACACAGAGCCGTTGTCCTGACGAGCACACCACCAGTGAACAGACGGCATGCGATTTATCGGGACAGCCCTAGAGTGGACTCACTTGTGTGGCCAGCGGTAGACATTAATGGCGGTGTGTTGAGTGATGTGAGGGGAACGCAAATTTACACAGTATACAAGCTGTACACTCACGACTTTACATTGTAGCAAAGTGTAATTACTTCAGTGTTGTCACATGAAAAGATATAATACAATATTTACAAAAATGTGAGGGGTGTACTCACTTCTGTGAGATACTAATATATATATATATATATATAATATCTATATTATCAAGGCTCGAAATTGCGACCATTTTGGAAGCATATGCTCCCGAAATTTAATCTGTGCGACCACAAAATATATTTGGGAGCATTTGTGCAAGTGCATATAATAGTTGTCGTGCGACCTGTTTGCATTTCTCTAAAAACATTCAGAGTATGTACCTTCTGAGTGTTGATACGGTGACCTGTCTGCCGTTCTATGAAACGTTAGGCTACATAACAAAATTAAACTTCATCTTTACATTTTTAACTTTAATGCAGATTTTAGATTGGTTAATATTAGCTGTCAATCACCCAGTCACTGCTTTCCGCTGTCAGGTGACAGGGAGCTAACTACCGCGGGGAATGTAAAGGGCTGAAGAAGAGAGAAAATAAACAAGAAACACTGACAGATTTCTTTTGTAAACAACCTAAAGGTCAAATAATGGTGCTGGTGGATAGCGCTAATTTGGCTGAATGTGAATCCACCAGCCGAATAGTAGTGTTACAGTTTTGGACGAGAGTGGTTGAAAGATATAGTGGCTCCGCTATGAAAATGGTTCGATGCACTGCATTCATGAAAGCCTGTGGGATGGGGGGGGAGTTTGCAGGTAAAGCGTTCCCAACCGAATCTAACATTCGTAACTGTTGCTTTCGATGTGCGGTTTGACATTAGCGAGTATATGGCAAAACAAATCCAAACAAAACACACCTACAGAGAGTGTAGGCATTACATGACGTTGAAGACTATAGGTTAGATTAGTGCGCAGCGTGCGCATGTAGATGTCGTCTTTCACGGCATGTTCAGTCTATTAGAATGCATCACAAAATTCAAGATATGGGGCCTTAAATCATTATATCGTTTTCAGGGGTAGGCAATGTCGGTCCTGGAGTGCCGTTGTCCTGCAGAGTTTAGCTCCAACCCTGAAAAAAAACTTGTCTGTAGCCTCAGTAATCCTGAAGACCATGATTAGCTTGTTCAGGTGTGTTTGATTTGGGTTAGAGCTAAATTCTGAAGGAAAGTGGCCTCGACGTTGCCTATCCCTGATATAGTTAATCAATATCACAAGAAGAGTGCTGTTTCCTTCAAAAATCAGCATGAGTACAAATGTGATATTGATTTTATACAACTCTTCAATAAAAAAGAAGTTAATATTAAGAGACTTACGTTTTAGACACTATATTGCCTGTTTTTGCAACAACAAAAAAATTATTCCAAACACAGCTACAGCGCTGTTTTGCGTCTCTGAGCAGCATGAGGGCGTTTCGTTCCTGAATGAATCATTCGTTAAATGATTCGGATTAATCGCAATGACTCACTTATTAACAGTGACTTGCTGACACCTGCTGGCAGTTTTAATTTCACATTTAAAGTTTCAAATATTTCAAATATTAGTATTCAACGTTTTATGTTTACAATATTAAAATATTATTTATGCATGTGTAACTGCAGCCTAAATGTATTCATGTCCTGCATTAATCAGTGTGTAAATGCATCTAAATGCCACTTCAGAAGCAGCTTCTCTTTCCTCTGCATTGCAAAGATGAATTATGATACTGATATCATTTGTTTGGTAACAACCCAAATGTCTTATTATTCTAAATGACTGATTAAATGTAAGAATTTGACTCAAAAGATAATGCACACTTTTAGAAAAAAGGGCTTTATAAAGGTAAAAAATCTATTTAAACTTATTGGAAAAGAATAATTTCTGTCACTGCTGTGAACTGACCACCACACATGATTTGAAGAATATAAAACGTTTTTAGGAGTCAGCTGTCCACTGTAGTCCTTAAATGAGCAGCACAGTAACACTCAGTCAAATTATTGTTATCGATAAAATCCCAGAAAATATAGAGATATACTTTTTTGTCATTATCGCACACCCCTAGCTGCCAGCCGTTCGGTGCAACTCACAGAGCTGAATGTAAAGTTTAACACCGCATACACCATCCTGACCCTCGCCAAAGAAGAGCTTAACTTTAGGTTGTTTACAAAAGAAATCTGTCAGTGTTCTTTTCATTTTCTCTCTTCTTCAGCCTTTTCTTTTTCTCGCAGTAGTTAGCGGAAAGCAGTGACTGAGAGATTGACATCTAATATTAACCAATACAAAATCAGATTTAAAGTTAAGAATGTAAGGATAAAATCTGTTAATATATAATTTGTAGTTGTTATGCTCATACATTTTTGGTGAGTGCTCCTACATTTTTGCTGGTGCTCCTAACTTTTTGACACCAGTGCTACCAAGTAAAAAAGTTAATTTCGAGCCCTGTTATATATATATATATATATATATACACACACACACCACACAAACCACATATTATATATATATCCTGTATATATTAGGGGTGTAACTGTACATGTATTCGTACCGAACGAATACGGTATTTAAATTTTTTTTTTTTTTAGGAAATGCAAATAGAATGGCGTGTTTGCCAGTCTTGATGTGTGGCATGACAGATCACTGTATAAACGCCTTGGAGAGCTGCTTCTGGGACGGTTCAGAAACATGCTGGTATAAACACAGCACAAGCATTGACTAGAGCGGCCACGATCAGCTCCTGTTCCCGTGAAACATGCTATGACAGTCAGTGTGTAATTGAATATATTTTAACAAATAGCCTAGACATTTTATTATTTATAAGCTAATTTAAAAACTGCATTATGTGCAATTTATATGTTTGCATACATTTTTTTTTTATTTGAGTGTTGATTATTATATAAAAATAAATAGTAATTGAATTTAAGTTTGGGCTTTGTTGTTAATTGTAACCTTATAATGTAAAAGGCTCCCCATAGTTTTAAGCATAAGCTGAGGTAGATTTTTATCACTAAGAAAATGTAAACTATAACTGAATGTATTTAAAGAAAGAGCAACTTTTTCAGTAAACCTGAAAAAAAAAAGTAAATGTTCCCCCTCCTGTTGTACCGAAATCATACCGAACTGTGAAGTTAAAACCGAGGTATGTACCGAACCCTCAAATTTGTGTATTGTTACACCCCTAATATATATACTGTATATACATATACACACAGTACCGCCGCTCCCTATACACAAGAGTACGCCGTTTGCGTAGGGAACCAACTCCCAGGGGGGCACCATTCCAGTTGCTCAAAAAAAAAAAAAAGTTTAGTTCTATATTAAAATTAAAATTAACATTTACATAAATAAATATATAAACATGAATGCGCATATATATATATCCATATATATAAAAAAATCCATAAAACTTACGGTAAAAAAACAGCAGCTGTGGTTGCCAGAATTTTACCGTAAAAAATACGGTAGCAAAGTTTTAAGTTTTTAACTTAAATTTACAGTTAAATACCGTAATTTCATAATTGGGAATAGTAATTTCTAATAATTTCATTAACTGCTATCATGTTAATATACCAACCTATTGAACTACTGAAACCTTTTTCTGTTTTGTAGCTTTGTAATACACTAAATGCAGGCGGTGATGAGAAAGTACACATGATGAAACCACGAGGTCCATCCAGCAGCTTTTCAATAATAAATATATAGGCAGCTGCACCCTCAGTGTCATTCACACAAACACCAAACACCATCACGGACACACATGAAAATGAAAATAATTGCAATACCATATTTAACAAACATTAGTTAACACCACAAAACTAATATACAAAAACGATAAGAACAAACCAGAAGAAACAGTTATTTTACCAAAAAAAAAAATCTACATTTGAAAGTAAAGCAGGAGAATTTGGGAATGTCAATTACGGTTATTCCTGTTAAATTAGACGGTATAGTTCATTCCAAAAAAGGGTATACTACAGTAAAATTATGTCCAATACATGTAATGGATTTATACAGGTTTTTTTCACCGTATATAGTAGGGGTATTTACTGTTAACCATTTAACAGGTTTTTATTGAAGTATTTTTACAGTCTTTTACCTTTAAATTCACGGTCATTTTTTACAGTGATATATATATATTAGGGCTGTCAGTCGATTCAATTTTTTAAAATCGAATTAAAATTTTCAACTTAAAATTAATTAATAATAATTAATCACAAATGAATTTGGCTGTGAAAATACCCCAAAAAGATAATTTAAAGCTATTATTGTGTTACATGAGAAAGTATCAAGTAGACATTACAAATTGTAGCTTAGAAATATTATTTATTCCAACATAAAATGTCAGTACACAAACATTTAGGCTACCAACGGCCTCCTAACATAAACTATGGAACATAAAGAAGATAATTTGAGAAACATTCAGATTTTTTTGTACATTTACACAAAACCCCAAAACAGCTTTGTTATCCACAGTCTTCAAAATATATTCTTTTATGTTCCACAAAAGAAAGAAATCCATTCAGGTTTGAGTAAATGATGACAAAATACATTTTTTGGGTGAACTATCCCTTCAATGTTTTAATTTTTATTTATTTATTTAGCTATCTATTATGATTTTAATGAAATGATACTCTAAGAAACTAAATCTGCCAGCAGGTGGCGGTAAATGCCTTTGAGTCATTCATTCGAACTGCTGATTCATTCATCAGGAATTCAGTAAACGGCTCTATCTATGAATGGATATTTGAATCATTGGTTCACACGATTCATTCAAAAAGAGGATTCATTCAGAAACTAAACACCGCTGTTTTGCTCGGAGACGCACAACCATGTGGATTAAAGGTAATATTTTCTCTGCAAAATTGAGCAAAACGGACAATATTGTGTTTAAAATATAACATCATTTTAACTTCTTATTTACTGAACTGTTGTTTAAAGGGGTCATATGATGCGGCTTAAAAAGAACATTATTTGGTGTATTTGGTGTAATGGAATGTGTTAATGCGGTTTAAGGTTAAAAAAACACATTATTTTCCACATACTGTACATTATTGTTTCTCCTCTATGCCCCGCCTTTCTGAAATTGGCCAGCTATCCAGTGCGTTGGAGTGGCCGATACTCAGCGCTGGACGGAAATGTTACGCCCCTTTCCATACTGTGCGCTGTCCCCGGAGCCGAAAAGAAAAAACATTAAAAACCCATTAGAAACGAGTCATTCGTTGGAATCCAGTGGGGACATAATTATGTATTATAATTATTTATACTGTCTTTTTACGCATTGCATCTGCATCGTGCCGTGTAAACATAAATCCATGTCTGTATTTGTGATCGGAGAAGTGACAAACAACAAGCCCTACGCTACACTGCTCAAAAAACTCACTTTAAATATATAAAATATAAAAACTCTTTAAATAATGAAATGGGAATTATTAAATTTCCCGGTCAAACTCCACATATTATACAACTGAATCAGAAGGTTAAACTAGAAATTCCTATTACTGATTTTCTTTTAGAGTCAATGCAGAGGGGACAGCTTCGGGCTGCGAAGAAGAAAGCAGAAATGGAGAAGAAGAGAAGCAGAGATACCCAGACAAGAAACGCAAGACATGATTTTGATGGCTAAGGAACTTCTTCGAATAATTTGACAACATGAACATGTAAATAAACGGTTGATGAAAAGGGTTAAACAATTTATTGAGGTTAATGAGTTTAATTTGAGAATAGAATCTTTGCGGGGCGAGGTTGACAGGTTGAACATTCAAAAAGTCAACGCCGTCCCCAAAGTTTAAACAGTTAACTGACATCCGGTCAAAAGCGAGAGCAGGTGTCACTATCTGGGTTAACATCTAACATATGGAAAAATACTGAGGTGTGAAAACTTGCTCGTATATTTTTGCAAAGGTGTTGTTATTGTGTAAGTGAAGAAAATGCTTAATTGTGGTTAGCACAAAAGGTCAGGGATCCTGTGTGAGCATATAGGGGTAAACTTTGTTTTAACTTCTTCGCATATATTTTTGGAGATGTACTTGTGTGTATATGCTGTGCTTAGTGTGATGATGTAATGGAATTGCAACCTGCTGAAGCAAGGGGTGTGACCAAGTGTTTTGTGTGCCTTGCAACGATCCAATAGGGGGATTTTAATAAATGCTTTGCAGGAGAGGAATTGTGTAACGCCCTCTCCTATATAATCCAATGCTTTATCATTTTGCGGGGCCGAAAAACGGGTGAAGAATTACACGCTGTTACTTTCTTGATTTTTGCTTATGAGTTATTGTTTTTAATAAAACCATTTACAATGGTGATGCGTTAAACTTCTTTTAAACAAGTCTCTGAGTAATTTATTAAGAGTAACACATTATCTGAATTTAGTTCATAAATCTCCAATGCGGGCTTCATAGTGGTAAGAACTCTGCTGAGCTGATCAGGACGTTTCGCTGTGGATCCTGGACCTCACATCACACCTCCCATCAATAAGAGGTAAGGGCTGTATTTATTCATGACAGCTATAGATGGGGGACAAAGTGTATTAATTAGGTTTATTGGTTCATTAGAGGCAAAATAACACAACATGACTGAAGGGGAATCTGCTTTCAAGGGCCCAAAAAACTGAATCAACAAAAACACATTTCTGGAAGAATATTTGTCTGTTTGTCAGTGTCACAGTTACAGTGTTACTAGTCTCATCTTCATACAGCAGGAACACACACTCTGTTGGATATATATGCGGCGGGGTTAGAGGTGGTCATTCATATGAATTCCAAAGAATTAGCCACCTCGTAAAATATTTACGGATTGCCGTGAGATCCGGTTGCAACGCCTCAATTTGACGTCTAATATTAGTCAAGACTTGATCAAGATGCTGTAACATAATTTTAAATTCAGTTTTTACAAACCACTAGTTTGTATTTTACTGTTGTAGATGGATAAGTTTGACAATCAAACAGAAATGAACCACCACCCTGAGGAGAGTTTTAAACCTGACACACTGTTTTCATCTAAAGACACTTTCTGTCCTGAGCTCAAGATTAAACATAGTGACGGCTGCCAATAGAGGGAGCTAGAGCGGTAAACGCACACAAAATGCACAATAATAAATTATATCAATTGATATTCATACGATATCATACAATAGAAAATATTCTGTGCACAATATATTCTTTCCCTGCATCTCCCCTCGGCCTGTCTGCAGGTCTCAAGTTCAATTCTGGGACGAGAGAGAGAATCTTAGACCGGAGGGTTTATTTCAGGTTGTCATAGCATCCAAATGAAAGAAAATACAGTTATTATTAGGGCTGCACAATTAATCAAATTTCTAATCGCGATGACAATTATGGATGTCACAATTACGTAATCGTTCAAAGCGCCAATTAATTGTTCAAAGTCCACTTATATTATTCGGTGTGCTTAATATGCGTTTTTTTCTTTCTACATGTTATCTTAAAGGTTTTTTTAATTTTAGTTTTAGTATAACATTATAATACCATTCATATTTTAACTTTTTTATAATTTAAAGAAAAAACCAATCCGATGTATATTTGACATTTGAGGCTTAATACTATAGAAAAGCACTAAAAGTTTTTCAGTTAGAGTGTTTTTAGCTTGTTTATTTTCATATAAAAATATGGCATGAAGTTGCATCAAACAATAGTATAAACATAATTTAATGTAAATTGTGATAATCGTAATTAATAATCGCAATTACAATTTCAAGGGAATAATCGACAGTTATGATTTTTGTCATAATCGTGCAGCCCTAGTATATTATAATTATTTTATTTCTTATTACAAAAAACTCTTATCTTTACACCGTGTCTACACCACTACACCAACACCACAGCTAATACAGCACATTAGAGTTAGTGATATCTGCAAAAACTGTAAATTTTTCTTTTTTTTATTTATTTATTTATTTTTACATCAGCTGTCAAATGGCTGTTTAACAATTGCATTCAGTCACTGGTTAAACCTGTTGCTCATTTGTTGTTGTGCTTGTTATTACATCGTAGGTCACATGATAATGTCACATGGCGGCTGATGTCTGGATCGCATTCATACTTAACGTGATTTGGCTGTAGAGTACTTATCTTTTTAGCGCTCGTTACGTAAGTACTTATTGAAATTAAGTAAGCCTACTTACCCAGGGAGTATGCAGGTTTGAATGCAGTTATTCAACATTTCTCAAGATCCAAATACGAATTCATAATTATTCTATAAATGTAACAGTGGGCAAGGGCTTGACCTGGGCTTGGGCAAATGGCAATCAAATGTGAAAAAAAATTACCCCATGCACTACTAAACTAAACTAAACATATTGCTGTAACAAATAAAGTGAAAATTAACTAAATTTAAAGTAATATATATATTTTTTTTTTTACAGTTACTGCTGCACACATGTATATCTTTCAATTGTGCAGTTATATAATATATAAAACTGATGGCTATGTGCCCTCCTTTGTCTGATTCTTTGTTTTATAGTTGCAATGTGTAACATCCCCTTCTTCTCCTATGCAAGAATACTTGAAAACAATATACTTCATAAACCTGCCAATCACAAAATCCTCAACAACAGAAAAACAGTTGTACAGTAATCAAATACTAAACACATATTTCAAGCCTGCAAGTCAGAAAGTCCTCCTGAAATATATTGATATGACTGACATCCTGCAGTATTTCTGACATCTGGGAGTTCTGTTCAGTTTTGTGATAGGTGGAAAGGAGACAGCAGTGAGGAGCTTTATCTTCTATGCAGGGGTTTTCCATGAGTGGCACAGGAAAAAAACACCTGATCAAACAGTTATTGTAAAACAGCTGTGGATAATTCTTAGTGATATTTTTAACCACACCCACCACACTCAAGATATTAGTTTCAATGTACAGTGAATACAAGTAACATTCTTGACATGTGAAAAGGTGAGAAAGTTTACCTGAAAGTTTAATGATATTACATACGCTGTCCCATACATGAACAGTAAATAATACAAAATCAGATGTGTAGTTGTTGTTTTTATATGTGGCCTGTTAATAAATAACAATTTGGTCCCTCTGTAAATTCTCTTTGCCACCGTGAAATCTTCTCAGTCTCCTAAAGTGTAAATACGGCCGGGAAGTAAGAAAACACACATTCAAATGTATTCTCAATACTTCAATTTATTCATAGAAATACAGATATTATATAGGCATATGTAGAGGGGAGTTTCAACCCTTTAACCAATGAGGATAGAATGACATACACATATAGGATGTTTGGCCAAGAACATGTGTTTTGTATAAAATGGCCACATATACAGAAAAACATGTCCATATTAGGAATAGACTTCCTGGCGAAGAATCCTGACCCTCCTCACAGTTCAGCATTCATCTCCTTATTTGGGCATTTGAACAAAGCAACGAATGTATACATGTAAGCATGCCTACCTCGAATATGAGTAAGAGACATTAAAACACCATACAAGAGAGAGAGAACAGATAGAGGAGGGAGAGTGAAAGGGAGAGGGAAAGAAAGGAGGGGGAATAAGAGAGAGGGGAAAAAAAGAAGGGGAAGGGAAAAAGGAGGGGTGAGGCATATCATGGAACCTTAACAAGACAGAGAGTGTTTTCTAACAGTGGCCAAAATTGTTTTGACACTTAAGACCTGTGCAAGGAACTAATTGCATGCAAACACACTGAAAGTAAAATGTCTTTCAAACATTCCATGATTTGTAACAAAAGTAAAAAGAGGTGCTCTACCAACAGAAGAGTAGGTGCAACCAAAAGTAAAAAAAGCACAAGGCTGAGTGAAGGCATTACTCATCATGGTTTGCCCACAATTGATCATTGATAGTTCTTGAAAATCTTGAAAAGTTCTTGAAATCTCCAATTTCAGTAAAAACAAAAACTAAAAAACTAAAAAAAAAACTAAAAAGCAGTAGAGAAACCCCATGATAAACAACAAAGATACACATATAAACAAACATCACATCACTGTCTGAAATGACATTCTCTATTCAGCTTGCATGAAACGGTTACACAGTGTTTATGAAAGAAGTATGTTGTCCAGTAGACTTATCTTGCAGGTCTTGAGCCTCTCACTGAATTCTACACATCTTCATTGCTAGTTTTCCTGTTGCTCTGACTGCAAAATCTTCTGCCTCCACACGACTGATTCCACTACGTTCAGCTTCTTTTATAGTGCTCACTTTTACTTCTGAGGGCACTACTATGGCCAACAGGATTTCAGCTACAAATCTTATGTGAAGATCATCAATGATGATATGCAATGCATCATGTCGTGACTCCTCTATTAAACTCCAGTATGTTTTCTGCCATTCAATTGGATCCACCCATTTGTTCTTCTGATTGAACTGATGAACTTTCACATCCAGTTTCTGCTTTTGAATCTCTTGGATGTGTTTCTCTGTTCTCTCAAATACATCATTTGTGAAGTGCGTCCCTCCATTTTCTCTTAGCATCATCTCTATTTTACTGATCAGATCTTTTAACTGCGGGAAACTGGCAGAGTTGTTGTTCAAACAGAAGAATCTGTTTCCACAACTGTGCACAAGGGACTGAAGATCTGGATCACCATCCTGTATAAACTGGTTGATGGTTTGATTTTTCTGCTCTAACTTATCTTTATGAGTGAAGAGGATCATGGTGTATTTTACTATCTGTTCTCCAAACATTTCTTTCAGCTCTTTTATTGTATTTTTCTCCTCCTCAGTGAATCGACCCACTTTAAGCACAAAAATAAAAGCATGTGGTCCTGGAGATGCGAATGTTATGCATTTCATTAATTCAGTAATAACTTCCCCTTTACTCAGTACATTATCATAAAGTCCAGGAGTGTCAATCACTGAGATCTCTTTACGAAACCTCACTGTAGTTTCTGACTGACACTGTTTTGTCTGAGATTTTGAACTGGCTGAAGATTCAAACAGGTTTCTGCCGATGATGGTGTTTCCAGTGGCACTTTTCCCGACTCCAGTTTTTCCCAGCAGAACCAGCCTGATCTGGTCCTTCCTCTCAGACCCTCCTAAAACTACCACAGAAAGATCACATCATAATGCTGTTTATTTAAATAGAACTTTCTCTGCGAACTCTAGCTTTTTTTCAAGGTCAAAACAACAAAATATTTGTGACTTAAAGGGGTCATATGATGCGATTTCAAGTTTTCCTTTCTCTTTGGAGTGTTACAAGCTGATTGTGCATAGATAAGTGTCACAGTCTTCAGCCGGTGTGCCCAGGAGGGCCACCAGATGACTGTGTTCTGGGAGCACATGGCTTGTGTTGTGTTTGTCTGTTGCCATGTGCTCTCTCCTGTCTATTGTCTTGCCCCTCCCGTCTTGTTACCTCGTTATAGTTTTAGTTGCTCCACCTGTGTCTCCCTCGTTAGCCTCCTCGTTTGGTTCCTATTTATTCTCCTTGTGTCTGCCGTCCTGGGCTGATCCGTTCTGTCACGGTGCGTGCGGGGAGATCAAGCGAGGACTCAATCGCTGGGAGAAAATGGTATGTGTTTATGTTTAGTCATAAAAAATGAACAAAACAAACTCAACCACCCCAGATTGGCAAAACAGACAGGCAGATGCTAATGCTGCACACATCATACACGAAACAACCCGACAATGAGAAATGCGGATCACCCAGGACTGCAGACACAAGGAGAATAATAGGAACCAAACTAGCTAGGCTAACGAGGGAGCACAGGTGGAATCAACTTAAACCAACATAACTGATGTAACAGACTGTATGGGGGGGCCAGACAATAGACATTCTTATCACATGGCAAACAGACAATACCACAACAGCAACCATGTGCTCCCAACACAGTCTCTTTTGGCCCTCCTGGGCACACCGCTGAAGACTGTGACAGATAGATCCCTTAAAGTTGCAAAGACTAAAGTCTCAAAACTTTTAGGGGGCCACGCCCCCCTAAAACATCTCGTTCTAACACGCCCCCACATACCTACGTCACTATGTGGAAATATTAGCATAATGCAGCCCAAATGTGCACGCAAAGAAAAAAGACATGGTTTCAGTAACCGCAGTTAGTGTTGCAGCAGCAATGTCAGGGAGATGCTGTGTGTTTCAAGGCGAAAGCAAAAGCACTTTATTTGAAAGTAGATGCATTTAGGAATCTTAAAGATCACTTACAACAGAACAGCGGCATGCATTTTACTGGAACAGAACGTGTTCTTGTTGAGAGCAAGAACCTGAGAGCTTAATTCTGACTTGCTATGACAATCTGTGGCCTTCTGATCATCTACTGTTTTGTATTAGTTTAATTATTGGCTATTGACTGTTTAAAACTTGCGGAGTTTTGCGCATCATGGTGTGGGTGTGTGTTTGTGTGGGTAGCTAATAGAGAGGAGAGAGAGGGGGTCATTCACAGTGGAGCAGCTGTCTTAACTGTGCTTGTGTACTGCAAACACATACCAGCTTCATCACTGTGTCTGTCACGCGACTCTGTTCCCCTTTCGTGCTTGAACTGATGGTAAAACTAATTACATTATTTTCTGTCTTTACATTTATTTTGAAAGATGAAGCTTTTTATTATGGTAAGGGGCGTTACATTTTCCGACGAGTGCTTGCGGTGTTCGGCCAATCCCAATGCACTGGGTCAGCTGGCCAATCAGAGCACACTGCGCTTGTCGGAAGGAGGGACTTTGTAGAAAACTAAGCGTTTGAGAGAGGCGGGGCATAGAGTACCTACAATAATGTAACAAGTATTTGAAAAATAATGTGTTTTTTTGAACATTGAAGCATGTCAACATATTCTGTTACACAAAATAATGATCTTTAAAAACGCATCATATGACCCCTTTAAAACATTGAACTGTCCTTTTACATCACAAAATTACTACTTCCTTAATCAAAAATATATACATATACATAAAAAATAAACATACAGTTTATACCAGTCTCCATGCTGTCACTCCTCTTCATTCGTTTCGAGATTAATTTCCCACCATTCTCCTGCATCATTCGTTCAATCTTCTGCAGTAGTTCTTGTATCTGATCATCTGATTCTCTCTTGTTATTGAAACAGTGAAACTTTCCTCCACATTCAGTCACCAGTCGCTGGAGATCTGCATGGTCTTTGCTTTGTAGATATTCCTCAATGGTCTGTGGTTCATCCAGATCCTCCAGTTCATCTCCACGAGTGAAAAGGACCATCATGTATTTCTGAACATTAGGACCAAGTAAATCTTTAATATAATCCAGGATCTCTTCCTCATTTTGCACAGGTTGCTCTAGAGGAACAGTGAGCAGAACTGCACTGAGACCTGCTGAACATCGAGAGACCAGCTGCTCTTTCATCAACTCCAGCTTCTCTTTATTCAGATCTGGATCCAGTAGATCTGGACAATCAATCACAGCAACCTGCTTCTCTCCGATCTGTGTTAATGCATCACAAACTTCAGACTCATGCTTCTTTTTATGTTTTTGGACTTTAAACTTTTTTTCTCCCAGTATGGTGTTTCCAGATGAGCTTTTCCCAGAAGCGTTTCTGCCAATCAGAAGAATCCGGATCACTGGATCATCTGGACAGGAGCTGATTGCTGACATCTCTGAAATAAAAATATTAAATAAGACATCAGGTGGCCAATCAAATTGAAGGCGGCAGGCCTTACTGTTCACAGAAGAAAAATGCTAATTCCAACGCAATGCTTTAGTTCAGTGGTTCTCAAACTTTTTACACCAAGTACCACTTCAGAAAATATCTGACTTTCCAAGTACCACCATAATGACCAACATTACAATACAGTAGCGCTATGCACAGTAAAAAAACAACAAAAAAAAACGAGGCAGTTTTATTCCTAGTAAGAATATTTATTATTGTCAGACACTTTAAACATTGTAAATACACAGTTTGAACATTAGCACTGCACTGTGCTTGCATGTGAACGTGTGTGCGGTAGAAAGTAGAAACATTTCATATTTGACAACTGTTTTGCTGTTTTAGAAATGTTCAACAATGGGCAGTAACATGTAGTGATGCAAACTACTCAACTTTATGAAATTTCGCCATTTTGAATGCATAACTGATTGGGACAAGACAAGAAACCTGTGCATTTTCAATGTATTACAGATACGACTTGACCTAATGTTTCAAAAACAAGTAGGCTAAATAATTTATTTGCAAAGTGTGTAAATTAGTAAAAGAACATGTCTGTGTCACTGTATAACCACTGACATTAAAATAATGTAACAAATGCTTTCATAATGATTCAGAAATTTGCTACTTCATTTTTATTCTAATTTTGTTTTGGTAGCACTTCTGGATCAAGTCCTCACTCATTTCCAATTGGCTTATAGGCTATAACTGAACAAATCAAACGAACGTAACAATATCACTCGTTAGAACTTTCACTTTGGAGCAAAAATCTGGCTTTAAACTTGAAAGAAATAAAGATTTGACATTAATTGTGATAATTATCGATATCGACAGATATGAAAAAAAAATTATTGTGATAATTTTTTTGGCCATATCGCCCAGCCCTACTACAGCATAGTAAACTATAGTAACTACAAACTTTACCATGGTTTCAAAAACAATGGTTACCACAGTTTTACTCCAGCATTACTAACATATTACTATAGTATAACCATGATATCAAAACCTTAGTTTGAGAAAAAAAAGATTACTACAGTCATGGTTACTAGTTTTACCATAGTAAAAACATGGTTAACTTTTCTAAGGGTACAGTGCTTTTCACAATCAAAGCAGCTTTAGAAAATGCATGTTTCAAGGTTACAATCAAAAAATATCCTTTAAACAGCCAGAGGTGACTGTGACCCACTGGGGAGCATCTTCTGGCAACAAATTAATGTCCATATGTCAATAACTCGAAGATAATACAAGTTGTGTTCAAAGTCATGTTCAGTTAAACAGACAAACATTAAAAGGTAAGTTTGGTGAATTTAAATCCACTTTATATGTCACAAAGTCTGTAATATGTAAATGAACAATATTCGGATGATGCAAAACATTATTTGGCTCACACATAAATGGGGATATCTCATGGAACTCAGAGAAAGATTAAATATTATTGGTTCACATATATTACCATCATAGTAACAATACAAATGGGTTGAAAATCACCAAACGTATGCTTTAAGGCAATGATTACAATACATAATATTTGTCAGGTTTGTATGTCCATCTATAGTTGCCATCATCTGAGTCTTCATGAGTGTTGGCATCATCTGAAGTCACCACAAGTGAGGCTGGATCCAAGCTGTAGTAACACAGGGATGGGCAACCTGAGAGATAAAAACAGGAACACAAAAGGAGAAGGATTAGCATAGATGCTGTTCATATTAATTCAGGCAAAAAAGGATCATATGCATTTATTACTATTTCATCACTGGAGTACAAGGTTATAAGATGTGTTATGTGAATGCTTAGCTAAAAATATGTATTTTTCAATCTCAGATTAAACAGAGCAGAGAGTGTGTCTAAGTTTCAGTACAAAATTTTGTTAAATAAAAAGTATCGCTCACACACACAAAATATTTACTTTTATTTCAATGACAAAAGCATTTTAATTAAGATATACATCATTAAATTGAAAAAGTCTGGCTGTGCTTAATGGGTACATTTCTGTACCCTTTAAGCACACCCTTGTTCCCATTAAGCTCACATCATGTTTTATTAAAATTCTTGTTTATTTTAAACAACATTTTTAAAGAATAATTGAAAAAAAATTTATTTGAAGGTACAAAGTCAATCACAAAAAAAAAAAAGACAGAACACTAAACAACAGCACAGCACAATGCAAATTTGATCAGTTTACCCTACCATTTTTATGAAGTAAGTATTCAACAGAAGCCTGTCAAGTATCAGAAACAGTTTTATGTAATATCTGTGTGATTTTTGGGACTAAACTCACCTTGAAACGGTGAAAACAGCAGCGAGAGGCGTGTTGCAGCTTTTCAGCAGGCATGCTGTGGTTCCCGTTTCCATGGTACTCCCTCTGCTCAGTGTTTTGAATGCGACTCAGCCAGCACCCATTAAAACACGTCACAGTCACGCAGCATTTACATAAATAAACATATAGAAGTTGAACATAAACAACTGAAAAAAATAATAGTTTTGTAGTTCTATGACCCCTTCATACATAGGTGTAAACTGCAACCCGCACGTGATAGTGGGACAAAGTGACACTTTTATTTTTATTTAATTTTGATATATTTATTTAATTTTTATTTGTAATAAATGAATTTTGTATTGTTTTTTACGAATCATTCACACTATTTATTTTCATTAAACCGGGCTTGCAGTATCTATACTACACTTTTGTAATAATATAACAGCCTAACATACTTTAGTTGTGCTTCAGATTCCTTTTAACTGACGGCAAAACAAATGTAAAAATATGTAAAACAAAGATTCATAGAGCTCAGTACACACAGGGCCCTCCCGCTTGCCCTGGGCGTGCCAAAACCCAAACAAAACGCCACAACCGACAGCATTGGTTTGCTTGCCCCCCCCCCCCGTCGACGGTGGTCCGACTGTGTTAAGGCCGCTGATTTGAGACGCGCCCAAACAACCTGCGGATCGCCGATTCGCCAAGCCCCCCTCATTGTTTGCTATTGCCAGTCTCCTGCACTTTAGATGAATGAATGACAAGAATGAATGAGCTTTTATTGCCATGTATTTTACACATAGAGGAATTTGTTTTCGGACGGAACTCCACAAGTTTACCAGAAGACAGTGACAGAACAAAAACCATATATAAAAATAGAACAAGTAAATAATGAATAAAAATATACAAATCGACAATTTTATGTACAGGTATATAACAATAGACAGTTGTATGTACAGGTATATTATGTGCAAATTGAAATGTAGACTGAGTGTGTGTTTTAGATAAATAAGTGTATGAGTGAATAAATAGTGTGTGTTCCACAGTTATTGTCTTTAATGCATTTTGAAAGTAATACGCTCCTTTCGAGCTGGAATAATGGCGGAATATCCTGTGATGTCCACTTCGCAGGGCACTTACGGTCGCGAATTAGCCCCAAAAAAACAAACCTCTTGAATCCTTAAAAGAAACGACACAGTGTGTGCGACGGTATTTGTTTGCGCTCTTGTTGTTTTCGTGTAATCGTATCATTTCGTTTTTTTTTTTTTTTGCTAAAGGTTTTAGAACACCAGCGAGAAACCTCCAAAAAAATACTCTTTCTCTAAAATAAAAGGCTATAGTTTCAGATATAGTAAAAACTAATTTAGCAACATTTGTTGTTGCTAAATCTATTTAAGCATTAATATAATATCTATTTAAGCATTTTTAAATAGATATTTCTTACCTTGAAGTGAAGAACTGCCCTCCGCCATCTTTACTGAATGCAACTCCAAAAAGATTGAGCAACAAGTATAATGCTTATTAGAAAATAAATAAGCTTATTAAAAGAAACATTAATAAATCAGACTCTTTAATGAGTCATGCAAAGCATTTTGTCAGGAAAACCCTGAGAGAAACAGCAGCTCTGGCATTTAGATTTACATTCACTTTGTTATTGGTGAAACGTTCTTCCCTCACTTTGTTACCCGTTCCTCCTTTTTCCTGTCAGAGGAATAGGGCCGAGCCTCGGGCTTGTAGGCGGGGCCTCTATACCAGCACGATCCCTACAGTATAGCAGCACGGGTTCACGCAAAGCAACACGCTCCCAGCTTGTGATTTCCAGCAATAGGAGCGACAGCGACCTCTAGCGATCAGAAGAGTTCACATGAAGAACGAATTTTGGCATCGACAAACACTGCATTTAAATCCTATTTTATAACTGTGCAGCTGCTTCGGAGCAATCTGCATGACATATAGACCTTTTTCTTCGCTTCTCCATGGAGGGCGCCATAGCGGCGAGTGACTTCCTGTAGGATGCTTCGAACTTCCGTTTAGTAATTGTCATAAGTTAGCGGTAATGGCGAATCGTGGAGGCTCTGGGAAATTTTGTGCCGTTAAAGGCTGTCACAACAGCTACAGAAAGCTCAAAATGTTTCTTGATCAAGAGTGTTATGAACACAAGCCAACAATAAGAGCAGAATGTAAATGCCCAAGATCTTTTAAATTGCACAAGATGCCATCCGACGACGAGGGTAAAACACAATGGCTCTTAATTTGAAATGTCCGCCCCGTAATGTCCATGTATGCTCATTCCACTTTGTGGACAGACAACCATCGACAGAAAATCCATATCCCGAACTTTGGCTTGGATATGATCGTCCATTAAGAAAGAAGAGAAGACGACGAACGTGTCCGGACGAAGGTGAGATTATTAATTAACGTTACGTTATTTACACGGCTAGCGTGCTATTAGGTTTGCGCAATTAAATGAAATGCAGTTTATGATACAGTCTTTTCAGTATGTCTGGACAACCAAGTTCTTATGATGTGTGCTTAAACATCTTTAAGAAACCAGCATTTAATTCAGCATTTAAATATCTATTAAGTATAATATATATATAAACAAAATTTTGTTGCAAGTATTTTTCACTGTCTGATTCAAATAGGATCATGCACAAGTGCATCTGATTTCTTTGAAACATCTCTATAGAAATCGTCTCGTTAAAGTGAATTATTCTGACTCGTGGTTAGGTTGGTTTTATTCAGCGTGATTAATCCTTTTATACCGGAGTCTGCCTTTAATTCAGAGTGAACCCTCCACTTTGAGAGTGCCACCCGTTAATCCAAGATTCTTTGTTTTACTCTTGTTTTTAACTCGTTCCCCTTTAGTCAAAGAGTTCTGCGTTTGTTCCTGTAAAGTGGTACCCAAGTGGCACACTCTCTTAAATATTACTAAATATTTTGGACAGCAAGTGGTGGTCTGTGATCATTTTAACCACTGCAACAGTATAGGACCGTAAGAGAGGGGCTGGTTTTACAGACAGGGCATAGACAAACCTGGTTTAGAAGAGAAGGGCCATATTCAATTTATTTTTATAAACATGCCTTAAAAATGCATTACTGGTGTGCATCTTAAGACAGAACAAAGGCACTGACATGTTTTAAGACCAATCAGTGCAAGTTTATTTTAGTTGAAACAGCTCAGACTACATTTTAGTCTGGGCACTAAGCTTAAGCCTTGTCTGTGAAAACCGGGGGTAAAATTTCACCATATTGCAGCTCAAATCACAACATTTAACAAAATAATACATAAAGGTTTTGTTCATTAACTCATTTTGGTTTACAAAATGTGGAAAGTCAGCATTCTGTCTTTCATACAATGAAAATTAAAAGTGTATTAGTGCTAAAGTAAAATTAAAAAATAAAAATTTTCTGTGGCTCAGTGGTAGAGCATTGTGTTAGCAGCGCAAAAGTTTGTGGGTTTGATTCCCAGGGAACACATACTGGTAAAAAAAAAATGTATAGCCTGAATGCACAAAGCATCCGCTAAATGCATTAATTAATTTTAATATTGAACTAAAATTCTAATTAAAAAAATTACTTTATTCATTTTTAGTAATTAACAATTAAAAAAAAAATCAAATATAACAATGACCCTTTTTGAAATAGAAACTCACCCTGTACCATATAATAACCCAGCTAATTTTAGATGCTTCACTGTATAATGCCTTGTCTGTATTTACAGGAGCTGGTGTTTACCAAGAGCACCCTGGAATGGATGAACTGAGACCTGTAGAAGAAAGTCTTGCATCTGTCCCCAGTCCCAAGCAATCAGATGTTGATGACCACAGCTGTACATCTAAAAATGTTGCCTCTGTTGGAACACAGTGGGAAGACCACATCTTCGAGGAGCATTGTTACATCAAGAGATAACACATTGTAACTTATGTAAACCAGTCAATGCAGTGAGATACATTCAAGCCTCCTACTCTGATGAACGACTATGACTCAAATCTGTACATCGGGCTCCCTCTCCACACATTTCATACCCTTGTAGCTGTTTTGCGTCCCCATGAGAATCTGGCTTACCAGACCAAAATTGAACAGCAAATCTTGCTCACACTAATGAAGCTGAAATTAAACCTATTAATAGAAGATCTAGCAATTCGATTCCGTATATCAGTGAGTAAAGTGAGCAGGATAATTTCTTTTTGGATTGACACCATGGCTGTAGTCTTGAAGGATCTGATACCATGGCTCCCCGAAGAAACCATCAGGGCCACAACACCAGAGGCATACAAGCAACATTATCCCAAATGTTACCTGTATCTTAGACTGCAGTGAAAGTGAAGTCCAAAGACCAGGGAACCTAGACTCAAGGTCTGAATCGTACAGCCACTACTATGCTTGCAACACTATCAAGTATTTAGTGGCTATTGCACCATGTGTTCTAGTAATGTTTATATCTGCAGCATATGGGGGACGCTGTAGTGACAAATTTATCACATGTGATTCTGGCATTCTTGAATATCTCCATCCAGGAGATGAAGTGATGGTGGACAGGGGTTTTTTGATTAGAGACTTGTTGTTTGAAAGACAAGTCAATATGATAATTCCTCACTTCGCCAACAAAACAACTGACAGAAGGAAAAGTCACATGTAGCCGCAGGATTGCAAATGTAAGGATACATGTTGAACGTGCAATTAGGAGACTGAAAGTATACAAGGTGTTATCACAAACCTTGCCTATCACCCTTATGCCAAAGATAGATAAAATTCTGCGTATATGTGCGGCTTTAGTGAATTTGCGTGGTGATCTGATCCGTCAAGCAGGATAATTAAGCTATTGTACCAATGAGTCTGGTCTTTTATTTTCTTTTTTTTTTTTTTGTTTTCATGGTTCTGTCAACTGGTCTGTTTACCAACATTCTCCAAAATAAATAATCTTTTGTGTTCAATAGAAGAAAAAACCGTCATACAGTTTTGGAATGACATTAGGGTGAGTAAATAATGACAATTTTCATTTTTGGATGAACTTTTCATTTAATGCTCAGACTGCTGCATTAGTCATGTACATATGTATATATGTTTAATAACAATACTTGACATTTGTAATTCTAAAAAAATCCATCCTACTATGCTTTCTATTTCCTTGTACTATGTACATATATACACTTTAATCTAATTTAAAAAAAAAAACATACAAGACTTTAAGTGCAAATCCTGTAAACAAGGAAATATCAAATCCATTCAAAAATGAAAACTTGCCTTGACACAATAAAAACTTTTTTTTTCCTTCCACTTTTCATTTCGCCCTGTCATGTCAGCATCTCGTGTCCACACTGGTTTTTTTTCAAACTAGTAGATCTTTTGTTTACCAGTTGACTATATGCAAGTATTTGTCATTCAGTTTGAATCGTCCAGCAATGAATTAATCTACTACTCTAGGAAGCATCACTGAGAAGTAAAAGCCTCTAAGACGAGTAACCTGGTCTGTTAAATACTCTGCATCGTATGGTACATTTATCAGAATGTGTTCCTTTGGAGACCAGACAAGTAGTGTTGCCATTCTCAGCCCAGTACAAAACATGCCTAATTGTATCTGTCTGTAGTAGGCCCTGACTCCGTTCCTCTGTAATTCAGGGTTCCCATCAACCACTTTGATGTCACTATTATTTATAGTGAAATGGTCTGCTAGAGAGGTGGTGGTGTTCTTGGGAACAGGGCACTTTATTTCCAGAAGTTCCATATAATTTATTATGCCATCAGGGCTTGCAGACAGCCATGGCTCTGTCAGGCTGACCCTGATACCTGAGTGGGAGACCTGTAGACCTTTTTCTAAAAGAAGGCTTCGGGCTATTGCCTCTTTCTAACTTCCATACTTTGTAGCCGCATTACCTCGAAAGGTAGGAAAGAGATGCTCTCTCATGAATTTATCAGGATTTGTTGTTGCTCGTACTGGTACATCTTTAGCTGAACTAGCAGTGATCCTTAGCTGTCTTTCACTATGCCAAACCTCTGACAAACTCTGATTTTGTGTTTGAATCTCCAATTCAGCTGCCTGGTCACTGTTCAGTTCTATGTGTTTGCTGTAAAATGCTTTACATTTACTGCAAGTCAAAGTCTCTCCATGTGGCTGGTGGAGTTCTAAACTGTCAGTGTCATCTGCTTGCACTGATACACTGGCATTGTTGCATTTTTCCAAAAGACTTTTTTAATTCAAAAAGTGGTTTTGTGTCTGAAGAATTGACTCTCTCCCTGAAGTCTTGATGCGTGTCATAGCTTGGTGTAGATGGTAGCCTTTCTCCCTCCCTTGTTGATGACGCACCATATACATCAGCTTTGTGATGTCTAAATGTCATCTGACTAATTCTTTTCTGTTCAAGGTTTCTTCTGGTTCCTGCATTCCATCTACACTGCTCATCAGTGCAAGATAGCCCTGTCATACCACTGGCCACTGCATTTTGCACCTTTCAAAAATCAGAACATACTGTTCACTTTATTTACTTTGTTATTAAACAGTACATCACCATTAGCACTTTTTTTTAGAGCTAAACAATTTTGTTATAACTGAAATTTATAATTGGTTAAATATTGCTGTAAAAATAAGTCTTTACATTGAATCACACAGTCAGTGCTTGATGTGGGCAGGTGTTGTGCCCATTTTCGACTCCCTGCCAAATTATTACCCCCCTCGTTGAAATCGCTACCTGATTGCCTAATCCCAACCCAACCCAACCCCTTCCCCCCACACCTAATTCTAAACCTACCAATACTAGGGGGTAATAATCTGGCGGGGGTTAGAATTGGGCACAACACCGACACTTCTTTTTTGCCCCCCCTTTACCCTTTCTTCCCCCACTTCAGCACTGCAACGCGTTGTTAACCACACTATAATATTGCTCTATTTATAATACCCACCTTCCACCACAACACTTGCACGGCAGCATGGCTGCAAGATCTGCCGGGGCCAGCTACGCAGGAGGCAGATCCCTCTGTTTTTCCTTCCACCACTACTGACTTACTACGCCGTTATTTTGTAACATAACCCATGCGATGTGATTTGATTTATTTATAGCCTGACTCGGCTCTACCTCCGCTTTCAGTAATGTGAACTGCAGATGTTTACGGCAAAGAATTCGTCCGATTTTGTTACTGTGTAGATAACTGTATGCTTTGGTACTTTTATGATTTCTAAGTTCCTCGCCATCCACACCCTCAGACAAAACAAGGTAATTGAATATGTCAACATATGTGACTGCTGGCCATTGTTTCATATCATCAATCCAGGAGGTGGCGCTGGTCAACTTCGTAGGATGAGGAACAGACAAAGTTACATTGTTTACGGTCTTTGTCAAATAGTCTTGATCGTGCTGCCACCGTGAACTAAAGTTGCCGTTGCTTGTTGACATTATGGACGTTAAAAGTAAGTAAAACAGATTACAACCGTCGTTTCAGAGCTGTCCAAATAACTCTGTACCGCCTAACTAAACGCATCAAGCTGCAACCGGAAGTTTGATGCATCCTCCATACGCGTACGCGCAAAGCATAATGGGTAATTTTGCGTTCCATGAAAAAGGTCTATAGGTAGCAGTAATGCACTACAGGTGCAGCGTGGGGGCAGAGACATCCCGCTTGGGTGAATGCGTTTCCCAAAAGCATCGTTAGCTATGGTCCTAAGTTCCATTGAACTCTATTGGTAACGATGGAACTTGTGACCATAGTTGCTTTTGGGAAACACACCCCTGAATAGCTCACCAAACAAGACTTTGGATGGACAGGTTGCTTGGTACACTCTGTCAGCACAAAACATACCGACGACAACACACACACACACATAGAATGAGCACACAGACCCATGAACCGTGACACTTTTATATGAATGCATAATCCAATCATGTGCTATTAGTGCATTCATAGCCTAAGCCCAGGAACCTAGGGTTTTACTTGTAATTAATACATTCCTCCTGTATTTTCCATGAAAATCCATTAAAATAGAACTTAATGATAGTAAAAATCCACTAGAATTGTATGTAAAGGGTTCATAGCACACTTTTAAGTAATGCACTTATAAAACACTTTTGTATGTTTTGTGGACTATATCTCACTACGCTTGAAATCCATTTAAGTGTTAGTTCTAATTAAGTGCATTTATATTAACTGTATTTAAGTACCACAGTTGGGAAAATTTACATTGGTAACATTTTTAATAATCACTTTAAATTTAGAATTACTATATGAAAGCCTGCTAAGATTGAACTAATTTTTAAAGCATTCAAAGCACACTCTTAAGAAATATCTAATAAAACTGCTCTGCATATTTTTGCAGTAGTACACTTTATTTCAATGCGCTAAAAATCTATTTAGTAGCCTATACTTTTTTTCAAGTGCACTGAAGTACTACTTTTAATTTTCAACAGTTTCGCTCCGTGTTGTCATGGATTGTCACTTTTCCTTTTTTTCTTTTTTATTTTTTACTTTTACGTTTTTCTTTTTTTTTTTCCTTTTTTAACGTATGTAAAATTCCAGTTTTGAATAAATTCTTTTCACAAACATTTTGACTTTATGACAAGGGTGACGTACGAGTTTGGTACTCTACCTTTCCCATAATCTGTGGGGTACGCGTGATGCTTGTATCGCAGTACTACTAGAATAGACACCAACATAGTAATGTGCTCTCATTCATTCATTGAGGTTGCAAACAAGCGTGAGCTATCAGATAATTTTAATACTTTCTGATGAATTCTTTCTTTCTTTCTTTTTTGGTACTTTCATAATATTTGAGGGAGGGGCCACAAAAATACAATTCTGCTTAGGGCACCCATTTGGCCAGCAGCGGCCCTGAGAACTATATACAAAAACAGGGGGCACCTGGGGTGGCCAATCAGATTTCAGTGGGGGCCTGTGCCACCCCTGGCCACCACCCTCTCTGCAGTTTTTAATGACTTGTAGCAGTAAGTAAGCAAGCAAACTGTTGTCACACAAATGAGAAGTTGTGGCAGCCTTCCAAATGGCTTCTCTAGGTGCGCATAGAAAACAGGTTCACCCTGCTGGGGTTTTCCAAGATGGTGAACAACATCGATGAAAAAACAATGAGTCAGTAAGTTCTCTGTCAAGGAACGCAGGAATCCATATAATATTATGTGAACACCAACCGTTTAAAAAGTCAGATTGGTACAAAACAGACAGCAGTGTCAGTTTTTAAATCAGTTGGTGAGTGTAATTGCACCTTACCCTTGTGCAAAGGCTCTGACAAAATAAGCCATCTTCCCTGCCTGCCCGAGCCTTCTGAACGACACAATAGAAACCATCACGGGATGTAATGGTTTTACTGGTTATAATGGGACTTGTATTGGTTTTAATGGAAACTGTAATGGACCCTGTTGGCTTCTACTGGTAATTGGTCGCCTTCTATTGGTGGCTTGTTAAAACCACTGAATCCTAATGGAATGTGTCCCAAAACACACTTCGAAACATAGTCCGGGCCTTCCTTATGCTTATAGGCTAACGTTAATCCTTCTGTATTTCTAATTTATTTGGTTCCACAGTGTTTGCTTTTCGTTTTTTTTATTTAAACTTTGTGTAAATGATTTATGCTATATTAGGCCTAAAGCAAAAAAAGTTATACTTTTTTTTGTTGATAAATAATTCGAGATGGAGAATGAATTACAAAAATGAATTACAGAATTACGGTAATAACAAAACAGATAAAAAAGAACAAATAAGAAACGCAACACGTTTTCCTGCACTTGCAGAGGTCGCTGCATAAACGACAACAGAAAACGGAGGAAAAGCTGAATAAGATGATATGTGGTAGGAATAAAATAAATAGGTCCACATGAAATATGTTTCAGGTAAATAATTAACAGAAGTACAAAGAAAACAATAATAATTGTAAGGCCTCAGCACAAATCTAAGTGCACGAGACGGCTGAAAGCTCATCTTGTTTGTTTTCTTTACTTAAGGCATAGTTTTTTCGTGTTGTATACATAAATAAAAGTACAGTTTCAAATGTCTCACTCCTTTCTTTACAACCAAAGATGACAGAATATTGTAGACTTTCCCGCTGTAACAAGAACAATACCCGTCATTGCGCAGTAGCCTTTGGCTCGGCGCACACAACATTTAATAGCATTGCTAGATATTTATAGGCCGATTTTTTTTTTTATAGCGAATGTCATAATTTGTTTTATTTTATAATTGTGTACACAATTTTGTAATACAATTTTATAGCTGTTCTTTTTTTTCTTATTTGTTCTTTTCTGTTTTGTTTTCTAATTTTATTCTATCTCATTACCTGTGTTATGTAATTCATTTTTGTAATTCATTCTCCATCTCGAATTATTGCCTTTCTCTCAATTAGCCTACTGTGTAAATACATATTTGTACAGTTGTATATAATAATGCACAAATGTGTACGCATATTCTGTTAGATTCATACACATTAGTTATTTATTGTTAAGTCTTATTTAAATGTTTTCTGTTCTCATGTCATGTGTATGCATGTAAAAAAAAAAAAAAAAATTCCTTGTGTGTTTGCGCACACCTGGCGAATAAAACTAATTCTGATTCTGATTTTGTTCTTATTTTGAGCTTACCCATGCAGCAAACCTTTTTTTTGTTGTTTTTATGGCTTTGGGGGAAAAATGTGGCGAGCTTATTTCACAATATTAGATGGAAAGATCAGAAAGAGTCCACACACACTGGCCCACAGATTCTCCCCTCAAAACAAATCAGGACAGAAGTGGTGGAAAGTTAAAACGCCAGGTGTAAACGGGAATGCGTCTCCCTCTTCTAGTGATCCACCGAGTGATAACATTGGTTATACAAATGCCAAAATAGTACACCTTTACTATAATAAAACGATGGTTGATTTTCGTAAGAGTTCAAACTTAGAGTATTTTGCTAGAGTATTGTAGCATATTCATGTGACTTGATACATTGCAAAGGCCTCCGGTAGGATATTGTCTGTTTACACTGGTAAAGCAATCATTGGTCAAGGGAAGCCAGACACTTGAGGCAAACATCGCGGTCTGTGAATGACTTTGCATTGGTAAAAACTCCGTGATTCAGTCCATTATGTTCGTCGGCTGCGCAGTGCGCACTCCACGTCCGGAAGATCGCGTGTTCTCAGTGGCGCGAGACGAGTCACCTTGTGTTGACTTGAGTTAACTCTGATACAAATGAGTAAACTGTGAGTCATATCATATGTCTTATAAACTGTATCTCAGGAGCAGGAACGGAATCCCCGTGTCTCTCTCTGTGTGTGTGTGTGTGTGCGTGCGTGTTTGTTGTATACAGCTGTAGCTTCATTGTAGGCTACTTTATAACTGTATAAGTTACCGTTTTAAAGTAGTTTTAAAAGGAGACAAATAACTAAGTTCATGCATTCCTAAGCTCCATTAAAATCGAGATGTGCCTCTGTCCTGATGCTGAGATGGTCCTCACTGCAGAACACAAGATCCAGGGGGCGAGGAGTGGATCCATAGACCTAAATCTCCACTCCTAAATTTACCAATCTCCACCCCCTAGAAGTGGATCTAGCCGCGCCCCCTGGATCTTTGCTGGCTGACAGCAGGTCTGGTGGAAGCGTGAGTAATGTCGCTCTCTCCGGCTACAGTTCACACGTGACGCAGTGCAGGCTGTCAGTATACTCCTCTAAAGCATCTTCTCCCTCCCATTCATACATAGCGAGGACACGCGCTACAATTCTTCCAGAAGGCTTCCGGTGAAGAAGGCTTCTGCTCTCTGCCTGCAGTTTTTGGCCAAGGATTCCCTTAAGGTATGCTTTACATTTAAAGACACTTCGACTGAGAACCGCTTATGTGATTAGTAGGTTTATAAATTAATTGTCGAGAAAAGTTTTTAAAAAATGATAAAATCATGCATGGGATTTATTCAAGTCAATATGCGTGAGAATGCCACTACTGTGAACCGTATTCATTCAAACAGCGCGTCGCATTTGGTTTGGACACTGAGCACGATAAAGAACCGAACTACTGGATAGATGCAATGCACCGTGTTGCACTCACACAATATTATATCATAATCATATTGAGAACAGAGGGAGGATCTCTCGCGCCTGCGTGCTAAGAAACTCTGTAAAGGGGGCGGGTCAGTTTTGAAGTTTTGTTCTTCGCAGTGGGCTTGTCTGATTAGTTTGTAATAGTTTTTTTTTTTTTTTTTTTTTTTTTTTTTTTTTTTTTTTTTTTTTTATTTTTGTTTTTTTTTTTTTTTTTTTTTTTGTTTTTTTTTTTTTTTTTTTTTTTTTTTTTTTTTTTTTTTTTTTTTTTTTTTTTTTTTTGGCATATTCCGTCCTATTCGCCTCTTCCAGCGATGAATCACATAACTCCTTTGTGCTGATCTGCCATGTTTTGCGAAATAATAATCCTGTTTAATATTAGTGGGTTTTCGTTTGGATTTGATTTAAAATAGTGTAAAATATAAATGCAACAGGACTAATTGCTCTATTTATTTGTCCTGCGACATAAATGACATATGTTGCTGGTTAAAAACCTGCAGATTAATGCTTTATTGTTTTATGGTAGATTATATGTTGTGTCTATGTCGGAATAACTTTGTTCACAGGAATTTAAGAACGTTGACTCTGTTGTAACACAATCACAGTAATAATCTGTTGGATGTTTGCTTTTAATGGCACTCCGGGTTCTATTAAACAATCAGAATATGAGAAGTGTTATATTGGTAAGATACATGGTTGAAGTATTAAAAGGATAACTTATAGCCTACATCAACATATCATCAGCATGTCTGAATAATGAGCAAAGATATCTAATTTCATAGACCGGATATCACTTTCATGTACAACACTTTTATTATTTCAGTAGTGACAGTAGCGCCTCTGCTGCCTAAGTAATGTGATATTTCTTTGCAATTGTCACATTTTAAAATGTACCTTTTTTGTGAAATACGGCATATTTGTTTTCGGTACCAAAGTCGTTATTTGTTGAAAACATTAGGATTTTTTTGTTTGTTTTCAAAGTAATTTAGAACTGATAGATTCTATAAAAGACAAGGTATACTTTGCATTTTCACTTCTTTTAAATACCCATCAATACGCATTTTCCTAATGTTTAAATGTTCGTTAAACACTTGTACAATAATAATATAATGCAACAATAGATTTAACTTTTTTTTTCCAGCATTGAATCATGGACATCATCAATGTGAGGTGTGGAGAGATTCAGAGTGCTGTGGGTTTTCTGTATGTGATTCAGTCTGTTATACTGAATCAAACACTCAAGGCGAGGAAGACATGTGAGCAGAGATGGTATTCAGAGGTGACGTGTGGTTCTGTCCTACCCACTACTCCCATTACACACTTACACACACTCATGATCTGATGGTGTTGTATTTGTTCAGGATGATCGTATGATAGCAGATCCATCAGCTCCTCAAACACTGAATGATCCTGCGACGGCTGTAAAATCTGATCGTCTCGTCACGTCTCACTGTGTGAATCTGAAGCATGAGATCATCTGTGATTCTGCTGATGGAGTAATCGACTCAATGTTCATATATAATCCCTCATGAACATTATAAATGCTGTTCTGATGCTTCTTTCCTTCATTTCAGCTTCATGTCAGACTGGACACCATGTTCAGAGGTGAGAGAAATCAGTGTGTCCGGATTGAGATCAGACTCTGTGTTGAACTGAATCTTCATGTGAATCATGATGATTGTGAATCTGTTTTTCAGCAAGGAATGAAACTGCAGCGACTCCAGACTCAGGTGAGTTTCAGCTGATAAGCGTCTGATTATTCACTAATAAAACACTGCAGATCTGATTCACACTCAATCCACTTTCACTCTTTTATCTCACACTGACTCATATTTATCATCACTGTGTGTTTTTAAAGATGATCTGAATGAAGTGACTCTTCAGCACTCGGGTACAACACTAGATTTTAACAAATGATATAAATCTGTTATTCTTTATTGTTTTTGTGTGTTTATTCTTGCTTTATTTTATATTAATCAATCATGCTAGTAAAATACTCTGAAATATAAATAAACAAAAACAGTAATGTCTTATGAAAATTGAAACTTAAACCGCTGTGGTTTTGCTTTCTAATATCGTTCAATTACTGTTACTGATCAGCTGATTGTATATTTCATCATCTCTTGTATAGATCAGTCGCTGTGGATTTTGGCTGTTTTTATTATCGTCATCCTTCTCATCCTCACCTTGATCTGTTTCTTGTGGCGGAAAAAGAAACTCAGGTGAGACATGAGTGTTTGATTTGTCAGAAAGACTCTAGTCACTAAATTTAGATTTACAGTGGGTGTGAAAAAGTGTTGGCCCCCTTCCTGGTTTCTTATTTTTTTGCATGTTTGTCACACTTTAATGTTTCCGATCATCAAACAAATTTAAATATTAGTCAAAGATAACACAAGTGAACACAACATGCAGTTTTTTAAATGAAGTTTTTTATTATTAAGGGAAAACAAAATCAAAAACTACATGGCCCCTGGTGAAGAAGTGTTTGCCCCCCTGTTTAAACTGTGGTTTATCACACCTGAGTTCAATTTCTCTAGCCACACACAGGCCTGATTACTGCAACACCTGTTCGCAATCAAGAAATCTCTTAAATAGGAACTGCCTGACAAAGTGAAGTAGACCAAAGATCCTCAAAAGCTAGACATCATGCCGAGATCCAAAGAAATGCAGAAACAAATGAGAAAGAAAGTAATCTATCAGTCTGGAAAAGGTTATAAAAAAAGCTTTGGGACTCCAGCGAACCACAATGAGAGCCATTATTCACAAATGCCAAAAACATAGAACAGTGGAGAATCTTCCCAGGAGTTGCCGGCCAACCAAAAATACTCCAAGAGCACAACGACGACTCATCCAAGACGTCACAAAAGACCCAACAACAACATCCAAAGAACTGCAGGCCTCACGTGCCTCAGTTAAGGTCAGTGTTCATGAATCCACCACAAGAAAGAGACTGGGCAAAAATGGTCTGCATGACAGAGTTCCAAGACGCAAACCGCTGCTGAGCAAAAAGAACATAAAGGCTAGTCTCAGTTTTTGCCAGAAAACATCTTGATGATCACCAAAACTTTTGGGAAAATACTCTGTGGACTAACGAGACAAAAGTTTAACTTTTTGGAAAGTGCGTGTCCCGTTACATCTGGCATAAATTCAACACAGCATTTCATAAAAAGAACATCATACCAACAGTAAAATATGGTGGTGGTAGTGTGATGGTCTGGGGCTGTTTTGCTGCTTCAGGACCTAGAAGACTTGCTGTGATAAATGGAACCATGAATTCTGCTGTTTACCAAAAAATCCTGAAGGAGAATGTCCGGCCATCTGTTCGTGACCTCAAGCTGAAGCGAACTTGGGTTCTGCAGCAGGACAATGATCCAAAACACACCAGCAAGTCCACCTCTGAATGGTGAAGAAAACAATATGAAGACTTGAGGTGGCCTAGTCAAAGTCCATGCCTGATCCTATTGAGATGCGTGGCATACCTAAAAGGCAGTTCATGCTGCGAAAACCCTCCAATGTGGCTGAACTTACAAAAATTCTGCAAAGATGATGTGGACCAAATTCCCCACAGCGAGTACAGATCATTGCAAGTTATAGCAAATGCTCGATTGCAGTTGGTGCTGCAAGGGTGGCCCAACCGTTATTAGGTTTAGGGGAAAAAAACTTAGTCACACAGGGCCATGTAGTTTGGATTTTGTTTTCCCTTAATAATAAAAACCTTCATTTAAAAACTGCATGTCGTGTTTACTTGTGTTATCTTTTACTAATATTTAAATTTGTTTGATCTGAAACATTAAAGTGTGACAAACATGCAAAAAAATAAGAAATCAGGAAGGGGGCCAACACTTTTTCACACCAATGTAAATGATTGTTAGAAATGAAAATATTGTTTATGATTTGATCTCTTTCTGACATAGTCATATTTAATGATGCAATCAGTGGCCTAAGCTGTAAAATATATCTGAATAAAGAGAAAATACTTTGATGAATATAGTAGTATTTAATAATCAGTTTCAATCTGTTGTCAGATGTTTTCAGAGCATCTTTCATCTCACTGATTCAGAAAACAGGTGAGTGAATCAAAGCGAGAGAAAGAAAGACTTGAACTGAGTTTGACTGATTCACATCAACGTTCACATTTCATTTGAGACTCTGTGAAGCTGAATCTGCTGAATCTGTTTCTCTCAGGGATCCTGAAACTGGTGTCCAAATGAAGCTCAGATCTGATGAATCTGATTCACTGAATCAATCTGTGTTGAGAAGCACCATCATAAAGCAACATGACGTCCAGCACTGAGTGTTTGAGTAAACATGAAACGTGATGGGGTGATCCTGATCGTCATCTGGACATGAAGCCGTTTATATTTTCAGTCTTCAAGCAGGTCGCAAAGAACCAGAAGAATCCAGTTGATCTTGTGTTCAGATCAGCGAAACATCTCAACCCTCCTTAAGCCTCATTGTTTCAGCTCATTCACACAGTTTTAAAGTATTTATTAATGGTTTCACTGTGGGAATTTAGCTTTTAATTCATCCAAACAAGACAGTATTTCACTCATTTATTGACAGTGGTTCTGTATTCTGTGTAAACACAATGCAGCTGATGATGCAATAAAAAGAGAACCTGTGCAAAAGATGTGATTTTAAACCATTATTATTCTGAAATCTCGTGAAATGGTGTAAGGTTGAGAGGTTGGGAAGGATGTTTCATGTGTTCTCAGCAGGATCTCATTTGTTGGTTCACAGATCTTCAGCTCTAAAACCCAGTGATCTGCTTGTATAGTCAGCATTGCAGAAAGGAGCTGTCTGTATAGAGTGAGCAGAGCTAGTAATTACTGCGAGGTAAATAATCAGTCAAATCTGTGACAAGTCTAATGTAGTCTAGTCTAGAGAGCTAAATAGGAAAGTCTAAAATAAAATATAGTTTATCGGTAGAACGGTTTTATTTCCAACGCATATAAAATGATAGACAGAGGAACACTGTGCCAGTAACTGTAATGACACTGGTTTTACTGCAGCACATGTCTGACAATAACACCAGCATTTGCTCTGTTTCTGACCATTTCTGACACTGTGGCTGTTGTTTGATGGATGTTGATGTTTGCTGAGTGTCCAGCAGGTGGCGCCAAATATTCATTATTGGATGATAGAATGAATAAAGTTGACCAAACTGGTAATTTTCTTTGCTTGCGTCTGCTGTTCTTGTGCTTTAGTACGTGTTTCTCGTGTTCAGTGAGCTGTAAACACAGTTTCTTCTCAGTCCTCAGTTCAGCTGAATGTGTCTCATGCTGTGAGTTTATTTAACTGCTGCCCAGACGCCATCCAGCACTCACCGCACACTGACGACACACGACCACATCCATAGAAACGCTCATACCACGTGAAGTGTGTCAGCAGCACACCCCGCCCAACCACCCCCGCCCGCACCCCACCGGCACGCGCCCCACACCCACACACAGCCCAAACACCATCACCCCATCACCACCAACAGAACAACCACCCCCCAGATACGAACTGAACGTGACGATGACGTCACTGCGAGCGCAGAGGTGAAATCACTTGAAATCGAAAGTGAAAGTAAAGCTGAACAGCAGCTGGACGCCTGGTGAGACTATATTCCCTGCACCTCTGTGTTATACGCACGTGTGTTTCTTATTAGATATTGTAAATATTGAGATTATGTTTTGAATGCATTTTTTTTCTAGAAACCATCTTCATGGGCTCATTGTGATCAGTTTCAGTAAAGATGGCGAAGAGACCTGAAACACTTCCTGGTAAGAAGAAACTATGTTACACCGATTAAGTGATAAGAAACAGTTTAGTTAGTTTAGATGGCCTTAGTGTTAATTAATTAAAACTGAAATAATGCTCTTAAAGTCTAATTTGGTCCCTCTGAATATTATTAGAAACGATTCAGTCCTATTACAATGAGCTGAGAAATATATTAGTTATATTTTTACTGACGGATGTTAAGAGACATTTTAGTCCTGTTTATTGTGCTCTTTAACTCGTGGAATGACCCTTGACTTTGGTTCCACATTAATGCTCCATATTTCCTGATTCTTTCAGAGATGTCAGCGATCAGCTCCAGTCCAGATGATCCGGATTCTCCTGATGGGCAGAGACGCTTCTGGGAAAACCTCATCAGGGATCACTTTACTGGGAGAAAATGGATTTATAATGAGTCTGAAGTTTGTGAGGAGAAGATGTAGGTTGATGACAAACTAGGTGAACGTGGCTGATTCTTCAAAATGTGCATAATATCGGCCTACTCGTCTCTGGGACCGAAGAAGAAACTTAGAAGTGCACCTCCCACTTTGAAAAACCTGCTGATCTCCAACGGGATTGAGTGGCGGAGGAACAGCAAATCACACGAGTGAACTGGACCCCCCCCCCCCCAACCCCCCCCCCCCCCACCCCCCCCCCACCCCCCCGGAATATTCACGCTCATGGGCTTGTAGCAGAGGCTGCCGCGGGCGCATGGCGTGAAGTCTTTTTTGGGATTTCAAAATTTGGTTTCGGCAGAGTGTCATCAAGCTGTAATGGGTAACGATATTTATACTCGCCGTCATTAATTGGCTCCGGGGCAACACAGAGCTGCCAGTTCAGGGTCCCTGAACTTTACTTTGACCGGGGGGAGGAGGCGAACTAAGGTATGAAAATAAGTTTAATTGACTGATCATAAAGCGGTTTTTGTAGCTTAATGATTTTATGCTTTTTAAGTATTCTGGAGAGGAGAGGAGAGGAGAATTTCAGAGGGGACAAAATAACAGAAATAGAAATTAAAGTTGTCATTTTAATCTAATAAACGCATAACTGCTAAATGCGGCATTATTATACTTATACCTTTTGTTCTTTAATATTTTGTTTTGTTTTTAGCTTTATTTTTTGTTTTAATTTAATGTTTTAGTTTTGAAATGTTGTTGTATGCATTGTCATTTTTATTTAATTTCTTTTATTTTATTAAATGTGTATATATATATATATATAGTTGCTTCTATTAGGGTTTCTTCTCGGGTTTGTCTTTATTGTTTTTTTTTTATTGTAAGTCGCTTTGGATAAAAGCGTCTGCTAAATGACTAAAAGTAAAGTAAAGTAAAGTAAATGCGTGTTTATTATGGTCGTCGCTATTTTAAAGACTATTCTTAACTTCACGTGCATAATTGTAAGAACGTCCGCAATAAGCATTAGTTAGCTGGAATATAATGAAACGGAGAAACAGAGCTAACAAAGATTTAAAAAAACAGTTTATCAATACAGGGTTAATGAAGGTCGATAATTAAAGAGAAAAATGACAAGTTTTCAAGAGGTAGGTATGCTATGTTTACTTTAATAGCCTAAAAATGTTGCGTGTGTGGATGCATTAGGTGCGAGAGCGCGTTGTAACTTGATGATCATAACTTGATTCGTAGAGTCGTCCCATATTTCTCTCCTCGGGTAAAGCGACATTCTTCCTTCATACAGCACATGCAACAGAAGAGGGAGGGACTCGAGCACAGAACGCAAAACGATGGCTGCCCGTACAGTTTGTGTGCAGTTTGAATGCTGATAATTTAAGCGAAAGGTGTTTAAATCCCAAAGAAGCATTATGAGTGCTTATTTTTATTTAAGAACCCAAGAACATAACTTAAGTTGATTTGTGCAGCGCTATATGACCCCTGTCAGATATCTATAGGGTCCAAAAAAATGCACTCATGCCATTTTTCTAACAATACAGGCAGAAAGTAGCCGGAGAGTCCGGCTTAAAACTCCCGCAAGATGCAGTGCTGCGCATGCGCGACATTCTCTGGGTTGTTTGCGTCAGATATTGCCTAACTTTATACAAGTTATAGTTTCTATATCACTGGGTATAGCCTATGACTTCCAATCATATTTATTTAGTCTATATTGGTACATAAACTCAAATACAAAGAAATAAGTTACAATAAAATGGGCTATCAACTCAATAATTTGACAATACAAAAAAGGAGCCAAAATGGCCAAAAAGCCAACATGGAGTCAGCAGAAGCTATTGTTTATTTCACCTTCTGTCACCTTCATGTTCATTCAGTCTGTGATGAAATGTTTAGTTATTCACCATCTCAACAGAAAGTGGACATTCAACAGTATCTTATCAAAGGCTGCTTAAAAAAAAAAGAAGAAGAATGAAGGGAATCCTCTTAAATGCCGAATATTCTTTGAAATGCTTATATGCACTTTTAGAAATATATCAGCAAATGGTCAATTATAGAAGATGATCCTCTGAACATTTTCACGGTGTTAAATGACATTTTACAGAAATGTTTAATGTTTATTCCAAGCCACTCCCGTCGATTCCCACACACCACCCACACCCCACCCCACACCCACACCCACCGGAACACAGGGTCATGCAATAATGTATTCAGTAATTTGTTCTGTGATAAAAACAGGTTCGTCATTGAGTGCAAACATGCACAACATCAACAGTGTAGTGTACAGAGATTTATACTGCAGTGGGTTTAGTATGTTGTTCTGCTGTTATACTGATCACACTGATAATCCAGACGGCGATCCAGGTGTCTGCACGGTGAGTGTGTTTCTGTCATCAACACTAACCATGTTAACACCACAGATACATTACTCATCCTTTTTGTTGATTTGATAAGGATGATCGTCTGATAGCAGATCCATCAGATTCTCAAACACTGATTGATCCTGTTATTTCTGTCTCATCTGATCGTCTCGTCACGTCTCACTGTGTGGATGAACTTCATCATGAGATCATCTGTCATTCTGATGGAGTAAATCAACTCAATCTCTCTCGACATTCATCTGTTTTCATATTTAATCACACAGTAGTGATGATGATTGTGTTCATCAGAATATTAAACGTAAAAAACAATAAACTGCGCTCATGAACATTATAAATGATGCTCTAACACTTCTGTCCTTCATTTCAGTTCAAATATGAGACTATGTTCAGAGGTGAGAGAAACACTTCAACTCTTGATGTTTCTGATGGACAGATGATGATGATCTTTAAAGAGACAGTTCACACAGAAATCTCCCTCATGTTGTTCCAAATTTGACGTTCTTTCCTTTGTGAAACACAAAAGCATTCATTTCTGTCCATTTTCAGATCATACACATCAAATACATTCATATGAGAATCATTGTCATAACTGCAAACGTTCATTTAAAAGAGACCCACATCTGTCCTGATTTATCTGAAATGTGTTTTTGATTGAAGTGAATCCTGATGATTGTGAATGTGTTTAATGACATCGACTCCTTCAGCGGATCGACTCAAATTCCAGAATCAGGTGAGTTCAGCTGATGATTGACAGCATGATATACAGTTCATTAATTCAGTCCATCAGATGATTTTATTGTGCTGTTGCTCGTATAGATCAGTGGTGGTGGATTTCTGCTCTGATCTTCATTGTTCTTCTGGCATTTCTCTGTTTCTTGCTGCGTAAAAGGATCTTCAGGTGAGTCACGAGTCTTTAATTGTGTCAGAGAGAGTTTAAAATAGTCATAGAAACTAAATGACGAGACTGACAATATAAGTGAAAATATCATTTAGGATTTGACTCCTTTAACAGACAGAGGCATATCTGTCATAAAGTCATATTTAATGATGAAATCAGTGGGATGAACTATAAAGTCTCTCTCATTAAATACTTTGAGTATAATAATATAATAATCAGTTTCAATCTGTTGTCAGATGTTTTCCGAGTGTCTTTCAGTGCAGTGATTCAGAAAACAGGTGAGTGAATCAAAGCGAGAGAAAGAAAGTCTTGACCTGAGTTTGACTGATTCACATCAACATTTGTGTTTGAGTTGATACTCTCTGAATCTTCTTCTGCTGAAACTGCATCTGTTTCTCTCAGGGATCCTGAACCTGGTGTCCAAATGAAGCTCAGATCTGATCAATCTGATTCACTGAATCAGTCTGAATCTGAGCAGATCAACGGCTCCGTGTCCAGAGGATGATCTTCTTCATCATCATCATCACTGTTATTTACTCAGACTCAGGCTCCTCGGGAGATTTTTTTGCTTCATTCTGAGCTTCTTAACTCTTATTCTATTCTCGTTCATCTGCATCTGTCTGTTTTATTACTATACTTTTATGCAATTGCAAATTTGGTTGTACACTATAGTATTTTTCTGAATGCTGTGTTCTCTATTTTTTAAAGTTTTTAAATATGTATTATAATATATTGATAATAAATGAGATGAGACGGGCTGAAGTATTGCATCAACCTGTTCTTTAATGTGATTCTCAATTTCAGTTTAATGCAGGAACATAGTTTTAACTTCAGCTCAGATTTATATCACATCTCACGCGTTTCAGTCAATGAAAGCCTGGGCCAGGACTTCAACTGCAAAGTAGATACTGGGACACCAAACTAAAAGCGAAAGTGCACAACAACTAGGATTCTTTTTTTAAATGGATGCTACGTGGCGTTTCTGTGTATCGTCTCGACCAATCTGACACACTAATTTTTATGTAAAAAAAAAACAAAAAGAAACAAAAAAAAAAAAAAAGATTGGAAATCAATTATTCATTAGATTAACAATTCGTCACAGTCCCCTCACTCAATATACTGGATGCCAGGTTTTCGGCTGAACACCATCCCCCCTTGGTCCCATGACAACTAATCATGATATCACTGGTTTTATGGCCTAAAGGAATGCAGGGGATAAACTCCCTCATTTTCCTCATAAGAAAGACACACAATGCCCAGAGAAATGGACTGTTCTCTAATCAATTCATAGGAAAACCTTTCTTTGATTGAATACCCATATCCTTTGGTCATTGTGTATACCATTACTGTCTTGTATATTGTCTGTTGTAGTGTATGCTGTTTATTCATGTTATCATAGACCACTAGTTAATATAACCTCACCTATTTCATGTCTAGTATCTATGAATTCGCTTTTTTATGATCGAAACAAGCGTGTATATTATATTCTGATACCTATGCAACATATTGATGTTCTAAAAATTTTTACTAATTTGTGCCTCAACACTCCAGCGAATTACATATGCAAATACCAGGCTTACAGACAAAGGGCCATAAAAACGCAGTATTTCCAACCTCCCGCTTGGGATTTCAGCTTTTCTCATTGGACAAGCCCATCTTGATAGGCGTGAATCTCTGCAGGCTTTAAAATGCCACACTCCACCACCCCACCCCCTCCATGTGACCCGCCCCTGTCGGTGGTTCGGTCAGAAGCTAAGAAGATGTGAGAAAAACGCTTCAGGATACCAATGCATCTGTGCCAGGCCTTTTCTTCGGTCTAGTCCTTTCCATTCATCAAGTGACACCGACTCAAACTGGTTCTTTTCATCGACACGAATTCAGCAAAGATCTACGGGAAGCTTTAAGATTTGCATCAGGAATTTCTTTCAGACCGCCGAGACTCGCTAAGTATCAAACTTAGTCTTATTAATTGATACATTAAGTATCAGTTACACCTTTTTACAAAGGTGTGTTTGAACTAAGAATCTGACGTATCCTTGAAGGCTTTGATCTGTTGAATATACCTGCAAAGTGTTCCATAAAATCCATTCTTTATGCCGCTTTCTATGCTGAGTTAAACTTTAACCCTTCCTATACCAATGTATGTGTTGGTGTGTGTGTGTGTATGTATGTGTATGTGTATGTTAGACCAGTTTATGTTTTTATGTAGTATGTTGGACTAGTTTAAGTTTTTATGTAGTTAATAAAACCTTACTTTTATCACACTTGACGTGTTCAGTGTTTACTCATGACCGGAGTCAATGATCATGCAGATTTACATTACAAGCTTATAGAATTGTACAGTAAAAAGTTATTTCCCTTAACCAGGAAACCAACGTTCTTAGAATTGACAAGACAGTTGACCCTGATTGGTCAGCTAAATATCTACAGTGGATCTAATATATGAATAGTTAATTATAACTAGTTATGGTTAATTATTCATATTTCCCCATGAGCTGATTCGCTACATTCTGTAATATTGTTTTATGTTTTTACATTATGTAGCCTAATGTTTTTACAAATAGAATGTCAAAACATTGCTAAATGTGGCCGAATTATAAAAGCCAGAAGAAACGAAGAGCTTGATTTGGAGCCGATAGAGCCTGTTTTCATTTCTGGAGATGAAACCAAGCGCTCCGCCTTTCAAAAAGAGGGTCGGAATAGTGTAAAAACACAAACGCTTGCTCTCATTGGTCGAATCCACCTCGCGTTCATGTTTGGCCCCTCCTTCACTTGAGATGCAGGAGCAAACGCTTTTCTAATCTAGTTCAAGAGGAATTTCATTCAGCTTTTGCTCCACTCACACAAGCAAAGCATCCGCTAAAGGTATGAACTATATTTACTATAAGCTGCATGTTTAAATACAGTTTGACAGTGAACCGCTTTCATAGCCTCACATGTTTTTTTTTTTTATGTGTTCAAAACTGTTGGAAAAGAAGGGCATGTTCAAATGTAAATCGTTTATTATGATTATGAGTGACTCTCTTGATTTCATCCATAGAGCAAAATTGCTTTTTTACATCACGAACGTGTGGACACTGTGCACATTAAATGAGAAATACATAAACAATAGTTTTACGCGACAGTTTCTGGTTGTATTAAATTAGGTTTGTCCAACCTTGGCACGCGCAGAGTTGAACTTTCCGAGGGGATGCACTTTTTTCCAGTTTCGCTTTAGCCTATAGCAGATGACAGATGACTTCACCTTTTGTTGTTCTGTGTCTGAAAGAAGTTACCGCTATCAGCTAACGTGATTAGGTCAGTGATCCTCAGCATTTCACACAAACAGACCATGCTACCCACGGCAAACACAGAACTGCACGCGCTTCTTTGGCCCGCGCTATAAACTGACGGGACAGACAGTGATTAACATTATTCTTTTGTCTCTATACATAAAGACACATTTGCATAGACGGGCGAACATAATCTCCTGATTTTGTAAATGTGGCCAATTACATTTGCTTTAGGCACCCACTTGTCACTGTGCATGAAGATGAAGTGCTTTGGGACATTTGTGAGAGCGAGTCTCTGTGTTTGCTGGTTTCACACACAGTATCTTCTCTGTTGTCCAATTAAATACAATTCAAATTTGAAATAGCTTTTTAAAGATTTGACGAGTACTGGTCTATTCACTGTTATTACAATGGCGCCCTCTTCTGCACTCTGTTACTTACAAATATCTATATGTAATTGTTGCATTTTATAATAAGCCTATCGTTTTGCTGAAATATTATATTTTTGTGTGAAGAACAGAGTGGAATTGAAGTCATTTGTTTTCCATGCTTTTGTGATGAGAAATCCTAGAATATGTTTTTCTGCTTAAAATGCACGTCAGTACATTTTTCCCACGGACATGTAAATGTTTGTTAAGGTGTAAAATGTTTATTAAACATGTAAATGTTTGTTATTGGAAACCACTTAACATCCAGTAATTTCTTATGTGATTTAAAAACATTTCAGCATTGAAAGATGGACATCATCAATGTGTCGTGTGCAGAGATTCAGACTCCTGTGGGGTTTGTGTATGTGATTCTGCCTGTTTTACTGAATCACACCAATAATCCTGACTGTGAGCAGAGCTGGTATCTACAGGTGAGTGTGTTTCTGTCCTCTAACTACACCCATTACGCACACACACACACACACACACACACACACACAATCTGCTTCATTTGTTTCAGACGGGTGTCTTATAGCAGATCCATCAGATCCTCAAACACTGATTAATCCTGCGACGGCTGTATCATCGGATCATCTCGTAACGTCTCACTGTGTGAATCTGAATCATGAGATCCGCTGTGATTCTGCTGCTAGAGTAAATCAGCTCAACCTCTATATCTATATTTAATCCTTCATGACCAATATAAATGATGCTGTAATGCTTCTTTCCTTCATTTCAGTCTCATTTCAGTCGTGTGACCGCATTCAGAGGTGAGAGAAACAGTGAAACACATCAGTGTGCATGTCCTGATTGAGATCAGACTCTGTGTTGAACTGAATCTTCTGTGAATCATGATGATTGTGAATCTGTTTTTCAGCAAGGAATGAAACTGCAGCGACTCCAGACTCAGGTGAGTTTCAGCAGATAAACGTCTGATTATTCACTGATAAAACTCTGCAGATCTGATTCACACTCAATCCAGTTTCATTCTTTTATCTCACACTGACTCATATTTATCATCACTGTGTGTTTTTAAAGATGATCTGAAAGAAGTGACTCTTCAGCACAGTACAACATTCACAGCTTTAAACCTCTTTCTAATATTGATTAATCATAATAGATCAGCTGATTTGATATTTGATCACTTGTTTAGATCAGCTGTGGTGGCTTCTGGCTGTTTTCATCATCATTGTTCTGGTATTTCTCGGTTTCTTGCTGCGTAAAAGGATCTTCAGGTGAGACTGATGTCATCATTCACCAATTCAGTTTTTATTCATCAGTTTCAATTAAATTTATTCATTTCAATAAATCACATGAAGAGTTTAGATCTGAAACAGATGTTGAGACATTTGCTTTATGAAGCTTCATGTGCTGCATCTATTAGGACACTGATGAAGGCCAGATCTGATGATCCTCATGCAGCGCAGGAATCTCATTTGAGATTTAATCAACATCACTGGTCATTCATTATTCATATCTATTCAAACAGAACGAGGCACAAAGCTGATTTCCAGAACCTTCACCATCTCTGTTCCTCTGATCCGCAAGCCTCCATACCATCTGCTGAAGACATCTGAACCAAACCACATATCTACTCGTACTGAAATCGATTTCCAGAACCTTCACCGTCTCTGTTCCTCTGATCCGCAAGCCTCAGATCTGCTGAAGACATCTGAACCAAACCACATATCTACTCGTACTGAAGTCGATATCCAGAACCTTCACCATCTCTGTTCCTCTGATCCGCAAGCCTCCATACCATCTGCTGAAGACATCTGAACCAAACCACATATCTACTCGTACTGAAGTCAATTTCCAGAACCTTCACCGTCTCTGTTCCTCTGATCCGCAAGCCTCCGATCTGCTGAAGACATCTGAACCAAACCACATATCTACTCGTACTGAAGTCGATTTCCAGAACCTTCACCGTCTCTGTTCCTCTGATCCGCAAGCCTCAGATCTGCTGAAGACATCTGAACCAAACCACATATCTACTCGTACTGAAGTCGATTTCCAGAACCTTCACCGTCTCTGTTCCTCTGATCCGCAAGTCTCCATACCATCTGCTGAAGACATCTGAACCAAACCACATATCTACTCGTACTGAAGTCGATTTCCAGAACCTTCACTGTCTCTGTTCCTCTGATCCGCAAGCCTCAGATCTGCTGAAGACATCTGAACCAAACCACATATCTACTCGTACTGAAGTCGATTTCCAGAACCTTCACCGTCTCTGTTCCTCTGATCCGCAAGCCTCCATACCATCTGCTGAAGACATCTGAACCAAACCACATATCTACTCGTACTGAAGTCGATTTCCAGAACCTTCACCGTCTCTGTTCCTCTGATCCGCAAGCCTCCATACCATCTGCTGAATACATCTGAACCAAACCACAACCTTAAAAACCAAGGCACTTACCACAAACAATTATTCTTTTCTGTGTTTTATTTCTGCTCTGACTTGTTTCTTGATCTAGCTTTGAAACGAACCTGTCAATTAGGATAAAAGTGTCTGATAAATGAGTAAATGTAAATGAAAACAGTTAATTTTTAATGTTGTTTATTCACTGTATGTTTCTGGGGTATGGGGTAATAAAATGTACTCTAAATTACATGATTTCAGATTTGAATTCTTATCCTTACATTTTTATTAAACTCTTGCTATTTTTAAACTATATGTGCATATTAGTTTTGATTTTAAATGACAGTTCACCCAAAAAGGGTCATTCTGCCCTCATTTATTCATCCTCATGTGGTTCAACATGTACAATTTACTTTCTTGTATGAAAGCTACGACTTGTTATAACATTTTAGCCAGGAAAGGAAGATTTGATATAGGTGGATATTTATTTAAATTATACAAATCCATGTTGTGCTTCTTGAGTACTGGGGTAACAGCAGCAAACAACCCAGTAGGAAGGGCATCAGGTTCACAAGTAGTTGAAACAACTGTAACAAGTGAGGCAAAATCAGGCTGTACAAAATTTAAACGAAACACTCTGCACACTAGCATGAGAACTATTTGGACATTTTCCCAGTCGCCTCAAAGGTTCCAGTTGAGTGGGTACAACAGTTAGCGAAAGCTGATTACAGTTTCTTAAGTTTTAAATATGGATATTTTTCTTGCACGACGCATTTGTCTTAGTAGTTGTTAGTATGCTACACTCTAAGCAAAGTCGGTAAAAATAAGGCACAATCTACTTGTTATATGAGATGTTTCTGCGAATGGTTTTTTACCTGCATTTTAAGTTACGCATTGTATTTTGTGTTTTCGGGTTACAATGGATGATGTTCTGAAAGATTTTCCATTTTTCTTACATTGTACTAACTGATCAACAATTGCAGGTACAAGCTACTAACAAAGTGTAAGTGAACAATTATTCAATTATCAAATTATTCAATTATTATTATTAAATTGAACAATTGCAAATAGCAGCTAACATAATTCACGTGATGTGTGTACTGCTAGGCATCTGTGGTTTCCTCTTTTTGTGTAATTTGGATGGACCTGTGCCTTTTTTGAGTCACTTATCAAAAGTTGCTAAAAGTTGCCAAATAAATTTTTTAAATAGCTAAATTTGTTGCTAGGTGTAAAGTTGCTAGGGTAGTTTGAAAAGTTTGCTAAATTTAGCAACAAAATTGCTAAGTTGGCAACACCGTGCCAGGGTAAAGATTTGAGCCTACACTGTGATCTACACAGTTATCTCCGCCTACTGGAAACTTTTTCAGGCTTCTGATTGGCCAACATGGCTTTAAGGTTGAGATTATATCGCCACCTGTGTTTCTTGGTGGAAAATAAGCGGGGGGCAGTCTCAAATCTGCCCCTATGGCTCTTAATTAGAGTGCGCTGCAGTTCCCCTTTTCACCACAGATTTACGTTGCAAAATTGTGGGGCGCTGTTGCGCTCGGGAGGTCTCAGGCAACATCTGCCCCGCTTAGTATCATGTATGCCTACTAAAGCCATGCGCGGGATTTTAATATATACTGCTTACTTTATGACTTAAAATAGTCTAGAAAATCAGAAAAATATTTGCTGCAGAATGCTTAACACATTTACAATTTATTGTTGTTTCAGTTTGTATTGAGGTCTATACAATAGGACCCATATAGACGATGGGTCTTATGGGTCCCATCGTCCCTGTTTGGCATGCTCTAGAGTCTAGACAGTGCTTCACAGCAGGCGTTTGCGTTTTCATGTGGACGGAGTTTTTTTTTTTAAACGAAAGAAGGAAAAACGTACCCGTGCACGTGTGGACATGGCCTTAATCTCCCCAATTCAGCTCTAACGAAATCCGGCTACAAGTTTAAACCGAAAGTATAGGCTACTACAAAATACCTTTTGCCCTATGCTTGACATTAGCCACGTCCTCATCATCTCACCGCTCCTTCCTCTGTTGTCTGCTTCCTGTCTGCTTCACAAAGCTGTCTCAGTCTAAAACCAGCTGGTTTCGCACGAGAACGCTTAAGCTTTTATCAAGTATTTTGGACAAGGATTCGCTTAAGGTATGAAATATGTGTGTTTTTGTTTGTCTTGTTTTCCACAGTCTGAATGTTTCACGTTTATATTTCGATCTTTGGCTTGTAATGAAGTTTGGGTCAGTGTTCTTTGTAAGATTGTTGATCGTCTGAGTTCAGCTGGAAAATAAATACTTTGACAAAAACCTCTTTAAAATGAAAAAAGTCTTTCACATTCACATGATTGCGAGTTAAAATGATATCTCTTGTGCCTTGTCACTTCTGTTTTTCTGTCTTCGACCTCTCCACTGTTGTGCTCTTATAAAAGGACATGGAGGACAACAACACACTATATATTCCGGCTTAGCCGACTCACTAAGAATTTGACTGCCCTATGAGGATAAACATTATTTGTTGAATTTGTAAGACATAATGTTTGTTTTCGAATAAAATAAAAAAAATCCCACTCTATTTGCTCTGCAGAGCTTTTTGTAAGTGATATTTTCCACCCAAGTTGCACCAAGAAGAAAACTGATCAGAGGCTTCAACAGTGTATGGTCTTTAACTATATTAGAAGCTACATTACCTTTACAATTACATTTACTTCATTGTGACTTACACTACGTAGGCCTGTGTGCAGTTAATGTTATGTAGACGTGACTTGTTTGCATTTTTTGCAGATATATTTAGTAAAATATGTAGGACAGTAATTGCAATAGGCTGTTATGTGGACTGCGTATAGAACAAGGTGTGGGTATGTTGGCATGGATGCCAGAGAGTAATTTGTATGCGTGTACTAATATGTGTGCAGGCGTATGTGCATGAACTTGCAGAGAGAGAGAAATTCTGCACCACAAATCCCACGGCTGTGTACACTGGGAAAAAAAAAAAGATTAATTTATTCATTTTAATTAATTTTAAGGTAAGTGATTGCAATCAATTTATTTGGGCTATATTTAAATAAACAAATAGCTGAAAGCCAACTAAATTAGTTTATTTAAATGTAGCTAAAATAAATTGATTGCAACCACTTGCCTTAAAAAAAAGTATATAAATAGTTTTCAGTGTAGGAGCTTTGCTGACATCTAATGGAAAACGTTTGGGTATTGTGCTCAAAAAAATCTCAATGAAAGCTCATTTTTTGAGGTATCATCAACCTCAAAAACACAATTTGTTTAGATTCATGATTTTAGATTTTATGCTTTTCTAGCAGTTTTTAAGTTCAAGGTGTTTTCCCCCCATTTTTTTCAACAATAATCTGCCAAAGGTCTTCTTTAAAATGGGACCAAACTTAAGTTTGTGCTCTAAAGCTATATATTTTAGCTCTAGACAGTTTAACTCTAAGGACCTCAGATAACTTTAATTTTAAAATTATGCAGGGTTAAATTAATGTAGTTAATATGTCTGTGGATGGCATAGGCCAGGGGTCTGCAAACCTTCAACGTCAAAAGAGCCATTTTGGCCACTTTCCCACCAAATAAAGTTCATGTGGAGCCAAAAATATAACACGGCATATAGCTAAAGTTTTTTTTATTCAGTCATGTTACAGGGCAGAGGAGTAGCAAACTTTTCAGAAGTGAGGGGGACAGAAATGATATATATATATATATATATAATTATTTATTATTATGTATGTATAATTGACAAAAATACCACTATATACCACTAAATATGGACAATAACCAATAAACTGTCTTCTATAATATTTTTTATATATATTTGTACTAATGACAATTTTATGGATATGATTGTATAATCCGTATACTACAAACACTTTTTCCATTTTTATCACAGAATAAGGCAGACAATATATTTTATAGCTTCTGTAACCAGCTTCTGTAATTAATGCTGTCAATTAGCTACCACTGTATCATTCATATTTATTACCTGGAGAAAACTTGGAAAAACACGCATAAACCATATAGTCTTTACATTTCATCAGTTAAAGTTTATGCTTGTTATTCAGCTTAGCTACAACAATAGTGGGATGCCTTTGTCCATATTAGGGATTTACCTCCCCGCGTATTGTTTTATGGTAGGTTTATTTGAAATGATAGAAACAGAATATCAAACAAAAAATCCAGAAAAAACACATTATACAAACGATTTACATTTCATGAGTAAAATACTCTTGATCCCCTCCAACCCAAGAATTCTGGCTCCCACATTTGGTTAGCCCAGTGGAACACAGATTAGTCCTGCCCAGCTTAAGAAGTTACTCCTAATGTCAGCTCGTTAGGTGTATAAAACACCTGTCCACACAATCTGTATCTTCATTCCAACCTCTCCCACCACCATGGGCAAGACCAAAGAGCTGTCAAAAAATGTCAGAGACAAGATTGTAGATCTGCACGAGGCTGGAATGGGCTACAAGACCATCAGCAAGATGCTTGGTGAGGAGGAGACAACTGTTGGTGCGATTATTCTGAAATGGAAGAAATACAAAACAACCATCAGTCGGCCTTGGTCTGGAGCTCCGTGCAGGATCTTGCCTCATGGGGTAAGTATGATCATAAGAAAGGTGAGGGATCAGCCCCGAACAACACCTTTATTTACACGGGAGGAACTTGTTAATGATCTTAAGGCAGTTGGGACCACAGTCACCGAGCAAACCATTGGTAACACACTACGCAGCAATGGACTGAAATCCTGCAGCAAGGTCCCCCAGCTCAAGAAGGCACATTTACAGGCCCATTTAAAGTTGCAATGACACTAATGACCCATTCTAATGATCAGATAATGCTGGTGATAAATTGCTGTGGTCACTGAGACCAAACTTGAAGCTCTTTGGCATTAACTCGACAGCCGTGTTTGGAGTGAGAGAAATGCTGACTATGACCCCAAGAACACCATTCCTACAGTCAAGCATGGAGGTGGAAATATTATGCTTTGGGGCTGTTTCTCTGCTATGGGTACATGATGACTTCACCGCATTGAAGGACCGATGGATGGGGCCATGCACCGTAAAATTCTGGATGAGGACCTCTTTCTCTCAGCCAGAACACTGAAGATGGGTTATGGATGGGTCTTCCAGCATGACAATAACCCGAAACATAACGCCAAGGCAACAAAGGAGTGGGCTCAAGAAGAAGCACAATAAGGTCATGGAGGGGCCTAGCCAGTCCCCAGACCTCAATCCTATAGAAAATCTGTGGAGGGAGCTGAAACTTTCAGTTTCCAAGAGACAGCCAAGAAACTTTAAGGATTTAGAGAGGATCTGCACTCTCAGGGGGGAAAAAAGGTACAAAAGTTGTCACTGGGGCGGTACCTTTTCAAAAGGCACACCTTTGTACCAAAAAAGTCCATAATGGTACCTTAAAGGTACACATTAGTACCTAAAAGGTACAAAAGTGTACATTGAAAGGTACCGCCCTAGTGACAGCTTTTGTACCTTTATTTCTGAGAGTGTGTAAAGAGGAGTGGATCAAAATCCCTCTTGAGATGTGTGCAAACCTGGTGACCAGCTACAAGAAACATCTTACCTCTGTGCTTTCCAACAAGGGTTTCTGCACCAAGTACCACGTCATGGATTTCTTGTTTGATATTCTGTCTCTATCAGTTAAAATAAACCTACCATAAAAATTACAGACCCTTCCTTTCTTTGTAAGTGGGTATACTTACAAAATCAGCAGGTGATCAAATAATTATGATTACAAGACCTATGGCTCATACCCTCTTCTTGGTTTATCAAAAAAATTGTAAGACTTGAGACTTGTTCAATGATGGTGGTGTAACTTTGGTGAAAAAGATTGGTTTCAAAAAGCTTTGAAGAGCAAACAGTGCGGAACTTATTTTATTTATCATTTAAAAAAATACAAATTATTCAGTATGTTCTCAATACATTTAACAAACCATGTTTATCCACACACAGATGCAATAACTACATAAAATAAATTAAATTAAAGGAAAATGAAAGAACAACACAAGCATATATTAAATGAATTTGGCCGCAATTATGTCAACAAATGACGTCATGCACATGCAGGAGAAGAGCAGTTGAATTCTGTCTGGGAGTCAACACACAACACAACACTGGTGGAGGAAAATCCTTGTGCTGTCAGACTGATCATACTGACCAATGTAATTTGAGTTGAAATGACTTTTTCAACCAAGTTTATTATACTGGAAAAATTTAAGGCAGCAACTGAACTTAAAATTTTAAGTTAAATTAGGTGGGACATTTTTACAGTGTACAGAAAGGCAAGTAGATCAATGCAGAATGCATTACAAAAAAGTTGCAAGTTAAGACTTCATGTTGCTCCAAACATATGTGATTGAATTCACACTACACAGCCTTTCAATAAAATGCATTTAGAATTAAAAAGTGTGAAGCTAAAGTTTGTGAAAGGAAAAACAGTCTTTCAATTTCAATCACAGGAGTGAAACAGACGATCAGGTTCAAGAAATACTGCAGAAGACTGAAGGCTGGGAAATGTATCACAGAAAAATGAAGAGGAGTAGCAGCATGTTCAGTATTGTCAATTGTAAGTTGTCTTGAAATAAATTAAGCAAATATAAGTTAAGCAGCACTATGTGTTTAAAATAGGCACTGCTATTTGTCATGTACATTTAAGGAATTTGCAGATACTCTTACATGTAAATTAAAAAGGAAAAACTCAATTTATTGAGAATATGTATAAGAGATAAATGTACATGCAGCCGGTCATCATCACAAAACAAATTAAAAAGTGAAAAAAAAAAAGTGAAGTGACATGTGGCAAAGTATGGTGACCCACACTCGGAATTAATGCTCTGCATTTACCCATCCAAAGTGAACACACAAACCGTGAACACACACAAACCGTGAACACACACCCAGAGCAGTGGGCAGCCATTTTTATGCTGCGGCGCCCGGGGAGCAGTTGGGGGTTTGGTGCGTTGCTCAAGGGCACCTCAGTCGTGGTATTGAAGGTGGAGAGAGCGCTGTACATTCACTCCCCCCACCTACAATCCCTGCTGGTACGAGACTCGAACCTGCAACTTTTGGGTTACGAGTCCAACTCTCTAACCATTAGGCCACAACTTCCCCCACAAAATTAGGACCCTTATGCATCTGGATGTAGGACTACATTTCCCACTTGTTACACAGCTACTATCATATAAACAATAGGGATAAACAGCTCCTATGTGGCGTTGCCATTCAGAATCCAGCATTCAGACAGACAGTATAATGAGATTTAATTATATAGTGCATGTATGTGATGAGTGATTTGATCTTTCTGTTGTAGTTTCAGATAAAGTTCCAGATAAGAAGATATGTGAGAACAGGATTGTGTTGCTGGGAAAAACTGGAGTCGGAAAAAGTGCCATTGGAAACACTATCCTGGGCAGAAATGTGTTTCAATCGCCAATACAGTACAACTCTGAAACCAATGAGAGGAATGATAGGAAGATCAGAGTGACTGACACACCTGGATTTTTGAATGTAAACATTAGTAAGAATGAGGTTCGAAATGAAGCCAGGCTCCCTGGTCTGTGCAGTAAAACAGAGATGATGGTGAAAGAAAATGGAGGGACGCACTTCACAAAAAATATATTTGATGAAACCGAGAAATACATGAAGAAGAAGAAACTGGATGAAAAGTTGAAAGAGTACAAACAGGAGCAGAAGATGTTTGAGCAATCTGAACGGGAGAAAATACTCTGGTGTTTAGCAGAGATTGAGACTGATGGCGGGTTTGCGTTCAAGCTTGCCTCTGATTCACTGAATCAAACACTCAGTGGAGACTGTGAGCAGAGCTGGTATTCACAGGTGAGTGTGTTTCTGTCCTCAAACTACACTCACACTCGCACACCCACACACACCGATCTGATGGTGTTTTATTTGATCAGGACAGGCGTCTTATAGCAGATTCATCAGATCTTCAAACACCGATTGATCCTGTTATTTGTCTCTGATGCTCTTGTCACATCTGATGCTCCTCTTTCACTGCAGGAATCTCAGCAGTTCATGATCTTCATTATCATCACCTTCATCATCAGATCATTTTTATCAAACTCCGAGCTTAATCACTCTCCCAATATGATGTGTTTTCTCTTCATTGTGAGCTTTAAACACTTATTTACCTTCCTGCATCTCTTTATTGATGTAAGTTACATCTTAGACTATTTTTGTGGAATATTTGACTATTTAATTAATGCATTACAGCTGCCAGACATGTGATGTCTTGCTCTTAAACCCCGATGTGTTTCTATTGAACTGCTGATCGTGCCATAAATTCTTGCATCTACAAAGCAAATCTCAGTTTTTAATTTAATTCGGATGTACTGACAGTTTTATCATTTAAGACTTCTTATACCAGCTTTTAATTGATCTTGTCAAGATGATATTTCATTAGTTTGTTACTAGATTTCAAGTGTAACCTAAAGTCAGAACTGTTAATAAACCTATCCTCTTATAAACTATGTGCAAAGGTATGATTTAATATTAATGTTTAAGTACTTCTCAGAATAAAGGCACATTCTAACAATATTGTGCTTTTTAAAAAAACTCTTTTTTTAACTTTAGCAGAGGGCGATGGTGTTAGATGAAAATGTTTTACATCATAATGCTGTTAATGTTGCTTCAGCCATTCAAAATCAGAGACAGAAGAACAATGAGGCAGTAACTGTAATACAAAAAAGAAAACACAATTTGTTTATGACACTGTGCGTGACGTTTGCATAAGACTAGTTAGCCTACTGTAGAGTGCTTTTCAGGAAGTGAAGAGCAGAAGTGTTTGCATGCCATATTTAAAGGGAAATGGGTGGAGTTTAGTACAGAGGCGTGGAGGTTAGTCCAGTCTGTGCTCATATATATATATACAGTAAGCAGTGAGGCACTTCTTCACATCCAGCAGCTTCAGGAGGACTTTCTTTCAGCTTTCATCTCCCATCACTTATTATTTTGGTCAAGGATCCACTTAAGGTATGAAATATGTTTAACATGTAGAGCATGTGTAAAGATAATACATGTAGCCCATCTTTAATATAAAAATACAAATGTTTGAAATATGTTTGCAAAAGAAAAAAACCTGCTGTAACTCTTTAATCCAGTGGTGCTCTATTTAGGCTAACTGCTGTGATAAAATCCTGATTATGTGTGCTAGTGTTAGTTCTACGTTTGTAGCTCATTCATGATTCTCTCGCTCTCTCCATTCAGTGGATAGTTTAGCATTATGTCTCTTTAATGAGTGCGATCAGTTCTACAGATGGTACAGGATTGTATGTTTAGCGGGATAATAAATATATTTGAATAAGATCACCTAATTACGTTTAAAATTTCATGGAGGAGAAGAAATGTAACTATTCTATGATTTTTCCCCTTCTTTTTTAGAATAAAACCTGTTTTGTTAAAGGTTATGAGTGTCAGTTCTACAGCATCCACTGTAAGGTTCTCATCTGTAGTTATCATATGCTAATTAAACGCCTGCTTCTAGAGCGCCACCTTCCTGCTGAATTCAGTTTTGTGTTTTACTCAGTCGATCTTAACTTGCTTATCAAGTTCTTCAGAGAAAGTTTCAGGCATGTGTGTTGGGGGTTGGACACTTCTGAGGATAAATCACTCTTCTAGCGCCCTGTGCTGTCTGTTATCCGCATGTAATTAAGATGTAAATATTATAGGCTAATACCTCCATGGCTAGTTGAAATAATACCAGAAAGGCCTATATTGAAAGATGCTTTGTGTTTGTTTGTAACCACCCAGACAGCAACAGTGTTGGCCCAGATCCGGCCCATGTGAAATCCATGCGGGCCAGATGTGGGCCGGATCTGGGCCAAAACTGTCTGCTGTCTGGGCAGCCATTACTGAAGTGTGACCACTAAAATGCAAAGTCTATGGAGTGCCCAATAGGGTTTTTTTATTATTATTATATTATGAATATCCTAATATCTCTTATTATTACATTGAAAGTGAGTGAGACCTGCTGCTGTCAAGATCCAGAATGACAATACATATCATAACAGTTACAGTCCATGTGAATACACACTGCGCTATATTTCAAGTCACTGTGTGAGGATTGGACTGAAATCGTTGTTTGTTGGAAACCATTACTTTGACGCATTTACGTTGTTTTGAAATGATAAATTATAGAAGACCAGAATTTTAGCATTTAAATGCACAACAATGCACCTTTTTTTTTCATAAAAATGAAACGTTGTTGTAAGCAAACTCTTGTCATGCTATAATGCAATAATTTGTCTGTGGTTTAACATGCACTTCATTTTCCAGCATTGAAACATGGACATCGATGTGACGTGTGGAGAGATTCGGAGTGCTGTGGGTTTTCTGTATGTGATTTCAGTCTGTTATACTGAATCAAACACTGTGAGCAGAGCTGGTATTCAGAGGTGAGTGTTTCTGTCCTCAAACTACTCCATTATACACACACACTCAACTCTGTATAGCTATCTTTGTGAGGACATTCATTGACACAATGCAATCTCTAGCTCCTTACCCTAACCCTACCCATCAGAACTAAGCGCCTCACCCAAACCCTTACCTTAAACTACCCTTTACCCAATTATAACCTGACCCCTAAAACCAAGTCTTGAACTTCAAACAGGCCCTTTTAAAGGGCTCTCAGAAAGTGAGGACCGGACAAAATGTCCTCACTTTACAATTTTGTCCTCACTCCGATGGTTTGAAACTCAAACCGGCCCTCACAAAGATAGCTGTACAAGTACACGCACACTCGTGATCTGATGGTGTTTTATTTGATCAGGATGATCGTCTGATAGCAGATCCATCAGATCCTCAAGCACTGATTGATCCTGTTAATTCGGTCTCATCTGATGGTCTCGTCACGTCTCGCTGTGTGAATCTGAAGCATGAGATCATATGTGATGCTTCAGGAGTAAATCAACTCAATCTCTCTCAACATTCATCTGTTTAATATTAATTTAATTTGATACATTCTGCTCTAATGAATCTTTCATCACAGTTCAGACTGGACACCATGTTCAGAGGTGAGAGAAACAGTGAAACACATCAGTGTGTCCTGATTGAGATCAGACTCTGTGTTGAACTGAATCTTCAAGTGAATCATGATGATTGTGAATCTGTTTTTCAGCGAGGAATGAAACTGCAGCGACTCCAGACTCAGGTGAGTTTCAGCTGATAAACGTCTGATTATTCACTAATAAAACACTGCAGCCCAGGGGTGTGTTCCCAAAAGCAACTATAGTTGCAAGTTCTGCAAGTTACCAATAGAGTTCAGTGGAACTTACCACCATAGTTAGCTAACATAATTTTGGGGAAAACGCACCCCTGATTCACACTCAATCCAGTTTGAATCTTTCCTCTCATATTTAGCATCACTGTGTGTTTAAAGATCTGCTGAATGAAGTGACTCCAGATCTCCAGCATTCAGGTAAAACATTAAGAGCGTGACATCTGTGGATGTGCTTCCTGATATTCTTTTCATTGTTCATATATCAGCTGATTTCATTGGTTTATTTGTTCGTTCAGTCGATTGGCTGATTGTGTTCTATCACTTGTATACAGTAGATCAGCTCTGGTGGCTTTTGGCTGTTTTCATCATTGTTCTTCTCATCATCTTCTTGATCTGTTTGTTGAAGCGTAAAAGGGTCTTCAGGTGAGTCCTGATCAATCTTAAAGAATCGTTCCATTTGTTAAATCTCTCTAGATTTCATCATGAATCGCATTTCCCTTTATCTTCAGATTACTGAACCTATCAGTCCGAATAAACTCAAACTCTGTGCTGGATGTGATATGTAATAATCAGATTCAATCTGTTGCCAGATGTTTTCAGGGGTTCATCTGTCAGCGTGACGATGATGCAGAAAACAGGTGAGTGATTCCTGAACAACACTAAGATCATGGGTTTGATTCTCACAGAATGAATGAATCAAGCGAGCTCTTTGAATGCAGTGAGTCATTCTGATAAATGTAATGCAGTGAATCACTTGAACACTGAAGAGGTGAAACAGGTGGATGATGTTTTGACCTTCACGCAGATCTGATGAGAATGAATCTTCATCTGCTGTAAGTTAATCTTCTGCTGAATCTGAATGTGTTTCTCTCAGGGATCTTGAAGCTGTTGTCCAAATGAAGCTCAGATCGGATGCTCCTGATTCACTGAATGAATCTGAACAGTTAAACGGCTCCATGTTCAGAGGGTGATGGGTTTGAATCGACTCATTGTTAACTCCGGGCTTAACGTTACTGTGATCTTTGACATGATGAAGAAGGGAGTTTGTTCATTGTGAGCTTCTCGACACATTTATTCTCATTCATCTGCATCTGTAATGCAAATAAATACATGAGATGGAAAACACTGGACGATCAATTCAACCAGATTTGACAAGTGACCACGTGTTATTTATTTTGTTCATTTATAATCAGTCACATTTATTCATTTGTTTTTATTATATTTTAGGTTATTGTAATTTTTTTTTTTCTTGCAATGCTTGCAAGTTGTTTAACCTGGTGGTTTTGTTGTTTCATCTCATCCGTATTCATATGGAGTTATAACAATAACTGATCGAGCATTGAAACAAGGTTATTCAAACTCATTTTTATCATCACTTCATCACCTGCTTTCTACTCTTCTCTGCTTCCCATGTCAGCTCTTAGACTGACAGATGTTTGTTGATGCAGTTTAGGGTCACAGACAAGGTTTTGGTTACCAGACAAAACAGATCCTTTCTGACGAGATCTGCTAAGAGACTAGATCCGATATTTCCATGGTGTGGAGGCATGATCTAACAAGTTGTTAATACGTATTAAGCTAATATATTAATCACCTTTAATTAAACACTAACATACCAATAACCTTTTATATGGCTTTCTATTAATTTTAACTTTTGGGGCAGTCGTGGCCGAATGGTTAGTGAGTTGGACTTGTAACACAGCGTATGGGACACCATACTTGGCCTCACGTCACTTTCACTTATATGTACACACATACTAATGGATTCTTGAAGTGATGTTTCATTAAAAGTTCGGGAGGAGGAGCATGTTTAGATAATTAACCCAAGAGAAGCACGATCTGTAATCAACCTAATTAACACACACAGCAGATTTAGGGTAGAGTGGCGGGAAATGCCCCCCTTAAGAACTGTGTAATTTTTTTTTTTCTGTGAAACGAGTTAAATGTGTTCAGAAAAGTTATCATGGTTTTTAGTGGCAATGGCATAAATTAAAAACCAAGTATGAAAAATGTCCAGAGTTTTCATGTTGTTCGATTTTTAACAAATTTGTACCAAGGGGGCATTTTGCCCCACAGGTGGGGTCAGCCTGACAAAGCAATTTGCTTTATTTACAGCAAGATCAGAGTACAGGCAGTTTTAGCTTAAAATTAAAACGAACATAATCACCAATTATTAGCTACAAAATTATAATAGCCTGTTTACAAAAATGTTGTTAGCTGATGCTAACTGGCTAGCTAAATAGCTACCTGATCCTAATTTGAGGTAATTTTTAAATATCAAGTCCAAATAGTTTTATTCAACCAACTAGTTGGAATACATTAGATGGAAAAACAAAAGATTTGATGTTCAGAACAGAATAACTACAGTGATTGCCCATTGCCCCCTGCATGGGGCCGTTTTACCTCACTGACTATGTTTGAGAAAAAAATTGTCATTCTGAAAATATAATTATATTTGATTAAATATTAAATCTACAGGTCCTACTGTTCTCATATCATATAACTGTGATGTTCTACACAACAACAAGCTTTAAACAGGGTGTCTGCGGGTCCTTAAGTCTTAAATAACGTTTTCCTAATATAAGGCCTTAAAAAGTCTTAAATTCGGATTCGACAGGTCTTAAATATTATTGGTCTCATTACCGCTAAAATATCTTCAGTCTGACGGACCTAATGACTTTACAATCATTGGACAGACCGAAGCGGTAAGTTACTGCTTCATCAGAGAGAATTGCAGTAAGTTAGCAGAATACAGAACACAAGCTCGCGCTGAGGCTCACTGTGTTTGTCTCGAGACTTCAGAACACATAAACTCAGAAGAAACACACTGAGGTAAAAATTCAAAATGTTTAGTATTCATAACATGATATAGTTAAATAACACCATGACAAGTGAGCTATTTTACTCAATATTATTTTATTCTCAAAAAAAACATTCAAAACACCTACAGAGTGCACGCATTACGTGAAGTCTAGTGCGCTCTTTCTCTGCATGATTCAGGCTATTAAAATACATTCAGAATGATCACAAATTCAAGACATGGGGGCAGAAAATGTGTATATTTATACTCAAGTTCACCATATACAAAATGACCATCTACAAATGTGATATTGATTTTTTACAACAGTTCAATAAACTAGAAGTTTTATTAAGAGACTTGTGTTTTAGACACCATATTGCCTGTTTTTGCACTATTTCGCCAACAAAAATAATTCCAAACAAAGCCACAGCGCTGTTTTGTTCTCTGAGTAACATGGCGGTGTTTCGTTCCTGAATGAATCACTCGTTTAAATGATTCGGTTCAATCGCAATGACTCACTTATTAACAGTTACCTGCTGCCACCTACTGGCGGTTTTAATTTCACATTTAAAGTATCTTTTCATTTTTTAAATAGTTTCAAATATCAGTATTCAATGTTTTATGTGTAATATATGAAAGCATTATTTATGCATTTGTAACTGCAGGTTAAATGCATTCATGTTCTGCATTAAACGGTGTGTAAATACTTCTGAATGCCACTTCAGATGCAGCTTATGTCTGGATTGCAAAGATGAATTTTGTTGATACTGATTTAATTTGCTTGGTAACAGCCCAAATGTCTTATTCACTGATTAAATGTAAGAATTTGACTCAAAAGATAATGCACACGTATAGAAAAATGGCTTTATAAAGGTAAAATGCCCATAAAAGGTAAAAAATCAATTTAAACTTATCTGACCACCACACAGAATATGAAAAACTTTAGGAGTTGGCTGTCCACGAAAGTCCTTAAGATGCCAGCATGATAACACACTTAATCAGTTGAATGAATGACTCAATACTCACTCGTTCAGTGACTTACCGTCACTTACTGGTAGTTTAGTTGAGAAGTTTGTTGAAAAGTATGCATTTTCCCCCTCAACATTTCTTATTTGTATATTCATAAATGTTTTTAAAACATTAATCTCATAACATTATTGCAGTTGTAATTATTGTTATTTGCAGTGTAAATTATTTAATCTGACTGGTAGCAGCCCTATATTGAATTTATTGATAAAGTGTAATAATTTGACATGTAAGATGACGCATACATCTAAAAAGGTTACAAACAGGCCTTTGTAAACGGTCCTTTGCATATACTTAAATCTGATAGAACACTGATGAAAATATTGCTTCAGAATAAAGATATTTTGTATGGAATATTGTCTGCTGACATGAAAAGCTCGCTGTATATCGTAGTAATAAATACCATTTATTACAGCAATGATATTTAGTTTTCTTTTTAATTTATACACATTAAATATTACATATATGTATGTAATAAAATGTGTATTTCCATTACAGGTTTAGGTCTTAAATTTCATATAAGGTGGTATTAAAAAGGTCTTAAAAAGTCTTCAATTGAACTTGTTCATGTCTGCAGAAACCCTGTGCAGAGATGGGATACATTTTTAGCTTATTTACTTACTGTACATTATGATTCAATCATTGTGTAATTATTTGTTTTCTTTTTAGTTAAATTTTTCAGAATCAGAATGAGCTTTATTGCCAGGTATGTTTACACATACGAGGAATTTGTTTTCGTGACAGAAGCTTCCACAGTCAGTAACCCTCGTTTTTGTTTAATGTGTTGTTTTATAGATGTTTTGAAGTTTTAAATAAAATTTGGCTTTTTTTTTTGATGATCTGCCGTTCGATAAACAATAGACCTTGTAGCTGAACACTACAGATATGTGGATGATAAATACAGAGACTATATTCAGATTTATACAGATGGGTCGAAAGATCCTGAAACAGGAAGGACTGGATCAGCAATTTTTATAGTTAATCAAGGAGGCGAGGAAAGCAACTGAACCACGAATGATCTGAACGTGTATACAGTTGAGTTATATGCTATCATGATGGCATTAGAGTGGATTAGAAAGCAGGACAAAATGAGTAAAGTTTTAATTGGAAGTGCTTCATTGTCAGCACTGTACAGTCCCTCTGGGGGGGGGGGACAAGGTTTGTCCATGCCGTCAGGACCTGGTTATATGCCATATCAACAACATATACAGAGTAAAGGAAGCAGTAAAGATATTCGACTGACTGGAGCCAGCTCTTATAGTCATTTGGGCAATGATTGAGAAATAAACTGGAATAACATCGCAGATAATAATCCAGAATGTTGTTACGCAGCGCTCTTGATGCCAGCCGCCGTTAAACCTCGAAGAAGAAGAAGAAGAAGAAGAAGAAGAAGAAGAAGACTTCACCAGCGCGCGGTCGCTCCGTCAGCGTCGAGTGTTCTGAGGAGAGTTCAGCAGATCACAGTATCTCACTTATTTACCTGTTACACACACTTTACACTGTTTGTTTATGCAGCATACACGAGCTCGTTTCTGCCTCGTTATCATCCTTGTTTGTCGGCTTAAACACGTAGGTCTCAAAATTGATTGCGTGTTTGGTGTGAACGTATGTTTTCTATGTTTGTAGGGAGACTGCTGCTGAATGCAAGTTAAACCTTGTCTGCTGAGGGGAATATCTCAAGTGTTTCTGTGCGTTTTTTCTACCTTTTTGGCATCTTTGTCGATTAAACCCGTTTTTTTAGTTTGTTAAATATACGGAACCGAGACTGCTAGCGTTACATTGAGCCTATAATGAGCCGCGCGAGACATCTAGACATAAATGTGAATATAGCGAAATATTCCGCCCACTGCAACACATCATCAGCGAAGCTCCTCCCAATGTTCTCGTGGTAGTGAAGCGCCCCGCACTGCAACACATCATCATTGCAAGCTCCTCCACATGTTCTCGGGTAGTGAAGCTCCTCCCACTGTAATCACATTATCAGTGAAGCTCCTCCCACATGTTCACTGGTAGTGAAGCTCCGCCCACTGCAACACATCATCAGTGAAGCTCCTCCCACTGCAACACATCATCAGTGAAGCTCCTCCCACTGCAACACATCATCAGTGAAGCTCCTCCCACTGCAACACATCATCAGTGAAGAGCTGAAATCTGTAAAGACTGGGTTTATTAAATAGGACAGAGAGGAGATGAGAGATCCAGAGCCCTGCAGATTCAAACACACTGAAGATACTGAAGAACTAACAGGTTGGTGTTTATTCTTCATTAATGAGGCTGAATGTTATAAAGCTTCAAACAGTATTAGATTTGTTGTAACAGGAAAAAATCTTTAGAGCTGTTGAATAATATAGATGAAGCAGCAAATAATAAGGGACACTTTCTATATCTGGGTACTTTTTGTTTTAAATTAATGGATGTTAGATAATTTGTTTGATCCAACATATTTATCGTTTCTCCTGTAGCACATGTATTTGTGTCTATAATACTTACAATAGTTTAAAGTTTCAGAGACATATTTATAAAATACATCAAAAAAAAAAAATATCTATCTATTATTTGGTTTACATCAGGGTTTCATTTTTTAATTCCCTCTCTTTCACATTTCTTCCCTCTGTTTTTAATGAACAACTGAAATAACCAGGTGGAATTTTATTTCAGAATTAAATGAAGAAAATGAGGAGAATGAAGAATTGAGTGAAGTTGAGGAGAAAAATCATGTCAAAAGTAGAGAAAAACCTTTGAGTTGGTCTCAAACTAAACAGAAAGATTTAAAGAAAAGAAGAGCCAAGAAATCTTTCACCTGCACTCAGTGTGGAAAGAGTTTCACATGCAAACGTGATCTTGATGGTCACATGAGAGTTCATACTGGAGAGAAACCATTCACTTGTGATCAGTGCGGGAAGAGTTTCTCACAATCATCAAGCCTTAAGGATCACATGAACATCCACACTGGAGAGAAACCATACACTTGTGATCAGTGCGGGAAGAGTTTCACACAATCATCAAACCTTAAGATACACATGAACATCCACACTAGAGAGAAACTGTACACATGTGATCAGTGCAGCAAAATATTTTTGAGGGCTTCAGTCCTGAAGGAACACCTGAGAGTTCATACAAAGGAGAAGCCACATTCATGTTATTTGTGTGGAAAGAGTTTTTCATGTTTACAATATTTGAAAAAACATCAGAAAATACATACTGCTGTGAGAGAGTACATGTGCTTTGAGTGTGAAAATACTTTTACTGCAGCGAGCAGTTTAAAACAACATGAGATGATCCACACTGGAGAGAAACCTTATATGTGTTCACACTGTGACAAGAGATTCAGTCTGTCAACACATCTGAAAACACACGAGAGGATCCACACTGGAGAGAAACCGTACAAGTGTTCACACTGTGACAACAGATTCAGTCGGTCAGCAAATCTGAAAACACATGAGATGATTCACACTGGAGATAAACCGTACAAGTGTTCACACTGTGACAAGAGATTCAGTGATTCATCAAATCTGAAAACACACGAGATGATCCACACTGGAGAGAAACCGTACAAGTGTTCACACTGTGACAAGAGATTCAGTCGGTCAGCAAATCTGAAAACACACGAGAATCCACACTGGAAAGAAACCGTACAAGTGTTCACACTGTTCAGAGATTCCTTGATTCATCAACGATGAAAAACACACGAGAGGATCCACACTGAGAGAAATTTCCGTACAAGTGTTCACACTGTGACAAGAGATTCAGTCGGTCAGCAAATCTGAAAACACACGAGATGATCCACACTGGAGATAAACCTTATAAGTGTTCACACTGTGACAAGAGATTCAGTGAGTCATCAAATCTGAAAACACATGAGAGGATTCACACTGGAGAGAAACCGTATCACTGCACTGCATGTGGGAAGTGTTTCAGTCATTCATCTTCTCTACACAGTCATACAAAAAACATTCACAGTAAGTAGATCATCTTCAGATCCAGCACTTTCAGATCTGATGCTGTGTCCTCAACAAATCCTCATCAAACGTAATTTATTCCAAGTGCGCTCTTTTATCTGGGTCATGAACGATGCCCCATTCACAAATTAATCTCTCTTTTGAGTCGATTCTGTTCAAGGTCTTGAATAAAGAAGCCTGCAAAACGGTGTGCATTTGTTCACGAATCACTTCGAATGATTTGTTCAGTTCCCTGCACGCACTGAATCATCTGAAGGGGTTTCTCATTAGTACCTGGATATTTAAGAACAGGGAGAACATAAAGACCTTCAGACAATTGAAGCTAAATCTGCAAATTCTGCTGTTGGCCTGCGCTGAGGATCTTTATTAGCTGAACACTGTGTGTGCCGTCTGTGAACGACTCCACAGGAATACATTTGATTTCATTTAGGTGATATTTTGTAGTAGTGCTATAAGAAGCTGGCATGTGAAATGTGTGAATGAAGTCATAACCCAACACACCTATTTATGTGACGTTGTCTAAATAATATCATATTTGGAATATGAAAAAATACTATAATGCAATAAAAGCCAAATTATGAGGAACAGAAAGAGTTAATTCATAGTTTCAGACTTGTTAGTTTCCCTCTCCTCCCGATCTGAGTCATTTGTTCTTTTGTCATGTCACATTCCCATAAAGCTTTATTTCAAGAGACGTGGTATAACAGGCAGGGTTGAACACTGGCAAACAGGTATATGGCGGGCAAAAACACAAGAATAGTCCTAGGGCTAGCGTAGTTCAACGATCGGCAGACAGAATCACAGGAGCGAGACGAGAGGGAAATCCAGGAAAACAGGCAAGGCAAAACAAGGAAAACACGGAGACTCAGAAAGGGGTACAGGCTAAACAATACTCAGCAGAGAAAGTTGGTTAGAGTGGGTGTTATATAGTGGATGAGGTAATTAGAAACAGCTGTGTGAAATTAGTGCAATCAGGGCAGTGTGCAAATTATGCAAAGAATGATGGGATATGTAGTCCGGGGTGCTATGCAACAGTTTGAGTTGTGCAAGAGTCAATGTAATGGAAAGGGTGACCTCTGGTGGTGAATAAACGGAAGCCCATGGACCGATTCGTGACAATCTGACATTATCAAGATGAATTGGTTCTGACACAGTTTAACTCTGAGTACTTACCATATTTTATTACCATTTTCTAAACTATGCAAATAAACTGTGATAATGTGAGAAATGTTGAAGGTTTTACTTCTCATCAAACACAAAACAACTTTAAGCAAATAGTGTTAAATCATAAGGAATTCTAAATTTAATCCATTTTAATTATAATCTAAATTTAATCTCCGATTCCGAAGATGCACGCAATTTAGTTTCCATACGTGTACGCCTGTGCACTGGGGGAAAAAACTAAAAGCAGCATTATTTATTATTTTTTCCTCTTGATTTATCTTCAGAAAGTAAAAGGAAAATAATAACATGGTATCTTAGGGCTCTGTGCTTTTTTGATTGGATTGTTATCTAATCCCAGTGTGAAAACGCGCAGTAATTGGGAAACACCCCCTTTTTTGTTCTGTGGGGACTATATATGAGCTCAACAGCTGCAGTCCTCGATCCGTGAGAGCTGAGCTCAGTTATAAAAGTTTGGGCATTTTGTGTTTAAATGTAGGGTTTTCACCAAACGTATCCACATTTGATGTCATTTCTACTAATAAATTAGTATTATCAGCAAAGCTCTCTTGTTGTAGATCATTAAAGCCTCAGAAGTCTGTCTGAAATCGCTTTCTGGAGGAACCGTGAACAAATGCTGCCTGTAAAGTCATTGTCTGATAAGAGATCGACTCATCAGCTTTCGGACGCAGCAGCAGCGACGAGTCTTCTGGGGAGAGGTAAGCAATTCACATTATTTCACCTATTTACATTCATGAAACACATTTTACACGAGGTACACATTTTACACACGCATGTGAGGAAAACGTTCATTCAGACCGGAGTGTTTTTGTATGTTCGTGTGATTGTTTGGAGTGATAATGTCGCTCTTACTGAATGTATTGTGATCTCAAATGAATGCGAAAGGAAGTAGCCTGTTGCTGTTGCGATTTGTTTCTAACGTTATTTCTCTTTTGAGATTATGGTCGCTTTTATAGAGGGTCAATTAGGTTAGGTTCGGTATTCTGTGACCTGAAGAAGAAGAAGAAGAAGAGAAAATGCATGTGCCCTGTGTTTATCAGTATCCTTATGTTCACTGAGTAAAAAGAAAAACTAAATAAACAAAGTAAAAATTTATTTGGCTGATTCCCTAAGGTTTCTATAGGTATCACGATATATCGATATCGTGAATTGTTTTGGACACAATAACCCAGTGAATTTTGGTTACTGGGCCCCTCGAACAATAGGAAAAGATGGGTGTCATCTGCTGAAACCCGGGATCAAACCGGGAAGTCGTGGCCTAATGGTAGCCACATGGGACATTTTAAATCTATACATAAATATGTATATTGTAAACACTGGAAATATAAACATTTTGCTTTGTGGTATATAAAACTATAACATGTTAATAATTTAATTAGTTTATTGCTCTAGAGATTTAGGAAACCAAACCTTATTTATATTATATATTATGTGCTCTCGTGTAGTTACTAATTCGTTAATGAAGATGGGTGTCATAACATTTCTGTGTTTTTTCATTTCTTACTGTTATTTATATTTGAAGAATTTATATTATTTTGTTTCTGTATTGTCTAAACGGATATATTTTAATATGTTAATACTAAGGCAGAATGAAAAAAAATACAGATACAAATGTTAACAACAGAAAGACAGACAAAACAGAAATGCATAGAATGTGTGAATTAGCACAAATGTGATCTGCTCAGTTACTGAATGAGCGTTTTAAATTGATCTGCTCTTAGTGTTGACACGGTTTCTTTTAATGTAGTAATAGCTTTACAAGGAGACAACACTTTGTATTTGTAATGCTCTGGTCTCTTCTGCTTCTAATACATACATGATGTGTAAATTAGTAAAAAAAAAATAGTAACTTTTTTTAAATTGTTTTGCAAATGTCCTTCCACACAGAAATTCATATTCGGTGAAGCTCCTCCTACAAACCCTGCAGAATGAAACGCACCGAAGAGCAAACAGGTTGGTGTTTATTATTCTTCATGCTTCATTAATAATGCAGAAGGTTATAAAGCTTCAAGCAGATTTAGATTTGTTATTATGGGGTATTTTTTTTCAATAACCTTGTTAGATAATTGTGTAGTTGATCAAACATATTTAATAGTTCTCCCTGTAGAAACATGGGATTTGTGCCTGTAATGTTTTAAAAAATAATAATAATTGGAATATCAATGTACCTCATTCATAGAGTTTCAGGGACATATAACTTCTAAAAATGCATCAAAATAACCAAAATTTGTTACAGCAATGGTCTACTTTACATCAGGGTTCATCAGGGTTACTGAGTTACAGAAAAATAACCGTTTTTACTTTTATTTCAGAGTTGATTGAAGAAAACAATGAGAATGAAGAATTGAGTGAAGTTGAGAAAATGTATGTCAAAACTGGAGAAAAACCTTTGAGTTGCTCTCAAACCAAACAGAAAGATTTAAAAAAGAGAAGAGCCAATAAATCTTTCACCTGCACTCAGTGTGGAAAGAGTTTCACACGCAAATATTATCTTGATGTTCACATGAGAGTTCACACTGGAGAGAAACCGTTCACTTGTGATCAGTGCGGGAAGAGCTTCACACTAAAAGGACATCTTACAGAGCATATGAACATCCACACTAGAGAGAAACTGTACACTTGTGATCAATGCGGCAACACATTTTTGAGTGCTTCAGAACTGAAGAAACACCTGAGAGTTCATACAAAGGAGAAGCCACATTCATGTAATTTGTGTGGAAAGAGTTTTTCATGTCTACAACGTTTGAAAGTACATCAGAAAATACATACTGCTGTGAGAGAGTACATGTGCTTTGAGTGTGAAAAGACTTTTACTACAGCTGAACATTTAAAACGGCACCAGAGGATTCACACTGGAGAGAAACCGTATCACTGCACTGCATGTGGGAAGTGTTTCAGTCATTCATCTTCTCTACACAATCATACAAAAAACAATCACAGTAAGTAGATCATCTTCAGATCCAGCACTTTCAGATCTGATGCTGTGTCCTCAACAAATCCTCATCAAACGTAATTTATTCCAAGTGCACTCTCGTATCTGGGTCATGAACGATGCCCCATTCACAAATTAATCTCTCTTTTGAGTCGATTCTGTTCAAGGTCTTGAATAAAGAAGCCTGCAAAACGGTGTGCATTTGTTCACGAATCACTTTGAATGATTTGTTCAGTTCCCTGCATGTACTGATTCGTCTGAAGTGGTTTCTCATTAGTACCTGGAAATTTAAGAACAGGGAGAACATAACGACCTTCAGACAATTGAAGCTAAATCTGCAAATTCTGCTGTTGGCCTGCGCTGAGGATCTTTATTAGCTGAACACTGTGTGTGCCGTCTGTGAACGACTCCACAGGAATACATTTGATTTCATTTAGGTGATATTTTGTAGTAGTGCTATAAGAAGCTGTCATGTGAAATGTGTAAAGTGAGATTAATGAAAGGTGTTGATTTCTGCATTTAATTTATAGTAGATTTGCTTTATTACATTACATCAGATTTCTTTTTGAGTGTTGTGAGATGATTCTGCGGTCTGCAGTGTTGAGCATTATAACCAATTATAACGAGAGTTTTTGTGAAAATGCAGAACTCAGTTTTAGACTGAAGTCATGGAGCACTGTTTCTTTGTTAT
>JADLZN010004991.1:104645-127308 GCA_018155175.1 Sinocyclocheilus anophthalmus
ACTGAATTCACAAACTCCTCATCAGCATAAACAACAAAGTTTACGGTATTTATTCCAGTTTAAATAACCATTTTGTTTCTTTTTTTTTTTTTTTTTTTTTTTTTATCATGCTGCTGAAATAACAATATTGTGAAGTCTTGATTGTCTAATCTGTAAAATGGAATTCATAAACAGTTCATGCTTTTCCCCTTGAAACAACACAGATACAATTCAATCATTCATATGCTATAAAATGGATGAACATGTTTTTTAATGATACAAAAGAGCTTGTTTTTATTAAAACCAAGACTTAATATCTCATATCAAAGCAAGGTTTTTTTCAAGGACACGTGTGTTTCGTAAGGTTTCAAGATTGGCCAATGACGGAGTTGACATTCAACACGAAGTCATCATATGTGTGTTTTTTTTTTTCTTCATTTTTTTTTTTTCGTGGTTTAGGGGTATCATAAGATGTTTAAATGTGAATATTAAGATCCTGGTGAATGTAAATGGATAGAGGTAACAACTAATTGATTTATGTGTTCATATAACTGTTTTTAAAAGTTACCGTGTTACTATAGCAGATGCACAGCAGACATATACTGTTCTGAGATGAGAGAAAATAGATAGTTTGTGTTCCAATGATATATCAAAATACTTAAATGTGAATCTTGAATAAAAGCTTTAGAAACAATAACATACTCACTGTTTGTTGTGTTTGTTTAATACAGTAATTAATTAAGTAATTGATTGAGTGTATTTGATTGTTAAAATGACTACAAATTCAGGTTTTCGTCACCACCGTCAGATGTGTCATCTCTGTCAGGTCTGTCACCTCCCTCAGATGAATATTTTGATAATATTTGAATATGATATTTTATATTTGTTGAGGAATTGTTGGCCACATGTGAAAGTGTAATCTGTCTGCTAACATGAGAATGTGTTTTGAATGTTAAAAATACCTTAATCTCTGTTAAAGAGAAAGTTTAATTTATATTACACAGCCCAAGGTAAAAAGCACATTTTGATGAAAGAGAAAAGTTGGGAGGTTGAATCAAAGCATAGCTCAGTAGCTTAATACATGCAAGATTCATGAATAAATTAAGACACAAATGTAGTTTCATCATTTGTCTGAGCACAAGGTCCCACTTCTCAAGAATCAGTGATTTGCTAGTTATATAGCTGATTATAGTTCGGGGAACAGACACAGTCTCTATAGTATGATCTCTAGGTGAAAGAGTCTCTGTGTAAAAACAGAAAAGTCCTGAATAAACAGGAAAAACGGAGATGTGATTAAAGTTTGTGTCTCTCAAGCATCAGTCGTCAGCACCTTTATTAATACTTGTTTGGTATTTCTTATTAATTATCAGATGGTAAATGCAGTGTATAAGAGGTTTTGGTGAGAGCGCGGCTGCAGCTCCACATTATCTGAAAGAACTAACGAGAATATTCAGTACGACAATGAACATCATGACATAATCTGCAATAAACCTTGTGAAACACAGCAACACACCAGTACTGGACAGTACTGTCAAATAATGACAAATAGTGAAGGTTTTTTCATTCATTTTAGTAGCAAACATTTCACAAAGTCATGCCATATCAGTCATATCAGGCATAACCTTCCCAATATTGTGTTGGTCCCCCTTTTGCTGCCAAAACAGCCCTGACCCGTCGAGGCATGGACTCCACTAGACCCTGAAGGTGTGCTGTGGTATCTGGCCTCAAGATGTTAGCAGCAGATCCTTTCAATCCTGTAAGTTGCGAGGTGGGGCCTCCATAGATCAGACTTGTTTGTTCAGCACATCCCACAGATGCTCGATTGGATTGAGATCTGGGGAATTTGGAGGCGGAGTCAACACCTCAAACTAGTGCTCCTCAAACCATTCCTGAACCATTTTTGCTTTGTGGCAGGGTGCGTTATCCTTCTGAAAGAGGCCACAGTCACCAGGGAATACCGTTTCAATGAAAGTGTACATGGTCTGCAACAATGCTTATGTGGTACGTGTCAAAGTAACATCCACATGGAGGGCAGGACCCAAGCTTTACCAAAGCATCAACACTGCCTCCGTCGGCTTGCCTTCTTCCCAAAGTGCATCCGGGTGCCATGTGTTCTCCAGGTAAGCGACACACACACACACCCAGCCATCCACGTGATGTAAGAGAAAACATGATTCATCAGACCAGGCCACCTTCTTCCATTGCTCCGTGGTTCAGTTCTGGGGCCTCATTTATAAAGCGTGTGTATGCTCAGATTTGCTCTTAGAGTGTGTGTACGCTTAAATCCACGCCAGCACTCATATTTATAAAAACTGTCTTTGACGTGGAAAAGTGCTTAGTGTCACATCAGGGCCTGAGCAGACGTACACACTCTTTCTTGTCGGAGTACTGCAGGTTTTTGGAAATGTAAGCTGTTCTTGCGGCTCACTCTTCTAAATTAAAGAATTTGGACGATGACTGGTGATCTTTTATATGTTAATGACATTAATTAGGAGTCGTTTACAAGCAGAGATCTGAAAGCATTCAGTTGCACGCAAGTTCAAGATGATTTGCGATTCATATATTTCACATCTTGAAGAGAGACGTACGTGTGTTTTCTGTACGTACGCTCATTCTATTATTCGCACATACGCATATCTGAGAAATGATCGTAAGATCAAATTTAGGATGGTTTCAGCGCAACATTTTATAAATGAGGCCCCTGATGCTCACGTGCCCACTGTTGGTGACTTTCGGCGGTGGACAGGGGTCAGTATGGACACCCTGACTGGTCTGCGGCTATGCAGCTCCATACACAACAATCTGCAATGCATTGTTTATTCTGACACCTTTCTATCAGAACCAGCATTAACTTCTTGAGCAATCTGAGCTACAGTAGCTCGTCTGTTGGATTGGACCACACGGGCCAGCCGTTGCTCCCCACGTGAGCCTTGGCCGCCCATTACCCTGTCGCCGGTTCACCTCTGTTCCTTCCTTGGAGCACTTTTGATAGATACTGACCACTGCAGACTGGGAACACCCCACAGGAGCTGCAGTTTTGGAGATGCTCTGACCCAGTCGTCTAGCCATCACAATTTGGCCCTTGTCAAACTTGCTCAAATCCTTACGCTTGCCCATTTCTGTCAGGACCACTATTGTCAAAGATGACTGACAATTAGCATACAGTTTGGATTGGCGGTATGGTTCTGTTCTGGGCAAGAACTCCCTGCCCATCCATGCAGCCTAGCATGCATAAGAGCAGAGAGAGCAGCGATAACCCCCCAGGGTAAACAGAACAGAACCAACATAAATATTGCAGATATCATTAAATTACAATAATTTAATTAAACATTTTAGAAATTAGACTGATTCAAGGAGAATCAGAAGGCAGAATCCTGCGTAAGTTAAAGCACAAGCAGCTGCATTTTGCACATATTGCAGCCTCAGAAAAGGAATGCCTAGAAATTTCTTTGTAATGATCTCTTGCATAAATTCTTCCACTCAGCTGTTGTTGTCAGTTTTGCAACATGCAAATTATTATTTATGATGTTATACATAAATCAGCTGTTTTAGAGACATGGGGCCCTATCATACACCCGGCGCGATGCATCCGCACCGGATCCGTTTTAAAACCGGCAAATTCGCGTTACAGTCACATCCGTTTCAGCACTGTAACACGGATCCAGCCCGCGCGCGGTTTCAGTGAACGGGAACTACAGTCTCAGAGCGGATCCGGGCGCGTCAAGACGATCGAGGCAGAAACAGACTGCTCGCTGCTATCCTCAAAAACCTCACCAAGGTATGTCACACCGTGTGATCAAACTGTTCTACTAATAAATGAATTTATCATTATGTTGTGTACTCGATAACTTAAAGGTTTGGTGTTTTTATTACTCCTTGGAGCGGTGTTGGACTGTAATTATAATGTTGGCAAACACTTAGGCCTGTGTTATCAGAGGACTTACTAACATGAAGAAAACGTCCAGAGGTCTGTAATTATACGCAATTAACGAATTTTAACTTAATTACTTAATTTAATATTTAGTAATGTTAACTGCTTCTATTAAATTGTATTGTTTAAGATCGTGGTAATAGTGATGAGCTAGCAATGTTAATGTTTAAGTGCTAACTCTTAAGGCTGCATGCATTTATTTAATCAAAAATAAAGTTAAAAAAGTAATATGTGAACTATTATTACAATGTGAAATAACTATTTTCTATTTTAATATATTTTAAAATGTAGTTAATTCCTGTAAATATTCAGCATCATTACTGCAGTCTTCAGAAATCATTCTAACATGCTGATTTAGTGCTGGATATTTATTGGTACTCAGTTATCAATAATGGTTCTTATTATTATCAGTCGTAACAAAAAAAAACAGTTTTTCCTGCTTAATATTTCCTGGAAACATTTTTATGATTATTTGATGAATAGAAAGTTCAAAAAAAAACATCATTTATTTAAAATATATATTTTTTGCAACATTATAAATGTTTTTACTTTTATCAGTTTAATGACGATATATGCTGAATAAAAACAGTCATTTCTATTAAATAACACACACATCAAACATTTGAATGGTTGTATATCATGGTTTCTGAATATATTAAAGAGCAAAACTAATTTTCAGTATTGATAATCAGAAATGTTTCTTGAGCAGCAAATCAGAATATTAGAATGATTTCTGAAGATCATGTGACACTGAAGACTGGAGTAATGATGCTGAAAATACAGCTGCGCATCACAGAAATACATTTCACAATATATTCACAAAGAAAATAAACATTTTAACTGATAATAACTTTTAAAATTGTAATTAAAATATAATTTATTTATGTGATGGCAAAGCTTAGCTTAATAAATACTTTTTTTCAGGATTTATTGATGAATAAAACGTTATCACAGGTGGAGGTGGAGTTATTCTAGCTATTTGAATGCCATGATTGAGTATTGATAATATTGAGTGCCTGATAATGTTACTAGTGCTGTTCAAAACATACTGTGTGTTAGGGCCGATTGTGGCTTGCAGCTTTCTGGAGAAATGCTTCTTCAAATAACTTCACACTCAGCATCCTGAACAATATACCTGTTATGACAGTCATAGTCCTCTAGCAGTGCTATAGTCTGTGTGTCATTTGAGCACAAACTACTTTTCATCTCAAGTCAGTGATTAAAGGAAGTGTGTGTGACACTGATGTCACCTGCACTCATTTCCACAGTGGAGCATGTTAATAAACTGAGACTCTCATGTGTAAGGCTTAAACATTGCTTTCCTTGCTTTGTAATACTAAATGAAACAAATACATTCATAACATATCCGTGTAATATGCAATTAGTTGTGTATTTTTATTATATAAAACAGGCGGCACCTTTCCCCTTGCTTTTCTTCTCTGTTATATCAGTTATTATACTTCTCACCTATGGGCAGTAAGCAGAATGAACATTATCTTCGTTACCCACAAAGCAGGACAAAATTACTCGATTACAGGAAAATCAAAAATGCTTACCATGGATAACATTTATGATGTGGAAAAGCATATACAGTGCGTGCATAATTATTAGGCGAGTCAATATTCTGATCATATTTTTTAAGCACTTTTACCAATTCCAAACCACATCAATCACTATTAATTTAGTTTACAATCATATATCTTATAATTATATAATTAACAAGAACTGGAAGTAAAAAGCGTTGCTCCAGAAGGAAATGCAATGCATTAAGGGGGTGAAAACTTTTGAATAGAATGAAGATGTGAACATTTTTCTTATTTTGCCTAAATATATTTTTTTAATTTAGTACTGCCCTTCAGAAGCTACAGAAGATACTTAAATGTTTCCCAGAAGACAAAATAAGTAAAATTTACACTGCTCTCAATTCAAAATGGTGGGCGAACATAATCACCTGATTTTTGTAAATGTGGCCAATTACATTTGCATTAATCACCGAGTTTGCTCTTGTCTATAATTTAAATTAATAGCTTACATTTACAAACAGCCTGCAATAAACATAAAATAGTTTTGCCTATATGTCACGATAAGAGGAAAATCCAGCCCTGCTGTGAGTGCGCATCAGTTTCACTTTCGTTTTTACTCGCTCCGTGTCCAATAAAGCAATCCATGTACTCCGTTTTTCTTGTTCAATATACTGCTTTAATCTTGACTAAAAGTTTTTGATTAAAAATAAAATTAAAGAAACAAAATATAATCTTACATCTTAAATATCACGGATGCGGTAAAGAAAACTGTGTGACTGTGCTGTATTCCAAAGAACGCACTGCCGCCTGACTTAACAGACGCGATTCTTAAAGAGCCAGTACACAATTTCAACATAGTACTCATTTTCAATGTAAAATACAGAATATTTGTCTAAATTGTACATGTGAATAAAGTAAGTTTACAAGTGCAAACAATCCAAACCAAACTATTCAAAGCTAAAATGCACCACATAATATAACAATGGTTACTGAATCTGAACAAAAATAGGCTCCTACATTACCGCCCCCTAATTGTTCTCAAAGTCTTTGAAACAATTACTTACATTTAAACACAAGGAGCTATATTATTTTAATCCTTGGTGAAATCTTAAAGTACAAAGCATCACAAATTTAGGTTCTTAAAGACATATTGCCTTCACTATATACTTATTCTGCCTCCTGCAACAGGCAAAGTTTTGTTATAGGTCTTTCTAAAATGCTAGTTTTTGTCTTAATGCGGACTTGTCGGACGAAGCCCTTCTTGTCAGGAATAGTTTCAATGACTCTTGCTAACATCCATGAATTCCTGGGGGCAGAGTCATCAACTACCAGAACAATGTCTCCAACAGAGAAGTTTCTTGTTGTGTTATTCCACTTTTGTCTTTGTTGCAATTGTGGCAAGTATTCCCGACACCAACGCTTCCAGAACAAATCAGAAACGTACTGCACCTGTTTCCATCTGCGTCTAGAATACAGGTCGTCTTGGTCAAACAGTCCTGGAGGCAATGATGGCTTTGTCTTGAGTAACAACAAGTGATTCGGGGTCAGAGCTTCCAGATCATTTATGTCACTTGATGCTGCTGTGATTGGACGACTGTTGATTATAGCCTCTGCCTCACAGAAAACAGTTTGAAGGCATTCCTCATCAAGAACTTGTTCTCTAACTGTAGCATTAAGGATTTTTTCTTATTGAGCGTATCAGTCTCTCCCATGCCCCGCCATGATGAGACCCAGTGGGAGGATTGAAAACCCACTTAATTCCTTGTTGACTGAGATGGTCCTGAATCTTCTGGTTGTTCCATTTTTCAATGGATTGTCTCAACTCACGCTCAGCAGCTACAAAATTGGTCCCATTGTCTGACCTGAGAACTTTCACTTGTCCCCTTCTGGCTATAAACCGACGTATAGCATTTAGACAGGAATCAGTGTCTAACGAAGAAGCAACCTCGATGTGCACTGCACGAATTGCCAAGCAAGTGAAGATAACTCCATATTTCTTGACAAGGCTTCTTCCACGTTTAACCATGAATGGTCCAAAGTAATCTACACCTACTCTTGTAAAAGGTGGATCATCTGGTGACACCCTGTCTGATGGTAAATCTGCCATTATTTGTTTTCCTGTGGGGGTATGTAAACGACGACAAATAACACATCTTGCAAGCATTTTTCTGATTGCAGATTTGACACCTGGTATCCAGTATTTTTGTTGCAGTGTAGAATTCATGTGATTTCTGCCACCGTGTCCTGTTTTCTCATGAACATTCTGGAGGATCAAGTTGGTGACATGAAGATCCTTCGGAATAATCATAGGCCACTTGACTTCTTCCGGCATAGCAGCATTGCTAAGTCTTCCACCGACATGTAAAACTTCATTGTGCAACTGAGAGTTTAACCTGTAGATTGAACTGCCCCTTTTTATGGCTTGTCCACTTTGCAAAGCTGATAACTCCTCAGCAAACTTCTCTCTTTGACAGTACTTCACTATTTCAAGCTCAGCATCCTTCAAATCCTCAACTGAAATGTGACTTCCTTTCCATTTAGCTTTGATGTCCATCATCCTTTTGTCCACTCTAGATGAATTAGCGGGAGTCTCTGTGGCAGTAAGAATCTTTCTCTTTTGTACACGTTTCAACAGCATAGATTTAAACTTTAGAATCCACGCTACGCTGCGGTGAAGCTTTATCCAAGAGGAGAAATGATTCATCAGTTGTCTAACTGAATTGTTACTGTGTTGGGCCTGTATTGAGTTGACCAATACTGACCTCTTGATCTCTGGATCATCTGCAGATATCATCATTTGATCCATGTTCTTTGGCCACTCGTTTGGGAATTGGTAAATAAATTCTGGGCCTGAGATCCATTTTTCGTTTTGCAGGAAAGTATTGACTTTCTGCCCTCTTGAGGCACAATCTGCTGGATTTGATGCGGTATCAACGTGGTTCCACTGTTCGATGTTCGAGCCCTTTAGAATTGTTGTGACTCTGTTTGCCACGAATGTTCTGAATCTTGTGCTTTCATTTCTGAGGTATTTAAGCACAGCTGTGCTGTCTGTCCAGTAGACTGAAGGTTTAAGTTTCAGCTGTAGTTCTCTTTTTAACATCAGATCCATTTTTTGTGGTAACTGTCGCAGCTGTCAGTTCCATTCGTGGAATTGTAGGCCTTTTTAGAGGGGCAACTCTAGCCTTTCCCATAATCAATGCACAGTGCACCTGATCCTGTGGATTACGTAAAAGAAGATAGCTTGCTGTACCATACGCATCTTCACTTGCATCAGCAAAGTGATGTAGCTGTGCCACAACAGCTTCTCCAAAATCTGCTGGCTTAATGCATCTGCTCACCTTGAACTCTTCAAGTTGATGAAGTCCATTGAGCCATTCTGTCCACCTTTGTTTTACTTGCTCTGGCAAGATCATCGTCCCATCCTATTTTCAGTCTACATAAATCTTGCAGGATCATCTTTGCTGGTAAAACTACAGGTTCAAGAAACCCCAAGGGGTCGTAGATAGAGCTGACGATCGAGAGCAGTCCTCTTCGAGTGAGTGGACGATCTTTAATGACTATTTTGAATTGAAATGTGTCTGACTCAACATCCCAGTGGATGCCCAATGCTCTTTCCATTGGCAGTATTTCCTGATCAAGATCCAAGTTTTTCACTCCATCAGCCCGTTCATTTTCAGGGATAGCTGCTAGCACAGCACGACTGTTGCTTGTCCATTTGACCAAGTGAAAACCTCCTTTGAAACATATTGCTTGTAGACCATGATACAGCTCTATGGCTTGTGTCTCAGTGGCTGTGGACTTTAAACAGTCATCAACATAAAAATTTCGAAGAACAGCATCAGCAACATCAGGTTTGAATAATGTGCTATGATCATCCGCACACTTCCTCAAAGCATAGCTGGCGCAGCTGGGCGAAGAAGTAGCACCAAATAAGTGTACAACCATTTTATGTTCCACCAAGTCTCCATTATAATCTCCGTGAGGCCACCACAGGAACCTAAGAAGATCTGAATCCTCCTCTTGGACGCGAACTTGGTGGAACATAGCTTCCACATCTGCCATAAAGGCGATTCTTTCTTGTCTGAATCTTGTAATGACACTGTAACAAACGTTTGTAGGTCGGGAAGAAGGAGGCAGGAACCGGCGAACACTTAAACAAACTTTAATAATAAAATACACTCAAAACAGCACGACAGCCCCTCGCGGACGACTGCCTCGCACAAACGAAACCAAAACACAAAACAAAGTCCAGGCCTGGTCCTCTCTCCTTCTTTCCCCGACCTACAAACTTTTGTTACTTGTGCCGAACCGGGAGGAGGAGGGACAACGCTGTCGAGCCCTCTCGCTGCTGAGGGGGATCCGCGGGCTTGAGGACTCGGGCAGCGGGAAGAGCGGAGAGACCGCCGTTGGGCTGCCGATGCGGTGTAGCTGGAACGCTGAGACGAGGTGGGAACGAGAGCTCGCTGCCGCCCGCGCTCCTGGGTCGAGGTGGTGTTGCTGGCCGTCCGTGAGGGGACGGAGGAGTCCTGCCCGTTCGCTCAGGAGGCCGACCTGCTGCCATCCCTCCCATGATGGGAGGAGCATGGAACGGACTCGCTGCCGGCTGCCTAAGAGGATGAGCCTCGCCGTCCGCCAGGATCGGAGGAGTGTTGTCCGTCACCATGATCCATTACCATCGCTGGATCCGCGAGTGAGAGCCTCTTCCTCAGTCCGTTGAGGTACCAGCGGCAGTGTGTCTGGGAACCGGAAACAAGATTTTTTTCCCCTCTCTCCCTTCTCTCGTCTCTGTCTCTCCTCATCCTTCCGTCTCCTTTTCTCTCGCCTCGTCTGTCTGTCCTTACCCCCAGGTACGCTGCGGCCGCCGTTATCGGCTCCCCCGGAGGGGGGAGGGGGAGTAGAGCGCAGTCTCGTGAGCACCCCACGGCCTGCGAGGGGCGATGGAGGTATGTGACGAGAGGGGCTGAGAGCCGTGGGAACGGAGCAAGGCCGGTGGAGTAATTGCGAATGCGCCACCTGCGCCACTCACCGGTCTCGGGTCTCACGGAGGAGCTCCGGAAGGATAAAAGTGAGGAGTGACGACAGTGAAAGAGGAGAGGACCAGGCCTGGATTTTATTTTTGTGTTTTGGTTTTGTTTGTGCGCGCCAGTCGTCCACGAGGGGCTGTCGCGCTATTTTCTGTTTGTTTATTTTATTAAAGTCTTAAATGTTCGCCAGTTCCCGCCTCCTTCTTCCCGACCTACAAACGTTTGTTACACAACCAAACAAACTACTTGTTGAGGTTGGGGCCTTGTAAAAGTTGATGGTTCAATGACATCTCTTGATAAGATGCCCCACAATCAAAAACGACTCTCAGTTTATGTTTGACAGGATGGTACACACCATGATGAGTTATGTACCATATCTTACCATCTGTATGTTTGTCTTCTGTCAGCTCAACAGCATAGTCATTTCGGATGAGATTGTTCATGAAAGATGTATACACAGTATGGAACTCTGGATTTCTCATGAATTTTCTTTTCAAATTCAGAGCCCGTTGTTCAGCCACCACACGGTTATTTGGCATCTGAATAGTCTTGTTCTTCAAAGGCAGGCACAAGCTGTAATGACCATCTACTAGTTTAGCTGACTCAGACATCATTTTCATAAACTGGTGGTCTTCTTTTGACATTTCAATTTGATCATCCACTTTTTCTACTTCAGGGAAATCCTGCTTGAATTGCTGTTGCCACAAGTCTTCTAATCTGGCTACCGATATGCGATTCACAGACACTGGAACACACCTTCCTTTTCTTGTGACATCATTACTGTTCCTAAGGGGTCCATTGACTGTCCAGCCCAACTTAGTTCTTACAGCAAAAGGTCCATTGTCTTTACTACTAATAACTTGCCAAGGCTCCATGACTTCAGGCACATTAGCTCCTATTAGCAATCCAATTTCTGCTTTGATGCTAGGGAGACTAACCTCCTTCAGATACGGCCATCTTTCCAAATCCTTTTGCTGTGGAATGTTGCCCTTGTGAACTGGAATTGTTTTCTGTGTAAAGACGTCAGGAAGTTGGACGAACTGATCACCATCTAGACTACTAATCTCCAACCCAGACACTATGTGAGTTTTGACTTGTTTTTCATCTCCCATTGTTCTCAGCAGTATATCAGTCTTTCTTCCATCCACTTTCAGTTCAGACATCAACACCTCTGTACAGAAAGTGTCGGAACTACCTGGGTCAAGAAAGGCATACGTTTTGACCAGATGTGTACCTTTCGCAGTCTTAACTTGAACAGGAACAATTGACAAAGTACACTCATTCTCACAGGTATCCTTGTCTCCACCCATGTCCTTTTCTGCACAGACTAGTGCACTTGTAACAGACTGTCTGTCACAGCTATCTGGTTTGTCTTCTGGAAGACATGCAGTTTCCTTTGGCTTCATATGCAGTATGGTTGGATGAGGCAAAGAGCATTCACTGCAGCTCATTCTATCCTTGCATTGTTTGCTCATGTGACCATGCTTTAAACAGCCGAAACACAAGCCTTTGCTATGCAAAAAGTCAATTTTCTCCTGATGTGTCTTACTTCTCAACCTTTTACACAATTCCAGGTTGTGCTGCTGTCCTTTACAAAAGACACATGGCTTCTTCTGGCTGTTGGCATGTGTATTTTGCAATCTTTGATCTGAAAGTTTGTCATAGTCTTCAGCCTTTTTGTTAATCGGTACAGCACTAGTCGTGAAAACCCTTTTTGTTACAGCCTTTTTATAAGTGCTTGATTCTGCATGTAACTTAGCTTGTCCTTTAGTTGTTGAACTTTCCTTTATGTCTCCAAACACTGGATGAAGAGAAATCCTTGCTTGCTTGTTAATGAAATCAACTAAATCTTTGAACTTCACTCTAGCATTTTGTTTCTCTTGAATTCCACATGCCACCAATCGCCATTTTTCTCTTAATTTGTATGGAAGTTTCACCGCAATGGCTCTTAAATTTGCTGTGTTATTCATCTCTTCCATGTAACTTATATCTGACATTGCATTGCAGCATCCTGACAGAAACAATGAAAAGGAGTGAAGTGCTTCCCCATCTTCAGGCCTGATAGAGGACCAGTGTAGAGCTTTGTTCATGTATGCGACTGCAATCTGATACTCATTTCCAAAATGCTCTCTCAGAAGTTGCTTTGCCTTTAGATAACCTTCTGCTGGGTTCATATGAAGACAGCTACGAATCAGTTCCTTAGGCTTTCCAGTCGTGTACTGTTCCATAAAGTACAAACGGTCCTTATCGTTATCAGTACGATCTTCAACTCCATGTTCGAAGGCCCGAATGAACAGCTTATAATCGAGAGGATCTCCTTTGAAAGTGGGTATGTCAATTGAAGGCAGCATGGACATTTTTTGATGCTTCACTAAGCACTCAGCGATATTGGCTTGTCGCTCCACAGCATTGCTTAAAGTATCAACTACGTTTCCCTCTCTACCTGAATAAGGCTCGTTTGGGACTGTGTTATTAGTTGATTGTGGCCTAAGAGGTTGAAACACATCCTCATGAGGTGTTATGCTACCTGATTCCAGATCTACTTCTTTGTGACTTACCGCTGAAGACCGACAGCTCTCATACTGCTTTATAACTATAATCTTTGCATCTGATGCTGCTAGGGCAACTTCTAGCTCAAATTCTTCTCTTTTAGCCTTTAGTTCAGCCTCTTGTCTTTCAATAGCTTGTTTTTTCTTCAGAGCAGCATGTTTAACAAGTAGTGCAGCTCTTTCTGCTTCAGCAGATATACGTGCAGAAGAAGTTGTGGAAGCTGTAGACCTGCCGTCTACTGACCCATGTTTCTTATGCTTCTTACTTGAAGTCACTGACACAGAAGAAATGCTATCATCAGGATTTATTTCTAGATCTCACTGTACTGCTTGCTCAGCATTTTCTGCAACTTGTTTCATCCACTTGTTAACTGCAGTAATGAACTTTTCACATGAGCAGACTCTTGGTTCGAACCATGTATGTTGGTCCTTTGCATAATCTTCTTCAGACATAAACTCCTCAATAGCATGGTTGAGTTGACAGAAATCCTTATACAAGTCTTTGTATTCTGTTTCTAATTTAGTTTGAACAGTGTCCACATGTGCAGCATCATCCATGTGTTTTTCAATTTCCTTAGATTTGCTTGTGAGCTGAGCTAGTTTAGCCTTCCTTGATTGCACAAGCCTTTGCAATTTTTCTTCCTTTACTTTCTCTGTCATTTTTACCTGCCTTTTAGGCCTAATAATGCCATCCTCCGTTGTCTTCGTGCTATCATCCATTCTCTCATTTCAAGCATCAAACCAGTGAATCATTATTTATATCCAGTGCCACGTTTATTTATTTATTAGGTTACCTCAGAATCAGAAATCTTGTCTGCAGAAAGAACGCCGTTAGATCGCATGTAGATAACCGACGAAATAATCCTAGAACGTAATTTTCCAAAGAAACTCCACATGGCATTTACTTCAAGATCCATTGTTCCTCAAAACATCCATAAATCTTCGTGTGAAACACGTCCTTATCCGTAAGGAGTGAGTTTTCTTTACTAATGTGAGTGCGCATCAGTTTCAATTTCGTTTTTACTCGCTCCGTGTCCAATAAAGCAATCCATGTACTCCGTTTTTCTTGTTCAATATACTGCTTTAATCTTGACTAAAAGTTTTTGATTAAAAATAAAATTAAAGAAACAAAATATAATCTTACGTCTTAAATATCACGGATGCGGTAAAGAAAACTGTGTGACTCCGCTGTATTCCAAAGAACGCACTGCCGCCTGACTTAACAGACGCGATTCTTAAAGAGCCAGTACACAATTTCAACATAGTACACATTTTCAATGTAAAATACAGAATATTTGTCTTAATTGTACACGTGAATAAAGTAAGTTTACAAGTGCGAACAATCCAAACCAAACTATTCAAAGCTGAAATGCACCACATAATATAACAATGGTTACTGAATCTGAACAAAAATAGGCTCCTACACAGCCTAAAAAATACACACGTTTCTTTAAAAAAAACCTCTTTACTTTCGTTACCACTCTAAAACAATTGCAATTGGTTGTTTCACCTGGTTGCTTTCATCATGATTGGCTAATCTGACTGTCATCCACGAAACTGGCCAATGACAAGCAGGGAGAATACACCTCGTCCTTCCTTAATTTAAGACCCATTCAAACTAAAATTAAGACATTACACTATTTGAGAAATGTAAGCATATTTACGACCTTAAAATTATTAAACGTGAATTTAAGACATAATGACATTGACCCTGATATTGACGGAAATCCGTCGCAGACTCTCTGCAATTAACGGAAATCCGTCATAGCGACGGAGAACTTTAATCCCTGTGTCATACAAAAAGCGAATTCATTTAAGAATAGGCGCAGGCACAGTGAGAGAAACGGAGAGAGATTGACGATAGGAGCAGATAGTAGAGGCAAGCCGTAAAGTTAAGACCGCGAACACAGCGGTGGTGTGTGAGTGGGTGATGTGTTAGCGGGTGCTAATTTACCCCAAAGTCCGTGAATAACGTAGACTTGAGATCCAAGCTAAGCTCCCGTGTCTTTCCAACCAGCTAACTTACTGACCAAAGTTGAGACTGATAGCCCCGATGCTAGCGACAACTGCTCACCTGGGCTTTCAGATAGGATGCGATGTGCGCAGCAATATTATTATTTTACTGCTGATTCTACATGCCGTGTTGGTCCCGATGACCAGGGAAAATTCAGTTGTGGCTTTCTCCACGTTCATTTACATAGGGGCCTGGTTGTTATTCCGAAAAAACTGACCGTTACCAAGATGGCTCCCGAGTGGCGGGATTGGCCTATGACGCCACTAACGTTAACTGGCGAGCTTATGCACAAGCCCCTTCGTAGTTCAAAGTTCTGAAAAGTCCTCTGTAATACTAATATTAATATTAATATTAAAAAACATGGCCTGACCAGCCAAGGAAAAATTCGGTAACATTACACGTTTCATCCACTTTATAATCCACTAGCAGAGGACATATACAATTTGGCGGGGTAACATCATCCCGCTACCACAAATATTTTGTCAAATAAAATGGCATTTGAATAAAAACTTACCTCTGAATCTCTGGGCTTCGACGTCGGTTACTTCTATGCCTGCTTCTGATATTTTTTGAAGGACCTCCTGGGTTGAAAGCCCTGTAAGACCCATGAGTACCCGTGCCGTGCTGAGTCTCCGCGAAAAGAAAGACCGCGAACTGGACGTTCTTTTAAATTGAGATTCAAGCAGCCAATCAGGGCTGTCTCTACATATTTGACACATCTTTCCACCAATCAAAAGTAGTGAGCAGGCAGTCTCCGTTCCCGCTCTCATGCTATGCAATGCAAATATATTTCTGATGAAATACACTATAACAGTGAGAATCAGCCATTTGTGTGTTTATGTGTGTTGTGTTTCATTTACATAATCAATATAATATCATAATTTCATCAGCTGGATAATTTTATTATAATGATTTAATATCAGAAAATGGACTTACAAAACTTTTATTTCTTTTATTTCAAGGCTACTCAAATATAGTGGTAGCCTAAGTTATTTATCTACCATAAATAAGTAAGGTATCATTCAAATCTTTAAACGACAACTTTAAAAAAAATTGGCTTAGCAGAGGCTGTCTCTTGATATTGTACCTTAACCTTTAAAAGAAACGGTACATATATGTACCTTTTAATGCTTGGGAACACATATGTACCTTTTTGACCCTCAAAAAGGTACATACATGTACCTTGATGTCCAATAATAAGCCCTATGGGGTACATTAGTGTAGATTGTACCTTGGGGGACAGAAATGGACTCCTACTGTACCCCTATTTCTGACAGTGCAGGGTTAACGTTACAGTGATACTCAGCACTGATTACTGTCAGACTCCTTCACTTGAATTAAGATTAGGCCTATAATAATTTAATTGTAAAGCACAACCACCTCAAAATCGGACATTAGCAGCTCTTTCGAGATCTTTTTTAGCTTAAATACAGATTTAAAATCATAAGATATAGTTTAATAGTTATGACACTGTTTTTGAAATCAAATCTTTGCATATGTAGTTATGACAGGAAACACTGGCATCCCCCCTAACAATGCCTTGGAAAAAACAGTTAATCTTAAATAATAAAGCATATACATAAACCAAAATAGGAAATAAAACAGTTATCGAATAAGCATGTGTCCTATTCTGTGTCCTCAACTCCTGAAACATCGGTGTCTCATATTTTAAATATATGTGTGAAAATATTCAGATGTAACTCCCTTTGTAATCATTAACATTTTCATAAGTAACTGTAATTTAATTACACATTTTTTTCTCAGTAACTGTAACAGATTACAGTTACATTTATTTTGTAATTAAATAACGTATGAATACATTCGCAGTTACTCCCCAACACTGGTCAGGTCTGATGATAAAAGCCCACGCATGGGCGACTGGATTTTTCAAGTGTTGTAATGGAAATGGCAGATGAGGGACGAAACGGGGACGTTCGCAAACTGGCTCCGACGAATGTCCTCCGAACGTCCGCCAGCGAACGTTACAAAGCAACGTGAAGCAGCATGAGCAGACCACAATTAATGCCACAATTGACACTTTTCATTTTATTTTCACTTTATTATACGTCACAAAAGAAAAAAATGTGCAAAAGATCACTCATCTTACTAAAAAAGGCTAATATTATCAGTATTGTTATGGTGTTATTGCTTGCCCTTAGTACACTAGTACACCAATCCATTTTCGTTTCAAACATTCAAAAGAAAAAAATGCATTTTGGGGGGGGGGGGGGGGTTTCTTTTTGTGAAACTTTGCTTTCACAAAAGAAAGTTTGTGTTTTTCAAGGTATTTTGTGACTTTTCTGGATGATTTTGATATTTTAATAGTGAATTTATAATTTAAAAACATAAAGAAAAAAGTAAAAATGAATGACTAATAAGCCAATAAGTGCTCCTCTGCTGCTTTCTACTGGTTAAAGTGGTAATTTGATGTATTATTTATGTTTAAATATTTGTTTGTTTACCACAAAATGTATTTGGTTATCCCATAAAAAAACATTTAAATTTGATAGTTTTTAGAGCTTTAAAGTGCTGTAAATTATTGTGTTGTCATTGAAAAGTGCTTGAATTTCTCTCTCAAAAGTTTGTACAAACCCTGAAATTAATGAGGTAATAACATTTGACTATTTCACCATGGTATCTGAAGTTAGCATTACTTCTGGTTTTCTACATCAGCGCTGTTTGCTCTGTTTATAACAGATAATTCTGTGCAGAATTCAAGCGCTTCTCTCTGGATCTCGCAGCAGTAACAGTGTCTCGAGATCAACACTGGTTCTGTTCTGAGCTCTGGTCAGTTTGCACGTGTTTGCGCTGCGCTCAGTTATTGGTCCGAGCTGATGAGCAGCTCAAACGAGTAGAGCTGTTTGGTTACACTTTTGTTTCGTTTGCCGTTTGAACTTTCTCATGCAATAGAAATGGCAGCACTATATTATTGCAGAGCTCTAAATTTTTTTCCTATTACAGCAAATCTAAATCTGCTTGAAGCGTTATAACCATATATAACCATATTAGTGAAGAATGAATAATAAACACCAACCTGTTAGTTCTTCAGTATCTTCAGTGTGTTTGATTCTGCAGGGTTCTGGATCTCTCATCTTCTCTCTGTCCTCTTTAATAAACTCAGTCTTTGCAGATTTCAGCTCTTCCTGATGATTAGATGCTCGTCTTCACTTGTGAACTGATGGAGATATTCCAGCATTTATTGCTGAATTACTGTGGGAGGAGCTTCACTACCAGTGAACATGTAGGAGGAGCTTCACTGATGATGTGTTGCAGTGGAGGAGCTTCACTGATGATGTGTTGCTGTGGGAGGAGCTTCACTGATGATGATGTGTTTACAGTGGGAGGAGCTTCACTGATGATGCTATTACAGTGGGAGGAGCTTCACTGATGATGCGATTTTCTGTGGGAGGAGCTTCACTGATGATGATTACTGTGGGAGGAGCTTCACTGATGATGTGATTCTTGTGGGAGGAGCTTCATTGAAGGTGAATTGCAGCATGTGAGGAGCTGAACTGTCAAAATCATAATAAAAAAGATGAATTACTTACTGCAGATCGTTTTCACAGCACAATATAAATAATGTAAATTTTTTTTTTCAAATAATGGTAAGAAAAATACTTGAAAACATAAACAGAAATGCATCTACAGATTTGTACCAACAAATACCCTCAGTATTGACACCAGATCTCCTGTAAATTGCTACTTAAAGCTCATTTCATTGAAGACATCAGCATAATAAATGAGGTGAAAACAGGAGCTATTGACATGAAATAAAGAGTGTTTTCAGCAGCTCTGTTAATATTGATGAGCCTCAGACGATCAACACTCATTCAACAAGACATTCAGATCATCAGCAGATCATCTCTCTTTATTCTCAGTGTTTGCTGATAGAAACACATTATAGAATATGATAAAACCTACAAGTGTTCGAATGAAAGATACTGTTATTTCTCACAATGTGACATGGATAAAACATAATACAAAAACGCTAACACTCAGGTTAATACATATCAACAACACCATAGCCTAACATGTCCATATGAATCTTAATATAGTTTGGTTTTCTACTAACTACAGTAACTGCAGTAAAGTAATTAGATAATTAACATTTTACAGTTTTTTCATATACAGAAACGGACAGTGATCATAAAACTTTTAAAAATAAAGAACACCAGCAATATTTAACGTTTTCTTGTGTCAGAATTAATTCATATTTGTATATAGTCACATTTATGAATAGATTTGAAATGTCCCTCATTAGGCTATTCATTACAGGGACAATAAAGTGTTTAGAAGTTATATATATTTCAATTTGAACAAGTAAGCGTAATCTGCCCGAGATTTGGTGCTACGCCCCTGTTTGTGCAGATATAATGTAGCTACAATAAAGAAAGGTAAACGAAAAATAGAAGTATATATAAAATAAATGTAAAATCTCAGGTGAATGAAAATCCGCGGAGCGTCCAGCAGGTGGCGCCAGATCTTTATTCAAACACTCAGCGACAAAAAACCCGCGAAAAATAACCAACAGCAGAGTCTTCTGAGGAGAGTTCAGCAGCTCACGGTATTTCTCATATTTACACAACTATCAAACACACTTTATACAGTCTGTTTAAGCCACATCTTACAGACTCATGTCTGTGTTGTTTTCATCCGCTTCAGCGCTACTTGTGCGTCTTTTCTGGCGTCTTTCTGCTGAAATAAACATTTAGTGCAGCAGCAGCATGTGAGGAAAATATGAGGAATTAAATCAGACGATTTTGTGAGCTTTTATGCGTTCGTGCGATTGTTTCTATGTTTGTAGTGAGAACTGCTGCTGAATGTCAAGTTAAACATTGATCTGTGAGGGGAATATCTCAAGTGTTGCTGCTGCTGTTTTATTTCTACACTTTTGGCATCTTTGGCAGATTAAACCCGTTAGTTTGTTAAAATATACTGAAACAGAGACTGCTAGCGTTACATTGAGCCTATAATGAGCCGCGCGAGACATCCACACATAAATGTTAATATAGCGAAATATGAACCAAATGTGACACTGAAATCATTAAATACTGCTTTGTGCTGCTCTTTATTTGAAGATGTTTTATGGTCATTGTTTGTTTCTGTACAAAACTTTAATGAGTTAATTACTTCATTGCAATGAATAGTTATTAGAAAATCAAACTATTTAGATTAGACATGCATATTATGGTGCTTTAGGGGAGTTATTTTCTTTAGTGTTAGTTTTTTGTATTATTTATGTTTTATACATATTGTGAGAAATACTTTTATCATATATCCTGACTCAAATAATGTGTTTCTATCAGCAAACACTGAGAATAAAGAGAGATGATCTGCTGATGATCTGAATGTCTTGTTGAATGAGTGTTGATCGTCTGAGGCTCATCAATATTAACAGAGCTGCTGAAAACACTCTTTATTTCATGTCAATAGCTGCTGTTTTCTCCTCATTTATTATGCTGATGTCTTCAGATCTCCTGTGAATGGACACTTAAAGCTAAAACAGTGTCAAAGGCTTGGAACTGATTATTTTAACAGAACAATTCAACAGCTCAACAATAAACCATGAGAAAACATGAGATCAAGTATGAGAACTTGCAGCAGAACACATTATTATTATTTTACATTTGATTATTTTATTTACTTCTAAACAACTCTTCAGTTGCGCCTAAATCAGTCATTCTGACAGTTATCACGTTTTTGACAATTCTGCAGGATGGGACACATTTTTAGCTTATTTACTGCTTAAATTATGATTCAAATAATTGTGTAATTATTTGTTCCATTTTTATTTAAATTATTTCACACTTTTAAAACTTTTTAATGCCATACATTATGTATGACAGATAGGATAATTTATTATGCCTATATATTATTAATATTTATAAACGATAAATCAGTTAATATAACATTAATTGTAATGTATGTATTTATCTGTCTAATAATACAAATACAATAGTTACTCATCTACCAAGCTCTGAAAAGCTAAGGAAATTAAATGCTTCTCTGCAAACTGTGCAGTTCGCCTGTACATTTATATCTGAGTTTATGCTTTCAACTGTTTTCTTTATACTTAAATTTACATTACATCATTTATTTTCTGTTGTCTATTACTATAAAAACTAACTCAGTGATGTATTTTTGATTTTGGCAGATAAGCTCCTCCCACTGCAACACATCATCAGTGAAGCTCCTCCCACAGCAACACATCATCAGTGAAGCTCCTCCCATGCTGGAATAGCGCCATCATTTCGACAAGTGAAAGACGAGCATCTAATAATCAGGAAGAGCTGAAATCTGCAAAGACTGAGTTTATTAAAGAGGACAGAGAGAAGATGAGAGATCCAGAGCCCTGCAGAATCAAACACACTGAAGATACTGAAGAACTAACAGGTTGGTGTTTATTCTTCATTAATGAGGCTGAATGTTATAAAGTTTCAAACAGTATTAGATTTGTTGTAACAGGAAAAATATTTAGAGCTGTTGAATAATCTAGAGGAAACATAATATAATAAGAGACTTTCTATGATATGGGTACTTTTTTTAACAAAATTAGTGACGTGACATGTGGCCAAGTATGGTGACCCGGAATTACTCGGAATTAGTGCTCTGCATTCCCATCCAAAGTGCACACACACACAAACCGTGAACACACACAAACCGTGAACACACAACCAGAGCAGTGGGCAGCCATTTATGCTGCTTCGCCCGGGTGCAGTTGGGGGTTCGGTGCCTTGCTCGAGGGTCTCACCTCAGTCGTGTTATTGAAGGTGGGGGAGAGTGCTGTACATTCATTCCCCCCACCTACAATCCGTGCCGGTACAAGACTCGAACCCACAACTTTTGGGTTACAAATCCGACTCTCTAACCATTAAGCCACAACTTCCCCAACTTGTAATGCTATAATGTATATATATGTTTAATAATTTTGTTGTTGATCAACATATTTAATAGTGTCTCCCTGTAGAAACATGGGATTTGTGTCTATAATACTTACAAATAGTTAAAGTTTCAGTGGAGACAAATTAGAAAAATGCATCAAAAAGATATATGTTTACATCATGGTTAATTTTTATCTCGTTCACATTCTCTGTTTTTCTGACTACTGAAAATCACATTTTTCTTTTATTTCCGATAATGAAGACAAACTAGGAGAAGTGAAGAACTGAGGTGAAGTTGAGGATAGAATCATGTCAAAAGTAGAGAAAAACCTTTGAGTTGCTCTGAATCTAAACAGAAATATTTAAAGAAAAGGGCCAAGAAATCTTTCACCTGCTCTCAGTGTGGAAAGTGTTTGTCAAGCAAACCTCATCTTGATCTTCACATGAGAGTTCACACTGGAGAGAAACCATACACTTGTGATCAGTGCGGGAAGAGTTTCACTCAATCAGCAAACCTTAAGAGACACATGACCATCCACACTGGAGAGAAACTGTTCAGTTGTGATCAGTGCAGCAAAACATTTTTGAGTGCTTCAGTACTGAAGAAACACCTGAGAGTTCATACAAAGGAGAAGCCGCATTCATGTTATTTGTGTGGAAAGAGTTTTTCATGTTTACAATATTTGAAAGAACATCAGAAAATACATGCTGCTGTGAGAGAGTACATGTGCTTTGAGTGTGAAAAGACTTTTACTACAGCGC
>JADLZN010004991.1:127344-141905 GCA_018155175.1 Sinocyclocheilus anophthalmus
TGAGAGTTCATACAAAGGAGAAGCCGCATTCGTGTTATTTGTGTGGAAAGAGTTTTTCACGTTTACAATATTTGAAAAAACATCTGAAAATACATACTGGTGTGAGAGAGTACGTGTGCTTTGAGTGTGAAAATACTTTTACTTCAGCAAAGTGTTTAAAACGGCATGAGATGATCCACACTGGAGATAAACCTTATATGTGTTCACACTGTGACAATAGATTCAGTGATTCAGGAAATCTGAAAACACACGAGAGGATCCACACTGGAGAAAAACCGTATCACTGCACTGTATGTGGGAAGTGTTTCAATAATTCATCTGCTCTACACAGACATGCAAAAAACAAGCACAGTAAGTAGATCTTCTTCAGATCCAGCACTTTCAGATCTTATGCTGTGTCCTCAACAAATCCTCATCAAACGTAGTTTATTCCAAGTGCGCTCTTTTATCTGGTTCATGAACGATGCCCCATTCACGAATGAATCTCTCTTTTGAGTCAGTTCTGTTCAAGGTCTTGAATAAAGAAGCCTGCAAAACGGTGTGCATTTGTTCACGAATCACTTTGAATGATTTGTTCAGTTCTCTGCACGCACTGAATCGTCTGAAGGGGTTTCTCATTAGTACCTGGAAATTTAAGAACAGGGAGAACATAAAGACAATTGAAGCTAAATCTGCAAATTCTGCTGTTGGCCTGCGCTGATGATCTTTATTAGCTGAACACTGTGTGTGCCGTCTGTGAACGACTCGACAGGAATACATTTGATTTCATTTAGGTGCTATTTTGTAGTAGTGCTATAAGTAGCGGTCATGTGAAATGTGTAAAGTGAAATGAATGAAAGGTGTTGATTGCAGCATTTAATTTATAGTAGATTTGCTTTATTACATTACATCAGATTTATTTTTGAGTGTTGTGAGATGATTCTGCGGTCTGCAGTGTTGAGCATTATAACCAATCACATAATTTCCTGATCTCTTGAGCGTATTAATTCATAATTCAATCAAGGCGTTTTTGATCTCGTCCTACTTAGATTGCGGAGAGCTCTGGAGTTGTTCAGTGTGCTCTCACTGACTGAATTCACTAACTCACTCATCAGCATAAACAACAATCTGCAGAAAAGAGATTGATTGTGTAGTGTAGACCGCTTCAGTAATTATAACGAGTTTTGTGAAAATGCAGAACTCAGTTTTAGACTGAAGTCATGAAGCGCTGTGTTTCTTTACGTTATTTATTCACAGTTTGAATAACCGTTTTGTTTCTCATGCTGCAGAAATAACAATATTGTGAAGTCTTGATTGTCTAATCTGTAAAATGGAATTCATAAACAGTTCATGCTTTTCCCCTTGAAACAACACAGATACAATTCAATCATTCATATGCTATAAAATATGAAAATGTTTTTTAATGATATAAAAGAGCTTGTTTTTATTAAAAGCAAGACTTAATATCTCATATCAAAGCAAGTTGTTTTCTCTGTTTTTTTTCAAGTACACGTGTGTTTCATAAGGTTTGCAGAGATTGGGCCAATTACGGTATCAAGTATCTGTTCCGATCACTTTTGATCATTTGTTAAGATGTTTAAATGTGAATATTAAAGGATTAGTTCACCCCAAAAAGAAAACTAGCCCATGTTTTACTCACCATCAAGGCATCCTAGCAGTATATGACTTTCTTCCTTCAGACGAATCCAGTCGGAGTTATATAAAAAAATGTTTTTGATTCTTCCAAGCTTTAGAATGGCTCTCAGCGGGTGTTGCAGGTCATCAGTCCAAAACAAATAAATTAAAAAAAACGCATACATCCATAGTAAAGACGTGCTTCCCGCGGCTGACACCCGGGGGGGTGAACTAAGGCCTTCTTTATGAATCCATGCATTGTTGTTAAATAGAAAACACCATAGGTAAAACTTCCTCTAACTGTCGTACGCGCGTTAACGAGAGAGTGCCTTTCAAACGTTTGGGATCTGTACGATTTTTTTATGGTTTTAAATGAAGTCTCTTCTGCTCACAAAGGCATTTATTTGATTCAAAATACAGCAAAAAGAGTAATGTTGTGAAATATTGTTACAATAAATTAATGTTTGCTATTTGAATATATTTATATTATATTTCTGTGATCAAAGCTGAATTCCAATCAATCATTCCATCTATAGATATAATCACGTGTAAATAGTATAGCTCCAACAACACTTTGTAATTTACTTTATAGGTATCTTGGATACTTATAACATACGAATAGTCTATATAAAGGAATAATAATTATAACAGGATAGAGTTATAAAGAACCTTTGACATCTGATGAACCTTTCTATTTCACAAAGGGTTCTTTGTGGCGAAAGAAGGTTCTTCAGATTATAAAAAGGTAAGAAAGAGCTACACAGCAAATCTGAAATCGTAAATTTAACAAACAATAAGTAAATTTAACACTTTGTCAGTGTATATATGGATACCACCACATGAGTGTTAATGTAACACTTTCAAAAGTGTTGATATTACCAACACTAATAAGGTGTAAAAATGTAACACTATTGGAGTTCAATAACAACACTGCAGTAAGTGTTTAAAACTCCAAACGGTTGTAAAATGTTGAACTGTTAAAACAAAACTCTTCAAAGCCAAATTTCAACTGTTTATTTAACAACATAGCACATGCAGTTTCAGTGCTCTACAAAAGGCAACAATCTGTAACAACATACAAGAACGAATCAGAGTCATAGGACGTCTGAAGGTCAAAGGGTTTGGGGTGCTGCAGTTCATGTTGCTTCACAATGCAAAAATCATCAAGTTCTTCAACCTGAAATGCATGCAGATGCTCAATAAAAACGGCCTCCATTTGCATCAAGAGAAAATTTATTTCTTCCTTTCGTAGGATAATTGCAACTACTTTACAAAACAATGGCATTTCATCCACCACATCAATACAAACAACAGATCCACACCGATACTCAATTCCACTGCATCTTACCCATGCAGTATGAAGTACTTTATCAGAGCTGTCAAGCTGAAAATGTGCACAAACCAATTCATCATGTTCTAATTCACACAACATTTGAGTTTTCACTGGCCCCGACTCAATACCTCTGATGTTAAGTGACTCCCAATGATAAGCTATAGCTAACTGATGCTTTAGTGCTAAAGACTTGGTCAAGTTCTTAAAGTTCTTTATCCTGGACTTAAAAAAATTGTGTTTTGCTTCATATCTCATAGTCCAAATATGAAGCAAAGGACCAATTTTTTTAATCACACTGGGATAATGGATCATCAGGTGATGTTTTGGGATCAAATTATGAGTAGGGTACAGTTCTTTGAATAATTTATGATGTTCAGCTATCAGGCACCTTAAATAAACAATCATGCCCTCAGTGATACAAGGAGAGAAAATTATATTTACAATATCAAGCAGAAGTAAGAGCAGATTCCAATAGTTGTCTTTTTCTGTTACAACATCACCCAATATCAGTGGTGTGTTTTTCAGGAGAGACATAGTTTGGCTGGCATTAATTCCAAGTCCACTGCCCTGCAAATAAATTTTAGTTGGTCTGTTCTTGCGGTCTAAATAGCAAGGCAAGGCAAGGCAAGGCAAGTTTATTTGTATAGCACATTTCATACACAATGGTAATTCAAAGTGCTTTACATAAAATAAAATAAAAACAATCACAACAATAAAACAAGGAATTTAAAAACTTTGAAAATGATTTAAAAAATTGATTTACGAGGTTTAAAATGAATTTAAGAAAACGATTATACATATAATATAGTGCAATCAGTTCGGACATCGCACAGTGCTCATTCAATAAATGCACAGCTAAACAGATGAGTTTTGAGTAAATATGGCTAATGTTTTAGCACATCTTATCTCTTCTGGAAGCTGATTCCAACTGCGGGTGGCATAATAACTAAAAGCACATTCCCCTTGTTTTGTGTGAACCCTTGGTATTTCTAACTGACTCGATCCTAATGATCTGAGTGGTCTGTTAGGTTTATAATCAGTGAACATATCTGTTATGTATTTAGGTCCTAGGCCATTGATTGATTCATAAATGAGTAAAAATACATTAGAATCAATCCTAAAAGTAACTGGAAGCCAGTGTATGTACTTGAGGACTGGTGTGATATGCTCAGATCTTCTGGTTCTAGTCATAATCCTGGCAGCAGTGTTCTGGATGAACTGCAGCTGTCTAATGGTCTTCTTGGAAAGGCCGGTGAGGAAACCATACAATAGTCCACCCTGCTGGTGATAAAAGCATGAACAAGTTGCTCCAAGTCTTGACTGGAAACAAAACATCTAATTCTTGCAATGTTTTTGAGATGATAGTATGCTGATTTAGTTACTGCTTTGACATGACTACTGAAACTAAGGTCTGTCTCCAGAATCACACCAAGATTCCTGACTTGATTTTTAGTTGTTAGACCCCTAGAGTCAAGGTATGCATTCACCTTGAGAACTTCATCTTTGTTTCCAAATGCAATGATTTCGGTTTTTTCTTTGTTTAACTGAAGCAAGTTCTCGCACATCCAACTGTTAATCAACTGTTTCATCAATGTATTGGCAGAGGGAGTCAATGGGGCTGAAGTCATTTGGCGATAAGGCTAGGTAAACATGGGTATCATCAGCATAGCTGTGATAATTTGACAATTTGGTTCTTTCTCATTATTTGACTTAGTCAAATAGCCATAGCCATAGCTGTATGAATAAATTCTCAGAAGGATGTTTTCAATGGAAATAAAATTCTTGGCCATGTAATCAAACAGTAGTTTTAGCTCATATTGCGCTACACCCTCCAAGATGTCATGCATTACATCTACAGCCACATTATCAGCAACATGGAAATATTTTAACTCATTGAGAATGCTATTGCGTTTGATAGCTATTGGTGTTTAGATCAGAAAAAGGATTCTTTAAATTTGCAAAAACATTTTCTACTGGCACTCTACTTGGGTTACACTCTGGAACGACATTCAAGATCTGATTTTTGAAAGATGTATGAACCTCATTTAAACATTCTTCCATACTTTCTATAACAGACTAAATAACAGTGTTTGAAACACCACTTCCCTGCAACTTTCCAATAACAGAAGCACACACTTTTTTTTGACACAGAACAGTCAGTGTTGTGCTCAGCACTCCAAAAGATGATGAACTGTTTGGTCCACTCATAGACAGAGCCGGCATACCTACAAATGTGATGACAGTTGAATCTGATATTTCATCAGAGCAACTCGGAAGTTCAGTGTCACTGTGAAAAAGTTTAAGATGTCGTCTGAAACCACAGTAACTTTTAAACTCCAAAGAACAACCATCCTGTGCACACAACAAACTAAACTTTTTGCCAGGATTAGAACCATGTGAAAGTTTGAGATGTCGAATCAAGTATGCACTTGAATGATGAAGTGTCCGACAAACGTAACACCTATACATCATTCAGCAACTTGGCTCGCAAATCCTTAACTTTTGGTGTTGCTTTGGTGATTCCCACATCAATACCAAAGACAGCGGTTTGGATGAAGGTATACATGCTGCAAAGTGCTTCATCATAATTTAAACTGAAAACGAAGTGGACCTTGAAAAGCTCATCAAACGCTGCAAGTGATGTGGTTCCCTGGCACAAGATGAGCTTTTTATCCATGACGATGTAATAGTTGCTGATAGCTCGTCTGCTGGTTCCTGATGCAAGAAGATACGGCTGCCGACGTTCATCTGCATCCAAGTGCTCTTCAAGACTCCGGCATGACTGAAAGAAATGTATGGAAAAAGAATTGCAATCGCATTAGGAATGTAAATTTCCACAAATTCCCATGATCGATTGTCATTAAAATTAACGATCAATTAATTAATCATTAACCATAATAATGCTAGATGTGTCACATCAGTGGTACATCGTCACCGGCATGACAGGATGTGCAAATGACATTTAAACCCAAATATCTTTCCCACCAAAAGAAAATTTTGTTTACTGTAAAGAAAAGGCTAGGATTCTAAAAAATAATCAGTGAGGATAACTTTATAGAACCATGTTAATTTTAAATGTACTGCTAATAGACCCCGTCAGTAGCGCACGGCAATGGTGCATCCATGTGAGCAAATAGTTGAAGGTCCAAATTGCAGTTTCAAAGGGCTTTACACTATAAAAAATAAACATACTTTTTAAACACATATACTGAACTTGCACTCTTTGCCAGATCTGCATCAAGGCGTTTCAACTAGGAAATGACGCCAACAATTCAGCTTTGAAATCACAGGACTAAATTACATTTTAAAATATATTCAAATAGAAGCATTTTTAAATAGTAACATACTTCCATGGTACATGTTTTTGCTGTACTTTGGCAATCAAATGAACTTCTAGCGCCTTTGTCGTAGGTCTCATCTGCACAGAGTTCACTATAAAAAACACACTCACAAAAACTTCACTAAAAATCTTACTATCCTAAAACTGTTGAATAGTAGTGCATGTTATAGTTTGAAGGTAAAGATATTATTAAGGTGTTTAAGATGTTTATTTGACATTTCTTGTTTGTATGAAGACTAAATACTGGTTTCATTGTAATAGTGAAACTACTTTGTTTGGTCTTCCAAAAGAGAACACAACCAGAAATCAGCGGATAAGTTGTATTTACAACACTGTTCCAGAACAGTTCAACCCAAATATTCTGTTTTTTGCAGCGCATTTTATGGAGGAGACCGTTTCCTGATCCTGGAGCGTGCTAACATAGTGCGGTTTCTACGATTGGGCAATTCAACTTTGCAAGTACCGTCTGGCGCTTCTGACTCACAGACTGTAAGTACTGTAACGGGGTGAAGAATCACACGACAAGGAATCGCAATCAATACCCCGTAAACAGGTGGGTTTGTTTCCCTGGTTAGAGGGACCTGGGCTGTTTGAGTTGCCGAAGTGGTCCATGTATTGCGCCGTGCCAAGTGTAATAGGATGGCTCTTCTTCTGTCGTGCGGCCAATGACCGAGGGTCCGTGCTAGTGCCCTGTGGGCTTTGTCGGTCACTCCTCGGCTGCTCCCTGTGGGCAGAACGTCTGAGAGGGATGAGTTATTCTCAATCTTCATGGACATCTCCTAGCTTGGGGGCAGGGCTGCATGGTTATGTAGCCGCCGCCGTGATGGGTTCAGCTGTGACCGTCAGTCTGTGATTGATGATTGCCAGGTGCTCCTCGCTTGTTTCGCAGGGCGACGCTGATGAAGTCTCGGGACGCTCGTCACAGTATGTTTTTCATAGTAAGTATGCCACTGATGATTCAAACGTGAGTTTTGAGCAGTGTAGAGTAGAGCTTGTTGTTTGTCGTTTCTCCGATCACAAATGCAGACATGGTTTTATGTTTACGCGGCGCGATACGCAACGCAACGCGTAAAAAGACGGTATAAGTCGCGCTGGGACTATCTGCTACACAATTTACGTGGCATACATTTCCGTCACACATTTGAGGTATTCGGGCCAATCACAATGCACGGGATAGCTGGCCAATCAGCGTATACCTAGCTTTTCAGACCGATGAGCTTTGTAAAAAAAAAATCGACGCGTTTCAGAAAGGCAGGGCATAGAGGAGAAACAATAATGTACAGTATGTGGAAAATAATGTGTTTTTTGAACCTTAAACCACAAACACATGGCATTGCACAAAATAATGTTCTTTTTACCAACGTCAAATGACCCCTTTAGAAGATTATCGACAATTAATCAATTGTACTAATTAATATCTATGTACTAGTTAACCTATCAATTAACCAATTAATAGGGATCCATTAATTGTGGCACCCTAATCAAATACTAGAATATAATCAAAAACATTCAGGTTAGTGATCTTAGGAGTTTAGTAGCTCAGTCTAGGGCTTGGCGGTATATCGAGTTTGTACGATATATCAATGTTTTCTTTATAAGCGATACGATATGAGGCAATACCGTTTATATCGATATACAGTAGTTTGAAACGAGCGTATCTGAAAATATAGCGGAGGACAGACTGAGCTGCTGCGGAGAAAGTGCATAGTACAATTTGTTCTAAACATGTGACAAACTTTATATGAAGGGCTTTAAAAAAAACTCGCAAGATATAGAAAACTATAGTTTCGTTTCAGTTTAAAACGGCTCTAACAGAAAGGCTGCATGTGCCGCTGACAGAGACTCGCGCTGTTTAATGTGTTTGAGATGTGCTGTTTTCCTAATTGCATAACTTACATTTCACAGGTATATTCTCCATCTATAAATGTTAGAAAGCCATAGAAATATTTAAATTTTTTTGTCAGAAGTGCATGAGCTTTCTGCTTTGAGATTCTCCGCTAAACTTCACAGACTTCAGTGAACTAGCGTGCCAAACAGACGCGCAATGAAATAGGAGCGCAATAATTCTGACTAAAATATACATTTTGCTGAAATATTTGTAGTTAACAATTAATGTGACATATGTAGAATTTTAAACCTTCAAGTAAGTGTATTTGTATGATAGCACTAACTGTGAAATGACTGTAATGGGGTAATCAAAACAGCCTTTTTACTCAATTAGTCTGTGCTTTTTTATTATTTTCATTTTTAGTTTAGTAAATTTAACTTCTGCTTTAAATGCGTTATTTATTTTTTTTTAGATTGCAATGTTATGTTAGAATGTAATGTGATTTTAACCCTTTTTTAACATAATATATGTCTATGGTTACATTCACTTTATTTGTTTAATCCAAATACAAAAGTGTATAAATACCGAGATATATACCGTATACCGCAAATCAGCCAAAAAATACGGAGATATGAATTTTTGCTAATATCGCCCAGTCCTAATATGTACAAATTCTTGAAATCATAACACACCTTATGAAAATCTACGCGGTGATCCACGGCTTGACGTGCACTGATTTTAGTAGTCCTCTTTCTCCCAGCTGGTTGAGGTGACAGGATATGCAACAGCAGAAGTAAAGTGTCGACCATACCAGTTGCCCCTGTGTATCCGGCCACCACACCTTCAAACACACCTATAATGAGTTCAACTACAACCTACTCAGCACGATCTACCAAGTGTCCCTCCAAATGTAATCAATCGACAACAACAAAAAATAATGAAAATAAATTATGCAAATATATAAATACTTTTCAAGATGTCTTCACATGATTCCCCTTGCTCCTCTCTGGCTGATTGTAAAAGCTGTTCTAGATACGGTGTCGATGCAAGCATTGATGCCTCCTTTATCAACTTTGGTTTGTATGATGGCCACCTAGACCATTTAAATTTGAAATCGGTTTAATCAGGTGGACTTGGGATATTCAGATCAGAGTCCTCTCAAAACCTGAATGAATTAATAATAATTAATTCCCTACAATTACAATTAATAAATCAAAGTTATTACACAACAAACAGTGAGTATGTTATTGTTAATAAAGATTTTATTCAAGATTCACATTCAAGTATTTTGATATATCATTGGAACACAAATTATCTATTTTCTCTCGTCTCAGAACAGTATATGTCTGCTGTGCATCTGCTATAGTATCACGGTAACTTTAAAAACAGTTATATGAACACATAAATCAATTAGTTGTTACCTCTATCCATTTACATTCACCAGCATCTTAATATTCACATTTAAACATCATATGGTACCCCTAAACCACACAAATATGATGACTTCATGCTGAATGTCAACTCTGTCATTGGCCAATCTTGAAACCTTACGAAACACACGTGTCCTTGAAAAACACAAAAACAACTTTCTTTGATATGAGATATTATTAAGTCTTGCTTTTAATAAAAACAAGCTCTTTTTATCATTAAAAACATTTTCATCCATTTAATAGCATATGAATGATTGAATTGTATCTGTGTTGTTTCAAGGGGGAAAGCATGAACTGTTTATGAATTCAATTTTACAGATTAGACAATCAAGACTTCACAATATTGTTATTTCAGCAGCATGAGAAACACAACGGTTATTCAAACTGGCAATAAATAACTTATAGAAACACAGCGCTTCATGACTTCAGTCTAAAACTGAGTTCTGCATTTTCACAAAAACTCTCGTTATAATTACTGAAGCGGTCTACACTGCACAATCAATCTCTCTTCTGCAGTTTGTTGTTTATGCTGATGAGTGAGTTTGTGAATTCAGTCAGTGAGAGCACACTGAACAACTCCAGAGTTCTCCTCAGTGACAAATCAAAACACCTCTGATTGAATATTGCATTCATAAGCTCAAGAAAATCATGTGTGATTGGTTATAATGCTCAACGCTGCAGACCGCAGAATCATCTCACAACACTCAAAAATAAATCTGATGTAATGTAATAAAGCAAATCTACACTGTAAAATCGAATAGTTTACCTTACTTAGATTTAATTAGTTATATTTACTTAGTTGTTATACTTACTATGTTTTATTAAGTTACAGCTACTTTCAAGGCAAATAAAACAATTTACTTACTGTTTTGAGTGACACTTACTTAAAATATTCAAGTAGCCACAAAAGAACCAATGACATTAATAAAGCAGTGAGAGGCAGCAGTGCAATCAGGGTATCTTCCGTCCAATCAATTTTTGTTTTAATATTGAAATCTGAAAAATGAAAAACGGCACATATTTCGTTTTTCAATTATTCAAACAAAACGAAAAATCAAGAATCCGGCTTAATTTTTCGTTTTTACATTCAGGGATAGAAAACGAATAAACAACTTGAATATTCGATCTCTACATGTGGGCGGGAATGAAACACCCCTCTCCGCTGATTGGTCAAACAGGCATTACAACATAATAATAGTCCAAAAAAAAATCTTAATAATAGTCCTCCGCTTGATTCTTAACATGTTTATTTCTACTACATTTTATCTCTTCATCAAACAGCCAGATTAATGAATGGCTTGACACAAACCATACTGAAGCAGAGCCTTTTGGCCCTAGGCATGCCTGTTTTATTATAGTTATCCACCCATTAAAATATGTGTGGCAAAGCTGCGCGACGCACTGCAGCACGGGGAGAATGTATTGACCACTATCAATTTATGTGAACACAGGTAGTTTTAGACAATAAACTGAGTTTATTTAATTAATATGGAGTATTGGCCAGCTAACTGATGGCATACACAACTGTTATTTTCTCTGCCAACTAAACCCAAGTCACAGAACCGTTGTATGACTGACTCGCAGTAGGCGCATAGAGTGGTGTATCATTCCTAAATGAATCAGTTTTTGAAAAACCCATTATTATAGACAACAATTCAATTACCAATTATTATAGACAGCCGCTTGATTTTATTCCTAAATTAATGAATTAAGCATTTTGAACCAATTGATTGAATAAAAGGATCCTTTATTAACACAATGACTTACAGCCACCTAGTGGCGATATTACTTTCATAATTCAAGTATTATTTAATTTTATTCATATTTCTATTAAAAATGTTGTATAAAACATTAATCTAATTTCATTATACATTTGTAAATGCACATACAGCCATCTTATCAGCATTAAACTGTAAATACATTTAAAAGCATCTTCAGACCCAGGTTCTATATCATTGAATACTGATTTGGTATGGATACTGAATTGGTAACAGCCTATTGTCATATTATTCTAATTTATTTAATGTAAGAATTTAACATTAAAAATGACATAAAAAAGGTAAAAGGTAAAAAAAAATAAAAAATAATCAAACTGAAATCAGTTGCCCCTTATGTGAATGAATTTCTGAGACTGCTGACACTGGCTTATTGTTTGAAGTGTTATTTCAGGGTTTGGATATGTTCTTATAACTCAAACGAGTTCACCTTCAATTCATGACGTCAAATTCACATTTCACTAAATTCAATCACTGAAACAAGCACTGTGAGGTACAAATAGTCCCATGCCAGTGGGATAACATCATATGATTTCCTAAATTTGAAGAACGTGCTCTTTGAATAAAACTCAAAATAGAAAAATAATATAGATGTGCTGTGAAGGTAAATTACACAGTCATTTATTTTCATATCTGTAATATTATTTAAGTTCCTCCTTTGTCTAAAATGCAGCGTATTGTCTAAAACAAAAGTTATGACTGTATGTTCACATAAATTGATAGTCTGTGCGTCACTACAATACATTCTCCCCGCGCTGCAGTGCATCGCGCAGCTTTGCCACACATATTTTAATGGGTGGATAACTATAATAAAACAGGCATGCCTAGGGCCAAAAGGCTCTGCTTCAGTATGGTTTGTGTCAAGCCATTCATTAATCTGGCTGTTTGATGAAGAGATAAAATGTAGTAGAAATAAACATTTTAAGAATCAATAGAAGCGGAGGACTATTATTAAGGTTTTTTTAGGACTATTATTATGTTGTAATGTTTGGTTGTCCAATTAGCAGAGAGGTGCGTTTCATTCCCGCCCACATGTAGAGATCGAATATTCATGTTGTTTATTCGTTTTCTATCCCTGAATGTAAAAAAGAAAAATTAAGCCGGATTCTTGATTTTTCGTTTTGTTTGAATAATTGAAAAACGAAATATGTGCCGTTTTTCATTTTTCAGATTTCAATATTAAAACAAAAATTGATTGGACGGAAGATACCCTGATTCAGAATAATAGTCCTCTTTAGTTCTTAAAGTGATAGGGGTTCCGCAAAATAATTTGCTATAGCCTACCGTATTTTACAGAGTGTAAAGTCACTTTTTTTTATCATGATACATAGGCCTATTGTGATTTATTCCAAAGTGACTTATGTGATGCATTTAATGTAAAATAATCTAATTTAAGCCTTTTAAAAGACGAGTATTCCCTTTGGTTCATGTTTGTGGCATGCGCCAGGAAGATGCTCAAGGAGACCGAGACGTGTTAAAGCAGTGCATTCTGTTGTTCTCTTTATTTTTCAAAGGCATGACATTTTATAGTTATTTTGAACGTAACGTTACACAATTAAAAATATACATTTTACCATACGACTATAAATGACAGAGTATTAAGTCCAAGTGAACATCAATCTGTACTCAATATTAATTTAAACTGCTTTAAATACGACTGCTGCTTATTCCTGTGCACTCGCTCCAATACTGATCTGCGCTTGACTGTAGTCACGTCTGTCTGCTTATTGAGTTTATTTAACCCATCGCAATTTATTGGAACTGTGTGAACTAGAGTGACTACTCAGCTTAATGGTGTTCTAACGGCTTATTACTTAATAACACAAAAATGTCCTGCTGGCGCTTGCCAATTTAATGGCAGAGAATGGTGATTTAGTTTTTTTTTTTTTTTGAAGCGAATGCCTTAAGACTCATCACGGATTCAGAACACACCCACCGATTGCGTAACCGCCGCGGACCAATGGAAGCTCAAAGGTGTTTAGGAGCCAAAACGAACTCCCCCAGAACGTTTACTTTGGTCAGCTGTTTCGAACTCAAAACGTCATTTCGGCCTGATTTTGTTCGAAATGACATCATATCAGTTCGTTCTTCGATTTCGTTTGAAGTGTATCGGGGCCTTTACACTAGCAGCATTCCCTTCAGCAACAGCTCGATTCTCAGCCAAAAGTCTAACAATTCAATAGCCAACGTCTAGTCATTATTCAGTCAAATTTAATATAATTTCCTTACATGCTCGCTGCTGCTGCACTAAACGTGAAAACACTAGAAAAGACAAGCTCTGAACCTGCTGAAAACATTACGGAAATAACAACTTAAAATTATGGTCAAACTGTATAAAGTGTGTTTGATGATTGTGTAAATATGATAAATACCATGAACTGATCGCCTAATAATTTATTAGGCATTTAAAACTCTAGTGAGAAAATGTAAATATGGAAAGCTCAAAAAGCAAATGGCTTTCACAAGTAAAATTAATGAATTAATTTTGATGCAGGCAGAATCAAGAGGAAATCAAAATGGAAAACAAGTTGTTGTAAGGGAAACAGGTCAGTTTAGCTCAAAGGGAATTATTTATGATATTTATAGGGAATTTGGTCAGAATCACTGTTTTACGGCTGATCAGTCGGCCAGCGATTCATTGAGCCAGCCGTATAACATCAGTCCACAATATAGTAGAAGCACTTTATTAGCATGGTAACAAGAGCGGCAGTTTAAGACAGTAACTTGTAAGCACAAAACAAAGGATACTTCTCTTGTCAATGTAAGACTTTATTGGATAAATCAAAAAGATATGCAAACTAATCTAACACAAACACATTCACACAAGTTGCAGAAATAAAGTGAGGAAAGAATGAGTTTGAGAGAGTGAAAATGTGAAATCCCATGTTTATAGCAATATAGGCAATTTCTTAGACCTGAACAGCCTTTAATCAATAAACCCTTGCATTGAATTTCTCAGTGAGGCTAATAAACATTATATTAAATGCACCAGTTCAGCAAGAATCTGGAGGTTGTTCTTGCATTGCCTTAGTTTTAATGGAATTTCTTTTGTATGGCATGGCTGCAGAAAGGGGTTTCCCACAGTTGTTGCCAAAGCACACTGGAAGAAAGTGGGAAAAAGCCCAAAAAGGCTACATTTGTTGGTGTTGTTGTTAAACTCATCTGTTGGACACATGTCAAAAGGTGTCTTGACCAAATAGACATTGTCTAATTTCGGGGGGTTGCTATGTTTCACCTCCCA
>JADLZN010004992.1:0-201488 GCA_018155175.1 Sinocyclocheilus anophthalmus
GCGTAAGAGTGTGTTTGCTTGAAAACTGAACACTACCTTAGCAAAGAACTTGATCTCTTGATCATGGGGAGATTTTTCTGTCTTCCCACTGGTAGCCAAAGCCTCTGAAATAGTTAGGCAGAGAAAACAACTGATCAGCTTGATATGTTATCTTAAAATATCACATTTTCTATCAGTCCATCAATCTGTTATATTCATCATTTTTTCTCACCAAGATGGGCGATAAACTCCTGTGCAGAATCGACATAATTCAAAAGCCTCTTGAGGAACTTATAGGCAATCCTCTTTTCCATAGAAGAGGAATCCTGCTCCATGTCCTTCAGACCTCTGCGTATGCACAGGGAAAAAAATTAATAAAGAGATCACAAACTGTTGCAAACATCCTGTAGTATAGTGGTTCTGGCTTTGTTTCAAGACCCAGACTGGAAATCAACACAGTATAATAATTGTTTGTAATACAAAAGTAGCAATAATTTCCTGAAAATCAAACATAAAATATTACACAAGGTACAAACATTGAAGCACTATTATTATTATTACAATTTCAAAATAATTGTTTTCTGTTCTAATATATTTTTAAAAGTAATTTATTCCTGAAGATGTCAAAGCTGCATTTTCAGCATCATTACTCCAGATTTCAGTGCCTCATGATCCTTCAGAAATGGTTCTAAAATGCTGATTCTGACTGATCATTAGTGTTGAAAATAGTTGTGCTGCCTAATAATTTTGTGGAAAAAAACTTTTTTTGCATGAACAGAAAGAATAGAATCTTGTATAACATCATAAATAAACATCCATCCTTGCCACATCTGATAAAGTCTTAGTTGTACTTTAAAATCTTACAGAACACCGAGCACCTGAATTGCCAGAAATCTTTTTTCTGAATCATTTATTTTTTTTTGAGATCGTTTGAGAGAACACTGACCTGCTGATGGCATATCCATTGACCTGCAGGAATTTAAAGAGTTCTTGGGCCTTCTCTCGATCTCTGTACTTCTCCTTTGCCGTCAGTGTGTCGTACGGTACCAACAATGGATGACTTCCTCCTCCTTTCGATGACAACACACAGTGAATCAATGCATCTGGGACAGCTTAGACAGGATTGAGCCAAACAGACTTTTTCCAGGAGAAAAGCATCACCTTTACTGTCAAGTTCCTTTTTCTTCTTCTTTGCCCAAATGTTGTGGTAATTTTCTGCAACTGTTTCAACCATTGCCTGTTGAAATGATTTAAATGAAAATACAGATTTAATACACAATATATGAAATATGGGTAACACTTTATTTTAAGGAGTCCTTGTTACACATGTTACATGTACTTTCTATTATAATAACAATAAATGATGCATTATTGCATGCAAGTAACCATAGCAAAACCCTAATCCTAACCCTAACCAGATAGTAAGTGCATGTAGTTAATTAATATCACTTAGTACTTAAATGTATATTACACTGTAACAAGGACACCTTAAATAAAGTAAACGAATGTGCAATTTCAATTCACACTTGCTGTTAGTTCTATTGATAGAAAACATTTTCCAAAATCTGTGGGGCTGCGATAATAAAGCTCACCCTGTAAAGTGTGAAGAGAGCGGCAACACAATGTGCACTAACTGCTTCGATTTGTTGACAGACACTACAAAGAAATAAACACCTTCCTGCTGTCTAACATTACCTGAGAGGACTCTGATATCTTGCGCTGTTTTTCTGATTCCCTTTGCTGGGACATGGCCTCTCCTTCTTTGGCCCTCTCAATGTTCCATCCCATTGCCAACATGCTCTTCAGAGTCTCTTTCACAGGATAACGGTAAGTCTCCCTTTCCTATGCAAAGCAACGAATTTAAAGAGATTAAAATTCATCCTTTGAAACTTCCATTTGTGTTAGAGACAAAAAATCAATACAGAGGAATGTGATTTGGTTTTATGTGTACCTTTTCACTCAGTGCTTTGTACGGTTTCAGAAGTGGATGAGTTTTAGCTTTGTCATCTACTTTATCTCCCGCAGTCCAGCCGAGAGCGATCTATCACCACACAAGATAAAACAAGCAGTCATGCTTTGTCTAATTCAACAGAAGAGTAGATCCGAGTGGCACAATAAAATGAGCAAGATTAATGGGATGAGCTTTAACAATATCCAACCTTCTCAGAGGACCATTTCTCATGGGAATGTGCCGCAAACTTGCTTGCTATGTAATCTAGCTTTTCAGGCAGCGAGATGCTAAAAGACAAACAGTATATTGTGAAGTCCACTGAAAGATCAAATGAAATGATTTCTACATGCAGTTTCTTGGCCAGCATTTCAGTGGTACTTACTTTGCAGTGCTAATAGGCTGGGGGTCGAAGTTGCCTTGTGCATCCACAGAGGCCTGCTTAACTAATGTGGAACCTGGGCTGGAGTCAACATAATCAGGTGGTATGGCACCAGCTATGGCACTCAGACATGGCATGGCCATTTTGAAAAGCTCTGCATCATATTTCTGTGAAACAGACAATGGAGTCAATGAGCAAAGTTTGATCAAATCTTTGTGGACTAACAAAATAAATGAAATAATTTCATAGTGGTGCTTTCAGTTTGGTGTTTTAATTATTTAATTATGCTCTTAGTTAAATATTTTTCCATTTAAATAAAAATAAAATGAATTATATAAAAATAATCAGATTATTAATGAACAGAAATAATCATGCCCCTTTAATCATACATTATTTCTATAGTAAGGGATTTTCCTACCATTCTTACCAAAATGCAAGCACATTTTCAAAAGCTATTTTTTTTTACATTTACACAGCAAAGTAAAAACATGAAACACTGAAAAACAGTGAGACCAGATGCTATGACCACAGAAGTGCACCTTGACCAACAATCTAAATTTTTGCAGAATTCCTAGTCTATTCTATGAATTTTTTGTGTCACAACAATATAATTTAATAATATAGTGTTTGAATGATCTTAATTTGGGGGCTTTTGCAGCAAATATTAAAATTTGTGTTCACCCAAACATTTAAACTCTGTCGATCCTTTGTGTTGTTCTAAACCTGTATGACTTACTTTCTTCAGAGGAACGCAAAGAAGATATTTTGTAGAATGTTACCAAACCATTTTTGGTTACCCTTGATTTCTACTGTATGGACAAACATTTCTTGAAATTCTTAAAATATATTATTTTATGTTCCACAGAAGAAAGAAATATTATACAGGTTTGAAATGGCATGAAGGTGAGTAAACAAAGACAAAAAATTACATTTTTGGGTGAACTATCAGTTTTCTTTATTGGTATAAAAAACAACAATTTGTTTGAATACATTGTTTGCTTAACTGACAGCCCAGATTTATACTGAAGCATGTTTGTACCTTTTGAGAAAGAGCATCAAAAAGTCCCCAGAAGAGTTTTTTGGTGAGGTGGAGTTCCTCCTCTGATGCCATTCCATAGCTGCCCAGGCCTGTTGGCAGACAGTAGTACTTCCAGTTCTGCTCATAGTGATTGGTCAACAGCTGCAAGGGTAAACAGATATGTGGATTAAGCTGTCAACATTCAGAATACTTTAAATTATACTCTTCAGACAGATTGTTATCTAGAATAGTCTAGAATAAGAGTTGATTTTATACTTGGATTTGACTTAGGGAATTTATTTTTTGGTTCACATGTCTAAAACATAATTTAAAGGTGTGTGTTCTTCTGCCAAGCCCTCTTCTGATAACCCTGCCCTATGGTAGGGTGGTTATGATAGGGTGAGACAGCTGCCAGCAGAGAGACAAGGTGCTGAAACTTTGAGGAGATTACAACCTGCTCACACCTGCCTATCAAAGGATCATGGGTAGGAGGAACCGTGGTGAGTAATAGTGGCAGTTGCATCAGGTAATGTGCAATCCAGATGCCCTGTGTGTGTGCAGGGTGTGTAAAGCTGTCAAAACATGAGCCGCGTGACCTCACTGTAGTGAGACGTACTTTTCACCAAGGATGAAGTGTGCCCTGTTATTGCCGTGCATTTGCAAAAGCTGTCTGCATTGTTTTAGCGCCTGTTTCATAAAAGGATTTTTTGCAAATCATAGGTAACGGTGAAAACAGACTCACAAGATTAATCCTGAATGTGAATCACATTAAATACATCTTGTGTTTGGATTTGTTTAATCACAAAACTCTTCTCCACTATGTGATCATAATTTGATGAATCATTGCTGCCATGATCAACAGGAAATGTAGACAAACATATTTTTAATATCATTAAAAGACCACAATAATTTCACCAAGGAAATAGTGCTGCGTTTGGTGAATAAGTTGGAATTTCCATAGTAATTTCCATAGAAATATGTCGTGCTGCATTCAAAAGAATGACAATGCACCATTTTACTGCCCAACTGTTTAGTGAATTTTCATCTAGAGGCCTTATTAAAATTAATAATGTAACCAAAGAGTAATAAGGATGAATTGTACACTTCCATTTGGGTTCAGTATATTTTTGGTTTTTGAAAGAAATTATTTCTTTTATTTAGCAAGGATGCATTAAATTGAGCAAAAGCATTTCTATTTTAAATAAATGCTGTTCTTTTGAACTTTCTATTTATCAAAGAATCCTGGAAAAAAAATGTATCAGGTTTTCCACAAGGATATTAAGAAGCACAACTGTTTTCAACATTGATAAATAATATATAAATAATAATAATAAAAATGTTGCTTAAAAAAGAACAATTATTTCTGGAAAAAAGTGACACTGACAACTTTCAATTTCAGACTTTTTTGTGTTTCTGAAGACTTTGCCATCACAGGAATAAATGACACTATAAATACATTCAAATAGAAAATAGTTTTATTTTCAAATTGTAATAATATTTCATAATAGTACAGTTTTACAGTATTTTTGATCAAATAAATGCCACCTGGCGAACAAAAAAAAAAAAAAAAAGTGTTTCTTACAAAAAACATTAAAACTCTTACCACCCAAAACTTTGAATAGTAGTGTACTTATATTTACTGTTTACTAAACTCACCTTAATGGGCATCTTGCAGTACTCTGTAAGCTGTGGAACATCAAGCACAAGACGACGTAAAAGTTGCTGTAGCATTGATGGCCTCAGATACCTAAAGAAAGTATAAATAGCATCAGATGATACCTAACCTACATTCCAGCGATTTCTAATTAAGAAATAGTATGGTAATCTATAGTATGAAAAGGCCATTTTAATTCCCCTGAGCTGTGGAAACCATCCCAGCCACTCCGCTAAAGGTTTTCAAGAGGTTCTTACATGCAAATGGCCAGTAGACATTCATCAATAGCATCTCTCTGGGCCTTGGTGAGTGATCGGCCCTTTGAGAGGCGATAGATGGTGTGCAGCGTAGAGTCAACGAGTGTTGCATAGTGCTCAGTGTGAGCGAACAGATGAGCACAGCGGGTCAACAGAGGAAGCACTGCAGATCCAATGTAGCGGTTCATAGCCAGAGCTGTCTCTGTGGTCCTGAGCACCTCCTGATGGATGTAAATGAGTTGAATGTTTACATTGATTAAATGTGAATAAATAAAAAAAGAAAACTTTAATAATATAAAACCACAAAATACACTCTTAATTTGTAGCTAAATTAAATGGGTTCTTTTCGATATTCATACACTATCCACTTTTTGCCTCTGCTGAATCACCATATTAAATGGTTGGCATCACATGAACCTTTTAGGCTTTTTCACACAAGGCATGATAAATTTATGTCTGCGACTTTTCTCTTTTTTGCACTGCAAAGCAGCCTTACCGAGTCCAGGGAGGCTGATGCTCGCAGGTCTGGCAGGAAGCCCACCTCCAGCAGGTGCATCAAGAAGCTCTGGTCGTCAATACCATAGACACGGTCCAGGAAAAGCACCATGGGTGCCTTATGCTCCGGACAGAAGCTGGCATTCATATCTGGCTCTGTCACGGTGCCATCTAAGCAAACGAGAGAGTTAAAACAAAAAGACATTAGGGTTATAATGACTGCGGAACAAGCAGCACAGATAATGAGATTCAAATGGATGAAGATGACATTGAAATAGTAATAGCATCAATCAATCTTAGGCACATAATGAGTTTCAGAGATTATGTCTTCAGACTCTTTCAAAGGCATCTAGTGACATGTACAAACCTTTATTGACGACCGGCATTTTGAGTGGAATACTGATAATTCCCACCAAATCTTTCATGGGAACTAAGGAACGGAGGATGGCACGGATACGCAGTGCTTCGCCTTTGCCTTTGTTTATAAGCTGTAAAACAGCATCGGTATAATATTAAAGTGAAGCCATGTACAGTGCAACAGCACTAAAGTGAAGGAAACTACGAGTTTTGCCCCTAGCTTGGTAAATCAATAAAATGTGGCAGAAATGAGCACTCACATGCATCTCAGGTGCACAGCGGCCCAGAAGATCAATAAGGGCTGAGTAGAAAGACATAATAGAGTTGCCCATGTGGGCAACCTCCTCCTCCTCTTCATCCTCTCCAACGCTGTCAAAACAAAGAGTGTACATGCTTATTTTAAGTCATGCTTGCTCAATCCTGAGGTCAAAGTGTGGGGTGGTAGGACAACTCAAACTACAGCTCAGTTTTTCAACTCTACACACCTAACATAAAATGGCAAATAATGTAGATCTGAGGGAAGCATTCAGTAGTCTTACGTGTGTGCAGCCCCCTCGGGTAAGTTAGGCAGGTCTAAAGCAGGATCTTCTGAGATCTTGATGGCTTCCTTCATGGCAGCGAGTAAACCTTGCCCTCCCTCTCCTCTGAGAGCAGGTCCAAAGCACTCCGGATGCCTGATCAAAAGCTTCACCACTACATTAGCATTCTCTTCAACACTTTCACCTGAGATGACCAGAATGATACATAGACAATGATACATAACATAACGTTTACATAATGATACAAGTCCTTTTCCATTAACCAAGACACAAGACATGAAAACTCATCTTTGTGGTAAAATGGACTAACAATTGACAAAGACAGCAAACCGTAGGAAGGATAAATAACGCTCTCCTTCAATTGGGTTCCAGCCAATGTCTGGGTATCCCCTGGCAATGAGCATTGGGCAGTTTTGTAAGCCACAGCCTGCCAGATATGTCACCACCTGAAAACACACATGGACAGAATCCAAAATGAAACTAATGGCACTAAAGATTGGCTTAGCCAAATTTATTTGGCAACCATTCAGCCAGTAACTTTATTTGGCAGTGCAACACAATACATCAATTGCCATAGCTTGATCCATGCTGCTTTTTAATCCGATGATGCTCTACTAAAAACCCAGTGACTGTCACAACAATGGTAAGTATACCATCAAAAGTTTATTTAGCTGTTTTTTTTTCTTTACAAGGAAGCCTTCTACATAAATTCCATGTAATTTTAAAGAATCTTACTTAGCACTGTCATATGAGAAGAGATGATGTTATAATGATGTTGAACTGTTACCTTCTCAAGATCAGGTTCCTCAAGTGCCAGAGCTAAACTGTTGTTGTCCATTACAGAGGAGGCAGCCACATCTAAAGGTGTAGAGCCTCTCATGGCGGGGCAAGCTAGAGAAACAGGAAACAAAGATTATCTCCATATGGCCAATAGGGATACCAGATATTTATTGAGGCAAAATCACCAACAGATGGCAGTCTTTCCTTTTTTTCCAACTAGGTATCTCATCCTCTTGTCCATGTTATTATATTATGCTATGCTATAAACGTATAGAAATAGTTTTCTAAAATATCTTTAGTTTAGCAATTATAAAGAGTTATAATCTTCTTCACTTTATATCATTTATATTAATTATTGTTTACAACCATACATTTCAGCATATTTGGATGGATTTCTGATTACAACCTAATTCTGCTGCTTTGCACATACCAGTCGGTGAGCTTGTATTAATAAAAAATGTAATAACTAACACTGTAGCTGCATAACACTATCTATGCAACATGAAGAAATGTTAACATAAAATTGTACATCTGTGGATGCAGCTCCCGGCCTTATCTTCATCTGATCTAATCTGTCCTGTCATTGATCTGAGGGTGATAAGGCCTATAAAGGGGTGAGTGGGCTCTCAGATGCTCATTAATGTGCTGTTATAGGAAATGACTCCTGCACAGTCAGATGCTCTCAGCTGCACAAGCTATTATTCACAGTCAAAACAGTGCACTGTGCAGGGTTGCCAGATCTTGCTAAAAAAACAAGCAAGCCGGTCTTACGCAAAAAGCCTGAAATAAATTACTTTCCCGACCAACGTAAGTTTTGTTTTTAGGGAAGTGTTTATGGTTTAAGGTTTATAATTGTTTTAAAGAAAGGACATATTAAATTAATAAAAAGTGACAGTAAAGACAATTAGTAATTTAACCAGTTTTCTTTAAAAAAAAAAAAAAAAAGGGGCAATTGCATAGTAGATGATTTCTGAAGGAGCATTGTGCTGAGATAAGGCTTTCTGAAAATTCAGCTTTGCAATGTCAGGAATAAATGACATTTACAAAAATATTTAAATTTAACAGAAAAAAGCTATTTCAATTGCTGAGAAAATTTTACAATATTACTGTTTTACTGTACATTCGTATCATATAAATGTAGTGTCAGTGAGCATATAAGACTTATATGGAAAGAATAGGGAAAGAATAAAAAACAGGAGCTAAGGACAAACAAACTACAGCGATTAATAATAATTCACAGAGTATGGCTCAAACAGCAGGTGGGGATATTTCATAACTGCTATTAGAGACCTTTATTGTGCTCTGGAGACCAAACACAGAGGTGTAACTACCCAGTTTTTATAGGATATGTACAGTAACACAACTTTTGCCACTCCCCTTTGAGTTGCTGTCCTCTGTGGTGTATGTGTGGCATATCTCATTTTTGTGCCCACAGCTAGCAGCATTTGCAAGCTGAAATACGTGACTGTGGCTGTAAAATAAGCCCAAAAAGACTATGAGAAAAACAAACTGTCACTTTAATAAGTGGACATGGCAACACAGACTTTGTGATTCAGCCCTGCCTGACCTGCATCCCTGAAGAACTGTGTGTTTGTGTGTGTGTGATTACCCAGCCCCACACTGCTGTTCTCCAGGAGGTAGCTCAGGTGGTCAAACATAGCCTTCTGGTTCTGACGGCTGATGCGACAGAAGTAGCACAGGAAGCGACAACAGCTGGCCACCATCTTGGGGAAGGCAATCTCCTGAGAGTTAAAAACAGCATTCATTTCACCTCTGCACAGACGGAGATCGTTTCCTTCACACTTCAAATTAATCTTTCATCTTTTTCGCATGCGTGTCCTCACACGGCTACTAAATGTGTGTAATGTAACATACTCCAGATATCGAAAGAACCCCCCAGACAGCTAAACCAGACTGAAATATGAGACGTGAGGCAAATACAAGCATTATATGTTTCTGTATTCATACTGAGCGGGCATATAGGCACGGGGGCCCCATCACCCTAAATGTCTGCAACCCACGACCCTTTGCGTGAGGCCTCTTTAATGAGGCTGCCAAGCAGAAATGAGAGACACTGTGGCACTGTCATATCTGGCATAGTCAGTGGATTTAATTCACATCCTAGACTCCTCAAATCCCAAAAAGGACTGGCATGAGAAGCGACCCATTCCTTCTGTTCTTGTCTTAGCTTTCGCCCTATTGCCACCCCTAATACATAAGGAAGTATTAAGCTGTTAGACACGGGGTACTGTAGGTACTGTATCTTCCCATGCACTATGTGTTATCCCTCTAGATATCGTGTTTAGTTTAAGAAGGTTTGGCTGTGAGGGGTTTGGCCCGGCCTGGACTCATCTTATTATAATCATAAACAATATTATCTGAAGTCTAAACATTTACATATATACATTCGGCAGACGATTATCCAAAGTGGCATACAAGAGGAACAAAAGCAACTTGTGAAGAAGTTTTGTTCTTTATCAGTTTATAAAACAGACAGAAGAAACTTCTTAAGCATGTGCATTACAACTGAAGTCACACCATCGGGATATAATAAATTACATAAACTGAACAAAACCGGAGCATCCCACCCCAGGAAAAGCACCTTTTGGGGCAGTATGGCTCAAAAAAAGTACCTTATCCTTGCCTCCTCCCAGCACATTGACCATGACCTCCATTACTGTCTCGTGCATGCCAAGAACACGCATCAGATTTGGATGCTGGTAAAACACTTTGTTGTTCATGATGTCCCTGAGTGCAAGAATAAGACAAACACTTTATAGGATGTAGCTGTACAGTGAAGGGATGCTTTGATATTAAAAATCTGGCTGATGTGATAAGACGATGGTTGATTTGCAAATTCTGAACTATTTTGTCTAAATAAATGTAAAATAAAACAGGAAGTGGGAGTGTAAGTGAGTATTAGATGATGGCAAGGGCAATCTATATGTATAGTAGGATGTAAACCTCTTAAAGAATGGAAGTTGAAATTTTACCCCAGGCCGTCGATCATAAGCTGGCCCTCCTCTTCCCCCATGCGGACGCTAAGTAGTGAACGGATCTGGCCCAGCGAGGCCAGCAGGTTTATCGCGTCCCATACAGATTTGGCACTGATGGTGTAGCTCTTCCTCAAGGCCCTGAGCAGCTCACCGATGCCATCATACTGCCTTCTCAAAAGGCTGAACATGCTGCGGACCAGTGCCGGGTCTTGGATCTTGCACTCCTGAGCCCAGGTGACCATAGTCTGTGATATCAGCTCCTTCAGGTTCGCTGGAGGAGACAATATAGACTTTGAAAAAAAGATATTTGCATGGTTTGTTTTTGTTCATTTTTAATTAGATCTTTGCAATATAATGCTTATTAATGCTGTAACTGTTGAACTGGTGTATTGTATTATACTGCATAAAGTATACTAATATTAATAAATGAATAAGGGTGATATGGAACAGTAATTACTAATATTAAATTAAAAAGGGCCCTTCATGTAGAAGAGATTTCAGACCCTGTGCTCTAGTCATGTGTTAGGACCATTGGTGTATGTCGTTACATCTATTAATATTTTCTATTCACAAATTGCCCCTGTGTGCTTTTCTTAGAATAGCTGCTCTAATCACATACTTCTCTCATCAAGAGAGAGTGCAGCACTGACGCTTTTTATCCAACATCTGCTAATTAAATCCATTTTAATACATACCTGTCTACCCATGGCTGGTAACATGATTTAAGTCTATGCTAATATCTTTGCCACCTTAATACCCTTTTTTTTGCTGATTTGAAGCTCAGTACTGACTTTCTTTTGATTTCAAAGGGTTTATAAAACAAACAGATTTGAAACAATGTTTCTGATCATAAGCCATTTATTATTACCTTAATATCAGTAGTGTATGGGTAAAAGAAAAGCCTGTCTCTGCATTTGGATCTTTTTTTTTTTTGGTCTAATGTAAATTATGTTCCATGTGATGTTTATATGGTTTCAACACTGATAGCACAATATTTTTGCATGTTTATTGAAACCAAGTCATATAACTTTTGTTAATAAAAACATATTTTCCCCTTTTTGTCCTGCCCTCCTTGTCTCTTTAATGGAAATACCTCTATTTAATACTTACATTTAGGACATGATTTATGGTCTTTTTTCATAGCATTTTAGTACTACTTTTGATCTTTTTACTTCTTTAGATAGAGTGCAGCTAAGCTTTACAAAACAACATTTAAGTACATGTAATAATGTGTAGTAGTCTTATAGAAAATGTTGCTCTAAATCATAAGAATTGTTTAGAAGATTCTGACCACAAGAGGACAGGTTTCTTTTTTTTTTCAACCCAGATTGTACGCAGGGGCAGGGAAAAGGAACAAAGGTATAATGAAACTCTACGAAATATAAAAAGTTTGAAGAATCTATTTTTAACAAGCCTTACTAGGAGCAGCCTGTTCTTGCTCCGTTGGTTTTTCCTCAGTTTTTTGGGGACGACCTTTAATCTTGTATACCAGGGACATTAGGCGGCCTTTAAGAGATGTGTCCTGCTCCTCCTCTTCCTCTTCCATAGGGATTCCTGTGTATATACACAAAGATGAAAACTTTATCTGCATCTTTTGATTATTTGTGCTGCAAATGACAATTCATGATATCAGGGTTGTGCACCATTCACCAGGAAACAAAACAATTGAAATAAATATATGCATTTAAAAAAACCTGGTGGAATTTGAATTGTGGTAGGACAGAGCGGTAGGATGGTTAAAATTTTAAAGGTTGAATTCTAAGGAAAAGTTAATTAAAAACAAACTAAACGAAACTGATAAAAAAGAACCGTCCCACAAGATTCATAAGTGATGATAGGGAATTTGAAAGAATGATTGACTTTGATTTTATCTTTTTTATACAAGGGCTAGTACAGTAGTAGAGAGAAATAGGTTGGAGAATGGAGTGGATCAAAAACAAATGGAAAGAAATATGGATAAAAAATATACCCCATTTGTTAAGTCGCAGGTCATCACTGGAGAACTTTGACAACAGCTCCGCTATACAGGCTCCCTCAAGGCAGAGCGCGCGAAATCATCACCAGCACTAGAGTTCAAACAGGTGAACACAAATCATGGGTTTTCATATGCAATTCAATAAAACATAAATATATATGCTGCTTCAGCTGGAAAAAAAAACGCATCAACTGCACCCCACCACAACCAAAACTTGAAGATGCCATTCTTGAAACATCTTTTTAAATAGGATGAGATCATGAAATATAAGAAGCTATTCATAAGCTCTAACCTTTAACAGACGGTTATTTAACCTTCTAATGGACTATACAAAAAAAAAAGACTGTATCTGAAAAAAACCGTTTCTGTTGGCCCCTGGTTACAAAGACAGCACCAGTTTATTCCCCCGCTTTGATGCGTTACAATGGGCCAGCATAAGCTAAATACAAGGGTGTATCAGTTAGTAAGATGTTTGGTGTGCATGTATTAATGGGGCAAGGAAAAAAAAAAAGAATGCACTAATTTTCAGTACCAACAACAGAAGTACAAAGTGTATTAAAAACAAATGTAAACATAGAATGATTTTGGACACGCCTGTCCAAGATCTTAGAGCTGTGCTTAAAAAAGGCACAACCATCAAAAAACACAAAAACAAAAAAAAAAACAAAAAAAAAAAAATAAAACAAAAAAAAAACAAAAAAAAAAAAAAAAAAAAAAAAAAAAAAAAAAAAAAAAAAAAAAAAAAAAAAAAACAAAAACACCCCCCCCCCCCCCCCCCCAAAAAAAAAACAAAAAAAAAAAAAAAAAAAAAAAACAAAAAAAAAAAAAAACAAAAAAAAAAAAAAAAAAAACCCCCCAAAAAAAAAAAAAAAAAACAAAAAACAAACCAAAATGAAAAAAAAAACACAAAAAAAAAAAACAATAATGTCAAGGGGGGAAACATTGCCGCATGCAGTTTATTAGTAGTCAACTGCTGGTACATGGTTCTGAACCGCACTGGACTTCTCACCAACGCTAGAAACAAAATCTTTGTAGATTAGCAGGCCTGTTATTTTCTCGCTCCCATTACAAACGCATGCAGTTTTCATTCAGAAATTCAGCAGCAGAACCTGCGGACGAGCGTAAGTGCAGGAAGGAAAAAAAGAAGCTGGGGGCAAAATCTCTCTGTCAATTTCTTATTATCGTTGTATAATAGAACAAATAAATTTTGGAAATGATTGTACAAAACAGGCAGGAAAAAAAACAGTTGAAACCCACCCAAAAATTTAGCGCTGCCAGTTGCTGAAGGGGGACAATAGTAGATTGGTCTGACTCTTTCATTCAATTTTTGTGTTCAAAGTGTCATTACAGAGTAACTTTCCCTGGACATTCTGAGAATTATAAGAGAATGAAGCGCTAGGTTAATGTGACGTAGGTCTAGACTGTTGAAGGCTCGGGCTTTTTTACTGCTCTTGCGGGGAGGTGAGCGGAAACCTTTTCTTTTTTGTTCTCCTTGGGCCAAAAAGCAGTGACAGCAGCTACATGTGGAGGCGGCCTTGACATCAAAAATCATTGTTAGCGGGGGGAATTTCTGAATTAAAATTGCAGCCTTGGACACAAAATCAAATTCTTGAGAAGGGCCACCTTAGCCATCAATGCGCGGTTCAGCTTCACAGTCAACAGAAAATTAGTTTGCAGCAGTCACCCCACATCTGCACAAAACAACCAAAATAATTACACAAAAAATCTTCATTCATTTGAATGGGCAATGGAGTCATTTTTACCATTTTGTACTCGGCAGTGTGACAACCCCGCTAATTTCTCCTCCTTTATGCAGTGAGTATAGACGTTCAGGGGCCGGCCTACAAAAATTTTGGTGGGACAACACATAAGCTATAACCTCCCCAGGGATGGATTTTGTCGTTCCTATACTCTTCCATATGCATCCTTGGTTAACATCTCCCGCACAAGGAATAGACCATGTAAATCTATGTCCGATGTCCCTGTATTATTGTTCGCGGCCCCGTCAGGATGATGATCCGAGCCATCCACACACCTGCCGCAACACATTTCTTGCCGCACACATCCACCCTGATATTAAGTGTCTTTCCAAGGTTGCCAACTGTGCAGTAGAAAAAATGTTACACACTTTGTCAACTAGGCGAATTGTACCACAGGAGCACTGCCTGTATCGCTTGTGGCAACACTCATCCAAACCGCCGCCGATTCTCGCTAGTCCTACCTTTATTCTTTTCTTTCCTTTACTTAGTCCAATAAATGACACTGTAATGTCTTAATAATGGCAACGTTTAATATGAACGTTAGAAGCGTAGCGCTGGATACTAACTTCAACGATATCTGCTAAACTAAGTTAAAATGAACTTCTCACCGTTCTCTCGCTGCCACCCCCATGCTTTGATCTCTGCTCTTTAGCGGTCCCCCCGAGTTCATGTGTGGGGTTCACTAGTGGTCTTCCCGACAGCACCTGGCTTCTTCTGCGCCTCTTGCGGCCGTGTGACACGCTCCTGCTCCTTGGCAGAACACATCATGGCGACGCTCGTGACTAGGTAGCATAACACGTAACTTACGAGACCCGTCAATTCACTATTAAGCTTGACGAGATTTGCTACTAACTGTAAAGGAAAAAAAAAACTTAGAAACTTTCGGGGGGGTAGACTGGACGCACTGTTAGGAATGGGAGAGCGGATAAAGTGGAGATAAATAATTACATAATAATTAAATAAAATAAATTACACTTCTGTCTCAAGTTAAAAAATGGCAAGACAAGAGCAAGCATACTTCAATCACTGAAGAGCTTGTAAACAACTTTTTCAGATTAAAATCTTAACCACAATATGGACTTTAATTGTAAAGTAATATGAATGCAAACAACAGACCATAATGTACAAGATAACAAGTTACTCACCTGCCGTTTGACCGACTCAGGCAAGCTTTTCTCTAGAAGACCTTTGGGAGACTGCTTGGCCTCTTTACTCTCCTCCTCCCCTGCCTCCACAGCCTTCTCTTCATTACTGGCGACCTCCTCTTTCTCCGCTCCCTGATCCGCCACTGCCATTTGCTCCTCCTCCTCCTTCCCTGTGTGTTGAGTACGTCCCGGCAAACCACCACACCGGGGGTGCACATATGAGAAGACAGCTGAAGGGATGGGTGTTCCGCTCACCTCAATACGCTGGTCATCGCATCCCAATAATCAGGCAGTGGGTTGCCACGCATCAGCTTGAGGCAATCACGGGCCCACAAACTGATACTCAACGCTTCCGCCCACAGGGATTTTCTCGCATGAATGGGACGCCTCCGCACCTGCAAAGCTTCCGTAAGTCATTATGGGAGTGGGCTGTTCTCCTTCAGGATTACCCAAGAGGAGCGTTCTGAGAGCGCTGAAGGAGTAGGGCTGCATTCGAGCAGCGTCTGGGGGGGGGTGAAAATGAATATTTCCGGAGGAGGGTGAAGTTGGAAAAAACAAATACAGCAGGGCACATAGTGAATATGAAGTGCGACGTCAAGCCTACGCACCCAGGGAGGGGAATTGAGTGACCTTAAAGAGTCGCGTCAAGGGCAGTGAAGCTAGATCGCGGATGCTCCTCGTCTCATCCGTTACTGGGATTATAAACTCATTGTTCATCATGAGATGGGCCTCTTTGCCCGTCTCCAGGTGAATGCTGATGAGGACATCGTAAAAGCCTTCACGCAGTTGACCAGACAGGTACTGGTTATCAATGGTATACAGGAGCTGCGATTGGTCAAGATGGCTACAGAGGGCGTGAGCAACGCGAGTGTTGCCCAATGCACAAAGGGCGCAGAAGACCTTTAAAGTATGATAGTGGAACTGCCGTAGATCTTCGTTTTCTGATAGTTCCATGATGTCGATACACCTATGGCGTGGCAAACAGGAAGTAGGTTAAGATCTTCATTCAAGCCAGCTGGCATTGGAGCCAAATGAGCACTTAAGGGTTTTATTTAAATGAAAGGTCACATTCCCAGGAATACAAAGTTGCAAGTCATTGCATGTGGAAAACAGAGTGTATGAGTAATGCATCACCTGTTCTCCTCTGGGATATGAACAGCCATCATCTGCAGGGGCTCCAGACACTGCACCACCCAGCCATGCCTCTCACTCACACGGGCCGTCTCCACCGACAGGAAGGTGTTGGGCATTCTGCTCCACAACACGGACACAATTGTCTGCACATCCAGTCGAGGAGGACACTGGGGCTCTGGGTTTCTTTGTAAACTCTTAAAGATGGCTGAAGACAAGGGCATTGCATCCTGTGTGAGGGTTGATGCAGAGCATGTCAGTGAATTATAATGTGTGAAATGGAGGAACTTGAAAACATTAATAGTATCTAGACTTACTGGGATTTTTGGAAATTCAAACTGGAAGAGGTTGGGACTTGTGGGTTGAACAAACACAGCAGGGAAGAGCTTAGTGTTAGGCTCAACCTAAAAGAAGGCAGAAGAAAGCATATGAAGTCTGTTCTGATGTTTACTTGCTCTACTTGGACAAGCAAGTGTTGCACACTACTTAGGATTAAAGTAAATCCAGACTGTTCAGACATGATCCAGCCTTTTAAATATTTGCTGTTGTGAGTCTGATTCAAAATCAGAGCCTGAGGTAAACTAAGACTAGAAAAGCACAGAGATTCATTCAAATTACACTGCGCTAGCCATTACTGGCTCTGTAGAAAGTCTCACTTTCAAACCAAAGTTGGAAATAACATTCCAAATACTTTAATTTTCATTGAAATAAAACCCCTTAACATTTAGCCAACTTTTAAAAAGAAAATCAGACTGGAATGTACTAAAAATGCAGCAAGTGATGGCATATTGGCTGCATCCAAAAAAAAGTCCCTACTATAACTACTACACTATATTATGTGAAAAGAGTAGTACATATGTCCAAAATCACAGTACTCATAAAAGATTAGGCAGAAAATACCCATATGACCTACTTCCTGTGAGATTCTGAAGTGCCCAGTGGACACTTCACTATCCCATGAGGCCACAGGAGAGGAGTTATGAATGGTGGGTCACATGATAATGACAACATGACAAATGTAGTACATCCAGAATACATTCATAGTAAACACATTCACAATATAGAGAACATACTTTTTGTAATGGTAAAGATACGCCCCCACATATCTACATCACTATGTGGGAAGACTTGCATAACGCTGCCCAAATGTTCACGCAAAAAAGAAGGCATAACTTTTATTCTCGCTGTAGTATTGTTGTTGCCATGTCGTGAAGGCACTGTGTGATTCGTTGTGAAAGCGAAACTACTTTGTTTGGACTTCCAAAAGAGGATGATATCTGCTTCGTCATGCCTGGAGCTGAGCCGTGCTGGTTGCTGAGGAAATACAACAACTTTGCTCTGTGGATCGCCGGATCGGCTTTCACCGTGGACGAAGCAGAGTCCAGCCCGGGGGCGTCACATGTGGTTGCCGCAAGCCCGCTGGACGCTCCTTCGTCGAATCCGCAGCGACCTCTGCTCACTCTAGCCATCTGGCTGTTCCTCACTTTAGACCCCGGCTTCTGCTCACTCTAGGCCGCCGCCGCTCTCACTCTAAACCACCGTGTGTGACGCTGTGTTTCGTTGTGAAAGTGAAACTACTTTGTTTGGCCTTCCAAAAAAGGACACGACTAAAAATCAGTGTTTAAGTTGTATTTACAACACTGTTCAAGGACACTTCAACCCAAATATTCAGATGTGGGCAGCACATTTTATGGAGGACCGTTTACTGATCCTTGGAGAGTAGACTACAATGCCGGCTGTTATGACTCAAAGACTGTAAGTACGTTTTTTTATTTTTAAAGAGTTTTTATATTTTATATATTTAAAGTGAGTTTTTGGGGCAGTGTAGAGTAGGGTTTGTTGTTTGCCATTTCTCCGATCAGAAATGCAGACATGGTTTTATCTTTACGCGGCGCGATGCAACGCAACGCGTAAAAAGACAGTATAAGTCATTATAATACATAATTATGTCCCCACTGGATGCAAAAAAAATGCCTCGTTTATAATGGGTTTTCACGTTTTTGAATCATCGCTCCGGCCTGACAGGGCATCATCACAATATGGTAAGGGGCGTAACATTTCCGTCACAAGCTTGAGGTATTCAGCCAATCACAACGCACTGGATAAATGGCCAATCACAGCATACCTTGCTTTACCGATCGATGAGCTTTGTAAAAATCGACGCGTTTCAGAAAGGCGGGGCACAGAGGAGAAACAATAATGTACAGTATGTGGAAAATAATGTGTTTTTTTTACAAGTCTGAAACACGCAGGTAATTAAACACATTCATACACCAAATACACAAAATAATGTTCTTTTTAGCAGCATCATATGACCCCTATAATAGTCAACTTAAAACTCCTGAAAATGTGAAGTGAATTGTAGTACGTAAGCTTTGCATTATGATACGGTACTAACAGGATAAGCTTAGGATGTTATTTACATCTAGCAATGTCGTTGTGTGCTATTTTGTTAAAGGTTAGGAGCTGAGATTACCTGGTATGCAGTAGGCAGATCTCTGCCATTGGCAGTGAATGAGACCAGGCCTGAGGCCAGATCTATGGAGCAGCCAATCTCCAGATCAGTGTTACCACGGCCTGTGGAGCCGCTGACAACATCCCCAGCACAGACCATGTAACAATTACTCCTTCTCACACTGAATTAAAAGAGATGACAAAAAGACAACACATTTCAATCGGGAAATTTCCAATACGTCTGGGATCTATGTTGGAGTAGAGTGAAAATAACTGTGTGAAAACAACAGTAGTCTGAAATCATGGGTTTCTTTTGGAAGTGTGAACCAGTCTTTTGAACCGACCTCTCGTGAACACGTCCCCGCTCGTCTCCCAGCGTTACAGTGACAGTGCGAACTGTGCTGAGGCTGAAGTGCTTGCTATAGTAGTGGTAGTCTGGTGTCACCCAGCCCACCCAAACAGATGATGGATCTTGTCCAGCAAACACTCTCACAGAGTAGAAGTACTTAAGCACAAGTACATCAAAAGTCAATTGAGTACAATAATAAAGTTCTTTCATTATTCTCAATGTATAAGTCAACATTGGTTAGCATTAACAAGATGTAAAGTATTTTTACCTTTGTAATGCTGCCATAATCAATCTTGCCTCCATCATCCTTCTTGGCTTTTTGGTCCTCAGCGATCACCTCATTGACATCAGTGATCTTCCAAGGGAATTCAACAGGCATGCTTAGACGACAGCAGACCATGTCGTCATTGCTGGTCTGGGTCCCATATGTCTTGTGTGTCACCTTTAGACATGGAGGTGTGTCCACAGTCCCATCTGTTCTAGTAACCTAAATGCAAAAGGGAGACAGTTTAAAGAATCTACCCCAGTATTTTCCAAGAGAGTAAAAAGGTATAATTCACAACATCTATTTGCACCTCAATATGGGGGTGGTCCTCTGGTACATTAACAAACGTAGGTAGGCGTTTGCTGAACCACATGGTGACTTCTCGATTCATATTAACAGCAAAGGGTTCAAAGCCCTCCTGAAGGCCACACATAGTGTAGTACTTAAAAGTACTAGCGTCTTTTCCTAAATTCATGCGGCCAATTTGGGAAAGACCCAGGCTGCACACTGGGATGAATCCTATGGTGACAAAGGTCAGTGTGTATCAGTTCAAAGCATGTCTTAAAAATTTTGGACCAATTACTTCAAAAAAAAAAAAGAATGCCTTTTTCCTTTACTTTCATTCTTATAATATGTGATTTGCCTATATATAATATATTACAGATCCTTTGTGCTTATGATGATTATTGTGTGTTTACCATCTTCAGCTTCAAAGTCAGCAAAGCAGAGCTCAGAGCCCTTGTTGGTGATTATGATCTCTCCATTCAGGGTGAATATCATGGATTTGTCCTCCATGTTGATCATGCAGCCCACCACATCTCCTTTAGTCCACGTTCTCCCAAAGAAATGACTGCCCATATGAACCCGGCGGCCCTGAGAGCGATTTTTTAGAAACCTTTCAAATCATGTATCATCGCTTATCGACTAAAACAATATTAGCAAGGTAATCTTGTGATAGAATATAAGATCTCACAGCAGTTAGATTCATCAGAATATACTTCTGTTTTGTTCTATATATTTTGAATGTGTTGACACAGACTGAAAATGTTTTGAACTCCACTGTTTGTCCTCAATAGCTTGTACCAGCATAAAACAAAAATAAAACAGTGCCAGTATCAGATAATTACCCTGTAGCCATCAAAGACAAAGGACTGGTCATCTAGTCCTAGTTCCATATCAGATCTGCATCCGGGCCGTGCCCAGCCCACCCGCATGTCACCTCCAGTGAGCGCCTCAAACTCAAAATACCACTTCCCTGTCTTCACAGCGTAGGTCTTCTCCACACGGAAGAGACGGATGGATTCAATGCCCTCCTTCTCTACAGTGTGAGCAGCTACAGAATGGAAAAAATGGGAAAGTTATGAACAATACACACTATCAGGGCCGTTTCTAGGCATAGGCGAGCTAGGCGGTCGCCTAGGGTGCCACCAGCTGAAGGGGCACCAATGAACACACGTACTGGCACTTTTAGCAGGGTTGTGATAAAGAGTGGCATGGCCACCCTGAAATATGACACTGGATCCCCCAACATTATTGGGCTAAAGTACTGTCAATCTGACGATGCCTGTATGCCACTAGATCAGAGCACTGTCAATTGCTGCCTGATTGTTGCATGCAAAGTTTGCATTTGGAGCACTCAACAACGCCATTAGATCAGTGGGCTCTGTCAGTGCTTTGGCAAGGTAACATTTTTTTTTGCCATGCAATAAAGCTAAGTTCAAAGGCCAATTTAAAATATTGGTACAGTAAATAAAGTGCACAAAATCAGTATTTTGTTTAGGCAGTATTTGTGGCACTTTTGTGGCACATTTGTCCAAATATTTGTGGCAGATTTGTCCAAAAGGTGTGCGTTTTTTGCGCCAATGCATTGTTAAAGGATCAGCGTGTCATGTAATATTCCCATATAAACTTTAACATCCAATTAAAAAATATTTGTATAGTAAAATTTGCTAATTCACGAGATCAACACATCCTTTATTAGACCGCTTTGTCGAGTTAAATGCATCCTTACGGAGGTGTCGAAATGCTGAATCAATTCATTCACTTCCAACAGCGCTTAATGGGAGCAGCGTCATAGAGGGCAGAGCGTCACGTTATTTAAAGGCGACGTTAACGCGTTAACGAGTAGCAAATGATTAAGTAGCTGCACTGGTTACTGTTATATGCCCGGATAAGCTTATTATAGTATTTTGGGGGTAACAAAGGGGGTTTATATGTTTGACTGAAATACTAATGCAATAACTGACACTTTAAATCAATGTTTCAAGAAACAACAACAAAAAAATTGAACAGAAAACAGATAAAGACAAAAAAGTAGCCATTGATAATATCTAAACAATATGTAGTAGTATAGTATATAGTATCCAAATCAAAATGTTATAAAATTAATTTATGTGTGATTTATGTGTAAATTATGTGCAATGTCTTAGCCACTAGGGATTGTTACATAGGGCTATACAGGCATCTAGTGGCAACACAATGATATTACAGATACTAAATTGTGCAAAATGTTTATCTTAACAGTCAATTTACAAATAATGCATTCAGATTTGTGGAACTCACAATGTGCTGAATCTCCACAAATTAGTGTCGTTAATATGACAACCAATTTGAATGTGACAAGCACGATGTCGAAAATAATTCTATTTCTGGGGGGGGGGGTGGGGGGTGGGGGGGGGGGGGGGTGTGGCAATAGGGATTTCACCTAGGGCGTCAAATTGGCTAGAAACGGCCCTGCACACTATGTACAGTATACAGTCACTGAAGAGTAAAAACATTAAAACTCACTCTCTTGATCAGGTGGGTCTATAAAATATCCATATCCAACCAGAGTACGGATGGCCTCTCGAAGACTGTCTCTGTTTGATTTCTTAGTGCGTTCGTCTAATAAAGCATATGGCACCAGCCGTGGATTACGACGGTTTTTCAAATCCTTTGAATAAAATGCAAAAGAAATGATGTTACACAACTTTATGGAAAAATATAAGGACATTCAATTTACTTTTTTTTACTATCATTAACAGGTTTGTCAATGCACTTCAGGGAAAGGGACAAATCCAATGTCATATCTAATGAATATTGAACAAGACATTGTTACCTGCTGAATACCATATGTCCATCCTTGTTTGATGCGATCTTTGGCCCAAACATTATGAGCATTTTCTGCCAATTTATCAACTAGAACCTCTTGACCAGGTGTCAGTTTCACATCAGAAAGGTCTAGTGGTGTAGGTTTATAGCCATTTGCCATCATGTAGCTTTAATAAGGAGGATATAAATGAGAAAATAATTAAAAGCCAAACATTTTTTAAAGTATTAACAGTATTAAAACTTGTCAATCAAACTTCATTTAGGCAAATTGAGAAACATTTTCATTTTGGTGCTCTATGTGCGTGTTGGTTTTACTTCTTGGGGAGTTTCATTTTTTTCAGGTCGTCTTCAGCATTTATATTGACTTGTGCAACATGGCATCCCAAAGCAAGTAGGGTCCTGAAAGAAAATAACTTTTAGAACACTGAGGAAATTATCAGCAAAACAATATGGCCAATATTTTATGAAAGATGCAAATCGAAGTGTCAAAGACAAGTAATGCATTACAGTATTTATCAAAAGAAATTAATCTGTTCAACACCTCATTGAGCTGGTTAATGCGTTTCAATCTAAATACTGCTGAGTCTAGATTTTGCAGCCACAGCTTATCAATATTTACTGACATACATTTAATTACCATAAGCATTTTAATAATAATGGCCTTATCTATAGCCCTTTATATGCACGTCATTGCGGTAATACTCACTTCAAAGTTTCTGTTGACATCTGCAGGTTATAATTCTTTTCTGTTTCTGGCAGTTTAGAGAAGTCAACAAGACAAGGGTGCTGTCTCTTGTTGTCATCTCGGACCTGAAAAATAGCAAATATTATCAAATTACCAGTAAATCACTGTAAAATAAATACCAAAATGTGATGCATTCTATATTTATAAAAGTAAAAACATTCACAGAAAACTTTGCATTTAATATTTGCCTATAATTCTGTACTTCTGCTAGGAGACTGATTTCGAATTTTTACACTAGCTGATATTTAAAATACAGTATAGTACCAAAAAGTTTGAGGACAGCAAGATTTGTTCAATTAATAAATGTAACAATTAATAAAATTGTAAATTAATAGTTTTATTCCGCAATGATGCATCAAAATGATCAATAGTGAGAAATTTTTTTCTAAAAGATTTATATTTCATATAAATGCTGTTCTTTTGAACATTCTAATCATCAAAGAATCTTGAAAAAATGTATCAGCGTTTCCACAAAAATATTAAGTAGCACAACTGCTTTTAATATTGATAATACTAAGAAATGCTTGCTTTTCAAATTACATTTTAAAATGTAAAATCCTAGTGTTTCTACTTAGAAGTTAGAACTACTTCTGCACAGTTATTTGATTAATTAGCGAGAGAAATTATTAATCGGTGCAGTGATAGGAATGAATCAGCAAGAGCAGTGATATGATTTAAGTCAGACACTTCAAAACTAATACCGCTCTTTAATTCATGGCCCGTAAAGCTCTTTAGATTGATGTGACGCAAGAGAGAATGCTAAAGCGTTTAGGATTGAATAATGGTGGCAGAATGAAAGTAGAGTTTTGATTGCCGAGCTGATCTTGTCCTGTAACCCCACATGCTCAAAACAATGCCACCTTGAGCCAGCTAAATCTTATTAAAATCTGATTAATCAGAGACCAGCTGGGTCTCTGAAATATTTGTTCTTAATAAATGCTAAGATCCGGCCTCAGGAGTAACGGCAGCACTCAACCATAATTCATTTTTCTGGCAAGCTCTTGGACAGTATGCTGCTCATTAAGGTTGTCTTAACTACTGTGATACTGCAAAGCTCTGTAATCAGAGTGCTTTTCCATTGTGCTCTGCAATTTCTGGAGTTGCTCTCATGCAGCGATCAGTGGAAGGCATAAAACTGGATCAAAGTAGCTTCCTTTTGCCCTTACTATCTGAAAATGAGATCTGCATCCCCATATGCTGTTGTTACTTGGGATGCATAAATATTCATTTAAGCTGCACCTAAGGACTCTCAATTCAAGTTGACATTTTCAATTATCCTCCTCTGGGTTCCTCCAGTAGTTAAAGTCGCACCGCAGAAATTATCCTGATATCAGTGCTTGTGTCATACAGAGATGATCGTGCTGAGAAATTCTGATCATGCTGTTTAGTATTTTTATAGTGTCCCCTTAAATGTTTTCTTACCTTGCCATACATCCAGCCAAGCTCTATTTTGTTCATGCCCCAGAGCTCATGGATGTTCTCAGCTAACTTGTCCCGCACATTTTCAAGATGTGGAGGCAGGACAATCTGGATTACAAGACAACAAAATAAGAACCACAAATGCAAAGCCTCATATATTATTTAAGATAACACCGCAATAAAATCAATACAGTAAAACATTGTAAACAATATAAGAATTATTTTGTAATATTTCATTGTAAAATAAAAAAAACCCTAAGTAATAATACGAAATATATAATTAATTATAAAACTAGTTTAAATATTTTATTTTTTTAAATAATTATAATTTACTATATTTAAATAATTATAATATTATTAATTCCAGTACAGCTGTATACTATAGCAATTAAGCTTAGATTAATTATGCTGCCATGGCAATATAAGAATTCTTACTTTTGTAATATTTAATTGTAAAATAATAATAGTAGTAACATCATTATTATTATTATGATTATTAAAAATTGTAAACAAAATAAGAAATAATTTTTTTCACTATGAAATATACTATAAATATAAAATTTTTTAAACTAAATAATTTATCATTAAAAATAATTATAAATGTTATTATTTTATAGTACAGTTGTATACTATAGCCATATCGCGCAATCTTTGATTAATCTTGGATTAATTATGCTGCCATGGCAGAACAGGTAGAATAGAATGTAAAAACACAGTGAATTACATAGTGAGTTACTGATATCATCTCACCTGGCTGGTGTCAACAGGAACAGGAATGAAGGAAGCCTGGGACAGGAACTTCGTGGTGCCCAGCAGATCTCTCACTCCCTCCAGGTCTCTTTTATACTCCTTCACAGGCTCCACACGCATCTTTTCTTTGGGGAGCAGGGCTTCATAACATGGTGCATAGCCTGCTGGAGGCAGGAACTTAAAGTCTCCATGCCGTCCACCCAACAAGAAACGGACCCTTGAGAGAAAAAACATGAAAAAGCCATTTAAACTCATGATCAATTACTTGATTAATCCTAATAGCAACACTGGGTTGTCCAAAAAATGTCTTGGTGCTACTTGATTTGTTTGGAGTTGGTTGAGAAGTCAAGTTAGTAATGGCCTGTCTTTGTAATGGCGGATACAGCGAAAAAGAAGAAAGGGTTAATTTGTCACATTGCACAACTCCTGTACAATCACTGCAGAAGTGCTACACTCAAAGTAAAAACTGTAGAAAAACATGTTGAACGATTGCTACAGGATGTTGTCCTCATTAATATTCAAATGTATGTATGATAAATCTAACCATATTCTTACTTGCTATTTATGTAAAGCTCTTACTCCATGTAGGGTACTTTATATTAGAGAAACTCACTTAACCCCTGCTGAGAAACTGACGACGGGAAAGAAGAAGCCATCTACGTTGAAGTCTTCAAACATGCCTTGAACGGGTTGACCGTTAATTCGGAAAGACATGCTAGGGGCTCCGAGATCCAGACAGCAGCTCACAACATCGTCTGAATTCAGCAAGTGCTGGTTAATAGAGGCCACGGCCCGTGGGATTCGGCCTATCAGATGTGGAGAGAATAACAATTTAGTAGATTTTTGTGAATACCACGGTCAAACAAGAGTATCAGAAATTATTTAGATGAAGTCATGTTCATATATGCATTTTCATAATGTCATATTAGATCAGGCAGTGAGGAACATGGGTAAAACAGCCTTAAAAGTACCTGACCACAGATGAAGCCCATCAAAACCATAGGAGTAAAGATCGTCACCCACACCATTTCCTCCCCAGCCCTCTCCACCCCCAGGATATGGGGCGTAGCCTTTGGTGGTGGCCCAGCCAACACGAAGGTGGGTGGGCTCACTGGTCACATAGTGGTCTACTTGATCGATGATCAGCTCAAAGTACCATTTCTTATACTGTGCCGAGCCCTCACTCATGCCCAGGAAGATGTTGGGTCTCATACTGTAAATAAACACAGAGATCATAAAATAAATAAAATGCATACAATTATTAACAAAATTAGCACAAACAATTCCATTGAGAAGGTTTGTGTGTTGACAATGACTGCCAGGTTCATTGAAAAATGTAATTTTCTTAATTCTATTTGTATTTTTGTATTGTGGTCTAGTAAAAATATAGACTGTAAAAAAAAACTATGTACTCTGTTGGCAAATACTTTTTGGTTTTAAAGTCTGCATGAAATCAAAATTGACACTGTTTACTTTGTTAGCGCACATTGTTAGTCTTGAGGTAAACAATTAATCCGTGCAAGTTAATCCTCTGAAAAAAATTGTTTGTCTTGGTAATTTTTTATCAAAATCTGATTCCACTCTGGAATGGCATTACTTCTCTGATGACGTCAGTTTGAAAGTTTTGGCAGAACATCCTTAAAGGGTTAGTTCACCCAAAATTTTTTATTCTGTCATTAATTACTCACCCTCATGTCGTTTCAAAGCCCGGTACGCGACCTTCGTTCAGAAAAGAAATCTTTAAGTGTCACTTCAATTAAGATATTTTTGATATCCTGACCCTGCATAGACAGAATGCACAACTCTCTAACGTTGTCCGCCCACTTAATCAGGGAATAGCGGAGAAAGTTCTCTAAACGTAGCAATCGAGAGACATCAGGGCTAATTAAAATAACTCTCATTGCAATATTAAAAAATATGGACATCCGGGGTTTCAACTGTATTTGATAACGAAGCTACGAGAATGGGGAATACTTGTTGTAGTCGCCACAACTATGGAAAGCGGAAAAATAACGACTTTATTCAACAATTCGTCTCCTCTGTTCACCTCTGTAAAAGTCTCCCTCTTCCATTGAGACGTTCAGGGGTTATCGCACGCCACCACCATCTGCGTGAAGCGAGAGCGCAACTATACATATAGTGGTTCTGGTGTCAGCGGCACTGTCCCACGGATATGACTGGTGTAGGTATTCGTTTCCGAGCAAAATCACAACAACGTATAATAACATAATCCCTTGGGGGGGCGTTACGGCGGGCAGCTGACACCGAGACATCAGACGCTGTTTACTTCTCCAGCCTGATACTCTTCCCCTGACAGGTGAAACGGCGCTACAGGGTGACCGGATTGGTTTGGAATTAAGTTGTTAATTTTTTTTCTTTGCGGCACGATGTGTGTTAGTCTCGTAGCTTCGTCAAAATTACGTTTGAAACACACCACACCCGTGTCTTAGTTGTGTGTGTATTTTACCCGTCCTGTCTCCTTGGGCTACGTCGCCTATGACGTGGGGAGAACTGTCAGTTTTCGTATGTGCGTGTGGGTCTATGCAGGTTCAGACCACGCTCAATATTCCATCAAAATATGAAGGCTGTTAACGAAGCCTTACGGATTTGAACGACATACGAAGTGGAAGTGTTAAGTTTAATGAACACTATCCATTATTCATTTTTGGGTCGAATCGACCCCACTAATCGATTACTCTCTCCAATCGTTGGTTTTTACTGTAACGACGTAGATCGCGTGGGAGTCCTAAAAACAAAAACTGCCCCTATTAAATATTAGTGTCAGAATATGAAAGACGTCACATTACTCGCACATCTATCTGTTGTCACGTACGTGAAAATACATAATTTCGACATAAAAAGTGTGCGCCACTGGGAGATGCCGACCACATCTTACCATGTGCTGGAAAGTTGCTAAGATAGCATGTCATGCGCTCTTGACTGGTGCCAGGTGCGAACCGCTGCAATGGGCAAGGGTCGAGGGAGACATCTGGTCCCCAAGCTGGTACAGTACTAATCCCCTTTGATACTTTTTTTGACACATTTCCTGTGAAGTTTATGGTTCCAGGTCAAAATAGCCCTGTAGCGCGTACCTTTGGATCGCTGTGACCAGATTATATCACCTCCGTCAGGGGTCTCTGTCCATAAATGACTACGCCTTGAGATTCATGTCGGAAACCGGACCTCAAAGCAGCAAGACACAGCGTACTGGAATCTATGCTCACTTCACCACTGTAACCGGGACATGTACTGGAGCCGAGTATTCACTTCACTCGCTGCTAGCCATGACGATTCCTACTTGCTTGAACTGTTCCTACAGCTGTCCATAAGGAGACTGCCCGCTGCGCAACTCGCAGTCATCGATGCCTGCATTTCTAGCACATCAACCATCTATCAAGGGACTCATAACAAGAGGGAAAGGACTAAACTATGCGGAGCAGGGCCACTCCACTCCTTCGTCGGCCAGACACCATCAGCCCTCCAGAACCAGGTCAGAAACCCATGCTAGTGGACGGCACTCGACTCTCCCCTTGGGAGCGGTAGAGACGGCTGAGCTAGAGCTTGTGTTTGTACTGTGGAGCTGGAGGGCATGTAATCGCGGCATGCCCCATTCGCCCGCCACGACCTATGGTGAGTGTCATCAAGCCTTCAATAGTCAATATGCAACCCCTCACCACTGTTGTAAAACTTACTGCCTCCAGTATCACCTTTCCAGTACACGCCCTCCTCGACTCTGGCTCAGCCGGGAACTTCATCTCCGGGAATCTCTGCCGCCAACTCCATCTCCCCACCACGACCACTCAGACCACTTACCAGGTCCAATCGGTGACTGGAAAACCACTCAGCCGGAGACATGTGCGCCACAGTGTAGGTCCTCTTCACTTACAAGTTGGACAACTGCATGAGGAAGCACTCCATCTCCTGGTTCTGGAGGATTCCACCACTGATGTGATCCTAGGGCATCCTTGGTTGGTGCAACACGACCCTACCATCTCTTGGAGAACTGGTGAGGTCCTGAAGTGGGGCAATACCTGCTTTCCTGACTGTTTTCCTCATCTTCCTCAGCCATCACCCCTGCACTCCGAGGCCCTCACACTCTGCTCCACCTCCATTGAAAGTCCGGTCGAGAAACAGTCAGTCGACATTCCAGCCTGTTATGCCCCCTTCAGTGACATGTTCTGCCTGAAGAAGGCCTCCCAGTTACCTCCGCACCAGCCATGGGACTGTGCCATTGATCTGATACCGGGTGAGCCAGTGCCCCATGGAAGAATTTATCCCTTGTCACTCCCTGAACAGAAGGCCATGGAGGAGTACATCGAAGAGGCTTTACAGCAAGGTTACATCCGCCCTTCCACGTCCCCTGCTGCTTCCAGTTTCTTCTTCGTGGCCAAGAAGGATGGTGGTTTGAAGGCCCTGCAATCGTACCGGCACTTAATAAGGGCACCGTAAGTTCTCGCATAGCACCCGCCCATTCCTCTCGTTCCAGCGGCTTTGGAACACCTCCGCGGAGCCACCGTCTTCACCAAGTTGGACCTCCGCAGCGCGTATAACCTCATCCGTATACGTGAGGGGGACGAGTGGAAGACTGCCTTTGTGACCCCTACTGACCACTACGATTATCTGGTCATGCCCTATGGACTTGCTAACGCCTCCTCCGTGTTCCAGGATTTTATGCACGAGGTACTCCAGGAGTATCTGCACAGGTCCGTCCTCGTCTACATAGATGACATTCTAATCTACTCCCGGAGCATGGACGAACATCACCACCACATTGCGGAGGACCTAGAGTGCCTGAGAGAATTCCATCTGCTCCTCAAAGCCGAGAAGTGTTCCTTCCATCAGTCCTCGGTTCGGTTCCTTGGCCATGTCAACGATGACGGTGGTATCCAGATGGACGAGGGGAAGGTTGAGGCCATCCGAAACTGGCCAGTTCCAACCACCGTCAAGGAACTTCAACGTTTCCTGAGATTCTCAAACTTCTATAGAAGATTCATCTACCACTACAGCTCCATAACCAGTCCACTCACTAACATGCTCCAAAATAAGCCCAAATCTCTGTCCAGGACACCAGCTGCCACGGAGGCCTTTGAAGCACTTAGGAAAGCCTTCACTTCTGCACCGCTCCTCATCCATCCAGACCCCAATAAACCATTTGTGGTTGAGGTGGACGCTTCCACTACAGGAGTCGGAGGCGTACTTTCTCAGCAGCAGGGGACACCAGCCAAACTCCATCCATGTGCCTTCTCACGCAAACTCAACCCGGCGGAGAGGAATTATGACATCGGCAACAGGGAGCTCCTGGCTATCAACCTAGCCCTAGAGGAATGGAGGCATTGGTTGGAGGGAGCACATCACCCATTCAGCGTCCTCACTGACCATAAGAACTTGCAGTATTTACGAGACGCCAAGAGACTCAATCCTCGCCAGGCAAGATGGGCTCTCTTCTTCACTAGGTTTAATTTCACCATTTCATATCGTCCTGGCCCTAAGAATGTGAAAGCAGATGCCCTCTCTCGCCTACATGCTCCGGAGTCAGTGAGGACCCAGAATCCATTATTCCCAAGGAAATCTTCGTAAGTCCCATGCAATGGAAGGATAACCCAGTCACCTCCACCAATGCTTCCACGCCCACTCCGCCGGGTTGCCCACCAGGAGTGCAGTACGTCACCAGAGCACAACACACTTCCCTGATTCCCTCCGTTCACACCTCTCTGGGCACTGGCCATCCAGGGGCCAACAGCACCATCTCGCTGCTGAAGGATCGCTTCTGGTGGCCCAACATGGCCAGGGATGTGAGAAGGTTCGTTCAGGGCTGTACCGAATGTGCCATCTGCAAGAGCCCATGCCACCTACCATCTGGCAAGCTCCTTCCGCTGCCCACTCCCAACCATCCTTGGTCACACCTGGGAGTTGATTTCATCACTGATCTACCAGCCTCTGATGGTAACACATGTGTTCTTGTAGTCATTGATCGATTCTCTAAATCTTGCCGTCTTCCCCTCAAGGGTCTACCCACAGCCATGGAGACAGCTGAAATCATGTTTAACAACGTCTTCAGATATTATGGAATTCCCGAGGACATTGTCTCAGACCGTGGCCCACAGTTCATCTCCAGGGTATGGAAGGCATTCTTCTCCCTCCTAGGTGTGACCATAAGCCTCTCCTCAGGTTACCATCCCCAATCCAATGGGTAGACGGAGAGGAAAATTCAGGAAATCGGGCGTTTCCTTCGAACCTTCTGCCATGGCCACCAGAACTCTTGGAACCAGTTCCTAGGCTGGGCCGAGTACGCGCAGAACTCTCTCCGTCAGTCATCCACTGGACTCACTCCCTTACAGTGCGTACTCGGGTACCAGCCATTTCCCTGGTCCGGGGAACCGTCGGATGTCCCTTCTGTCGATTACTGGTTCCGAGAGAGCGAGAAGGTCTGGGACGCAGCTCACCATCAGCTTCAGCGGGCAGTGAGCAGGGGCAAGACTACCGCAGACCTTCGAAGGGCTGAGACTCTATCTTACCAACCAGGCCAGAAGGTATGGTTGTCAACACGGGACATCAGGATGCGCCTGCCCTGCAAGAAGCTCAGTCCCAGATATGTTGGCCCCTTCACCATCCTCAGACAGATAAACCCGGTCACATATCAACTCCACCTCCCTCCACAGTATAAGATTCACCCCTCCTTCCATGTGTCACTGCTCAAGCCTCACCATCCACCTGTTTCTCTTTCTACAGAGCCTGGCCCGACGGAAAAACCCCCTCTACCATTAATCCAGGAGGACGGCACCATCTACAAGGTCGACGAGATCTTGGACTCCCGGCGCCGTGGTGGTCTCTTAGAATATCTTGTGGACTGGGAAGGTTATGGGCCAGAGGAACGTTCATGGGTTCCCAGAGTTGACATCCTCGACCCCACGCTGCTGGAAGCCTTCCACTCCACGCATCCAGATCACCCTGGGCCCCGAGGAAGAGGTAGACCACCACGATGTCGGGGTTTTTGGCCCTCAGGAGTGGGCCGTGGAGGGGGGGGGTACTGTCACAGATCGGCCAGCCTCAATCACATCCCAATCACAGCGAACACCATCACCTGAGTTCTAATCACACGCACCTGTCACGGATCAACAATCACCCTCAGCTCCCATACAAAAGCACACACCTCACTTCACTCCAGTGTCCGATCTCGTTTTATCGAAGTGGACTCTCTCTCTCTGATATCCTTCTCGAAAAAAAAAAAAAAAAAAAAAATACTTAAGACTTTACCTGCCTGTGATACTTACCTCCTGTGTTTCCTCCAGTCTGTTCTCCTGTTTTCCATTCCCTAGTCCGTTCCCGTCATCTGCTCCATGGATTCCCCGTGTACCCATCAACTGAGGTGTGTGCAGTCCTCTGTCTCCCTTCCACGATCTCCTGTGAGGACCCTATACGGAATTACTCTTCTCATCTACCTTCAGGCTCGTTACCATAGTTCATATTCTCACCTGCCCTATCCATCCGCACCCCTTGCTGAAAATAAACATTGTTGTACTTTTCTAACCCTCCATGTGAGTCTCCTTCCGTAACCATGTTGCTGAAATATGTTGTTACCTCTGAGTCAGAGCAGCGATCATGGAAGAGAGAACACAGGCAGACAGCGCTGGAAGCTGCTAATGCTCATTAGTACATCAGTGGAAAATGAATAGAAATGATGATTCTGTCGGAGCTATGCATTTTAAAAAAATGAACACGCACTAGTGTAAATGTAGCCTAACAGATGTGTAAACTGAAGACTATTTGAGCTTTATTAAAACTATTACACTGATTTATTGTGTTGGTTACATTTTGTTCCTTTGTGCAGTTTTTGAGTCTGTATAAACATCAACAAGCTGAAAAATAAAACCAACGTTTTTTTTTTTAGATAATGTAATGTTGTTAAAATTGATTTCATAAAATTGGTATCGAAAAACTTATTGTTCAGGAACCGATATCGAAGTCGAGGTATCAGTATTGAACATTTTTGAACGATACCCAGCCCTAGTAACTAGTAATGAGTAATATATTACAATCTTTGAGTAACTAGCACAACACTGTTCATGACTGAACTATATATTTATTCAAAATTGTAATAATATTTCACAATATTACTTTCACTGTTTTTAAATGAAATAAATGCTACCTTAGTTCGCATGAGAGACTTTTTCACAAACATTTCAAAAACTTACCGACCCCAAACTTTTGAACAGTAGTGTAATTTTATTGAAAAACAAACATTCTGATTAAGTGTGTGTGTTTTGGTTTGTCTACCTTTGGACATCATTGATCAATCGTGTCTGGAGCAGCAGGTCTCTCCTGGGAAGCAGGTGGTCACAGATGAAGTTCTGATTGGCTCTCACAGCCACACCATTGCAGACACACAGGGAACAGAGAACATCTAGAATCTGCAAGGGAGTACAGAAGGCATTTTAGTAATGCAGTTGTTTTATTGCTTTAAACTGATTTTATACTGCACATTTTCTCTATGCAAAACTTTATAGTCTTATGCCTGCATATTCTCAAGCGCATACTTGAGAGTGTTTGCGAGCATAACATGCTGTGCAGCTCCTAGAATGTATTTATGAGTTTACATGACCCACATTTTATAAGACAGAGGAATTCTCAAGTCAAGTAGCAAGGGTCTACACCAGCAGACACCTGCCCCTTGTTAAAATGTCTGAATTTTTGCAGCACAAAAACTAGGGTGACCATATGTCCTCTTTTTCCCAGACATGTCCTGGCCAGGATTTCTAAAATGTCCAGGATTTGGCTTTGTTTTCCTTTGTTTGATGTTCTCTCTACTGTCCTCATAAATTTTATGCATGCATATTTGCATTGCTTTGACCGTTCTCTGTAGATCCCACCTTCTCAAATCACGATTGGTCGATTATGTACAATGCCTGCACACTATTGGTCGAACTACTTTTCAGTCAGTAACTTTAGCAATAGAAAAACAATAGGACAACAAAGCCAAACCCTAGTCATTTTAGGCAGTTTAGAAATTCTGTCCAGGAAAAAGAGCACAAATGGTCATATTACCTAAAATCCTTGTGAAGTATTAGCAAACTTTTGATCATATGAAGTTACACTACCTTTCAAACGTTTGAGGTCAGGAAAATTTAACTAATCAAAAGGTAAAGACATTTCTAATGTTACAAAAAAATTCTGTTTCTAGAATGATTTGTGAAGGATCTTGTGACACTGAAGACTGGAGTAAAGGCTGCTGATTCAGCTTTGCCACAACAGAAAGAATTAACATTTAAAATGCATTAAAATAGAAAACCGTTTTAATGTATTTTTTTAAATAAAACAAATGCAGCCTTGGTGAGCATAAGAGACTTGTTTCAAAAACATTACAAATCTTACCAACCATCGAGTTTTGAATGGTAGTCTGTATCTCCCCATAATACAGAAATATACAGATTTACACTAAATGGAAGATAGATATAAGGCTTTATATACAGAACTGGAAAAAAATGCATTTTCAGCTCTTCATATAATATTTATAGTATTCAGGGTGGCAGGTTTTAGTTTCCATCTTAAGGCTTTGGATGGTCAGCAACATCCTTTATATTCCACACTCATCTGTGTTTGTGTTTGTGTGTGTGTGTGTGTGTGTAGAAACAGCAAATGCTGACCTTGTGGTTGCGTCCGTGCTTGTACAGCAGAGAAATAATGGATTTGATGTGGGCCTTCTGAATGATGTTCAGAGATTCTGGACTCTCGATTAGGATACAATGAAGCACCTCTAAAATGCCTGTATAGAATTGCTTTATTAATATTGCATCACAGTAAACACAAGGAATGATAAAGGCATTATATAATCAGATTGCAGAGTTGTTTAAGCAAATTACTATAGATTTTTTAATGAAAATGATCTACTGCTCCTATGCTGCTATGAATCTGTAATACTGCTGTGACACAGAGCTTGAACTAAAATCATTGATCTGTGCAGATGCTGATGGTTGATTGCTCAGTTTATGTCTACGTAAGACAGACTGGCTAATGTATAACGCCTCTGTAATCAGTGCTAATGTACAGTATGTGTCCGATTTGACGTATAGTGGTATTTACCTGATGAGGACTCCAATCGCTCTAGCTTGCTGACCAGCCAATCCAGCTTGCGAGAGAACTGTGTGCAGTTGGTCCTGTTGCCTCGAATCAGAGCGGCTAATGGACAAAAATCAATGGCAATCAGCTCAATGTTACACCGTTATTCTTACATACCTCACACTAACACCTGCAAATCCCTTTCGCTATCCTTCACACAAGGTTTCCCACCTAAGTTGTGATATTCTGAAATAAATGCACCTCCGGTGTGAGAAAAATACTAAATGGGAGTAATCTTAAACTAGACTGTATTTCATAGAGCAATCAATCAAACTCAAGCCCAGAGCTGAAGACACTTTGTGGAGAGATTGTCTAGGCAGTTTTGAAGCCCAAACACCCAAAGAGCTGATTCCTGAGGCAGCAAACGCATCCGTATGGGTAAGAATATCCGTATGGAGATGTTAAAAACTGGCTGTTGTCACCAGCATAATGTATCATGCTACTGTTGCCAGACAGACTCAGCACGGCACCTCTCGCGGGTGACCTCAACGACTCTGAGCGAGCAAAATTCAGAACGAGCCTCGATGGGGGCTCTGATAAATGCCGAGCCAGTCAAGGTGAACCGAGGAGAGCGTTCACGCTCACTGGATCCTTATGCGATGTTAACATTTCAAACTAAATTTTAAAAAACTTGTCCGGTTCCATCGCCCCAAAGCCAGTGTTTTTTGAATGGGTCTGTGGTTAAAACAAGCTCAAGATATTTTCATATTTTCTACAATATCAAATATATCAGAAATACCCACTCATGATTTTTACCGTTTTTACATCTCTAACAACCGGCTAAATGGGACTACAGAGGATGTCAGGAACATAAAGAGCCAGATTTACTAAAAAGGGCAAATTAGCGTTAGAGCGCAATTCCATAAAATCCTGACAGTACTATTTTAACGCCAAAAGACGGTTTGCGCTGGTGCAAGCTGTTAGTAAATCTGGCCCTAAACATAATGCAATAATCCAAAAGCCAATGAAAAAATCCTACTGGCTTTTAGTCAAGGGAACCAGGATGATGCTAACTTTTGTGTAGGTTTTTGCAGCACTTTATATATAGAAGTAGTATTAAAAAATGCTTCAGGAGAAAAACTGAAACAGTAGCAGAAATGAAATGGTCTTCATATAATATTTCTAAAGCAATTTTGCTTTGATCTGAACTTTTAATATCTTGAACAAGGTCCTCTTTTTCTAACTGTACATTTGCCCTCCATAAATCAGGCTGGGAGTCAACAACATGGTGATAAAAGAATAGAATAGCTGTTTAACTGCCTCTAATAACTGTCATGTCTCTCCATCATCACCCTCGGTGAACAGCTGAAGGCTGCAGACATGTGATTGCATTCTTACCCAGAAGCTCATAGAGGAGGTTGAGAATGTCCTTCCAGGCCTCTCCGGCCTCCTCGCCTGCTAACTCCTCAAACTCAGCGGCACTGTTGTACACGTTTAGACGATCGATGCAGTGTGAGACCAGGGTTAGCATTCCCTAAAATAATCATAATAAGTGTCAGCCTGTACATTTGCATTTTAAGGGGGCTCAGCCCCCAATGAGGGTATAAAATATATATATAAATAAAATAAAAAAAAATGTTTGACTAATAGGGGTGGTATACTAATCTTATATACCAAAAAGTGTTGTATCCCACTGTATTGCATAGATAGGTATAAAATTTGAGTACTGAATAAGCCAAATACAATTCTTCCTGATCGTGCACACACAGTTTACTGTACACCACACAATTTTACTGTTTGCATTCTAGGACAACCCTCTCTTCCTTAGCTCAGAATGCAAAACCTCTTGCAAGGACACTGGAATATGTAGTAAATTGTACTTTATAGGGGTCATATGATGCGATTTTTTTTTCTCTTTGAAGTGTTACAAGCTCTTTTGTGCATAAAGAAGATCTGTAAAGTTTGCAAAGACTAAAGTCTCAAATCCAAAAAAATATTCTTTATAAAAGTTAAGAGTAAGCCACACCTACCTAAAACGGCTCGTTATAACACACCCCCACATATCTATGTCACAATGTGGGAAAATTTGCATAACGCCGCCCAAATGTTCACGCAAAGAAAGAAGGTGTAACTTTTAGTTATCGCTGTAGTTTTGTTGTTTCCGCCGCCATGTCGTTAAGGCGCTGTGTGCTTTGTTGTGAAAGTGAAACTACTTTGTTTTGGTCTTCCAAAAGAGGACAATATCGCCGCTTCGTCATGCTTGGAGCTGATCCGTTCTGGTTGCTGAGGAAATACTACAACTATGCGCTGTGGATCGCCCCGCGATCGGCTTAACCGTTAATCAAAAGACTGTAAGTAAGTCTTTTATATTTAAAGAGTTTTTATATTTTATATATTTAAAGCGTGTTTTTTTTGGGCAGTGTAGAGTAGCGCTTGTTGTTTGTCATTTCTCCGATCACAAATGCAAACATGGTTTTATGTTTTATGTGGCGCGATGCAACACAACGCATAAAAAGACAGTATGTGTCATTATAATCCATAATTATGTCCCTTCTGGATGCAACGAATGCCTCGTTTATAATGGGTTTTCATGTTTTTGAATCATCGCTCGGGCCTGACAGGGCATTATCACAGTATGGTGAGGGGCGTAACATTTCCGTCACACGCTTGAGGTATTCGACCAATCACAACACACTGGATAGCTGGCCAATCACAGCACACCTCGCTTTTTCAGACCGATGAGCTTTGTAAAAATCGACGCGTTTCAGAAAGGCAGGGCATAGAGGAGAAACAATAATGTACAGTATGTGGAAAATAATGTGTTTTTTAACCTTAAAACACAGAAACACATTTCATTACACCAAATACTGTTCTTATTAGCAGCATCATATGACCCCTTTAAATTTTCAAATGCAAATGGCAACATGACTGTTTTATAAAGTATGCGTTCATATGTGCTTCATTTTCACTGGAGGAAACAGCTGTGGTGTGATGAGGGGTGAGCGCAGTGAAAACTTTACAGTATAGATGTGGAACCAATTGCTCCCCCATGATATTTTTTAAACCGTATTTATGTCAAAGAACTGCACAGATGCAGATATTATAACAATCTATCGATAAACACCGTTTCTGTTTGAGTCCGCTCGCGCTGCACCACCGCGGTCTGCAGATTGAAAAAGAACGCGCTGAAAGACGGGGAGGAGCCGATCGAAGTCTGCCGCAGTTTTCAGATGAAATTTAAAGGGGACTGAGGCGATCACGAATTCGTGTACAGTTTAAGGAGCTAATAGCAACATTTTTAGGGGGGCTGAGTAGTCATTTTAGGTGGGATATAGCCCCCCTAAAAATGGCCTAGCGACGCCCATGATCATGAGTCTAACATGACACATTTGAGCTGTATTTAACCTCTTCTTTGAAGAGATCTTGGCGCTTGATGAGAGATCGGAGCTGCCTCTGTTTCTCCTCATGTTCGAGCTCAGAGTCAGGCTGCTGGAAGTACACGATGAGGTCGTCTAGTGTCTGCAGCACTTCACACACAGGCAGTGTCACCTCTGTAGTCTTCTCCCCATTCAAACCATCCAGACCCCTGAGACAAAGAAAATAATATTCAAATTAGAAATATTTATTTCAATAATTATTTGATGCTTTTAAATATTTTAATACTAAATATCAGAAATGTAATAGTGCACTAGTCTTGCAGTGTTCTTGTTCCAAATGGCACTCGCTTACGATGGGACGAACATTTGTATTGTACTAGGCTGCATTTGAGCCTTTGGGTCTGCTGTACCTGATGAACTGAGTGAAGAGGCGAGTGGTATTACGAATGATGCGAGCTGCCCGGGACTCCTCATGCTGGCAAAGCTGCAGAGTCAGTCCGTCATCCATATGGCCCTCAAGAGACAGGACAGCCTGCACACATCGTAAATGTACATTAACACTCACTGCAAGTATAACAGCTGACTTGGAACTGATCTCGAACCATAAAAGTTTATTGAATTTCAGAGTATTAATATTTGTAATATTTCTGCTGAATAATAATCTGACCTAGATATTACTGCAGAATCTGAATTAATTTTTTATTTTACCTTGTAATTTTGTTTATTTTTTATGTTTTAATTCAATCTTGCCTGGCAGATTTTAAATTTGGACCCAGAATTTTGTACACCACAGTATATCAGATTATGCCAGTCACTCTGCAGATACTGTATCTGTATCAGCACTGGCCATTTTAAATCCCACATCGATCCACCACCAATGTTGCTATAATACACTACTGTTCAAAAGTTTTGAAGTGGATAAGATTTTTAAAAAGTATCTTTTGTTTATCAATATCGTATTTATTTGAAAAAATATTTTGGTAAAATAGCAATATTATGAGATATTATCACAAATTTACATATCTGTTTTATATTTTAATATACTTAAAAATGTAATTCACTCCTGTGATGGCAAAGCTGAATTTTCAGCAGCCTTCAGTGTCACATGATCCTTCAGAAAATATTCTAATATGCTGATTTAATGGTCAAAGAAACTTTTTTTATTATTAACAATTTTGAAAATATTGCTTAATATTTTGTGATTAATGCACATCCTAAAAGTGTCCTTGTCAACGATTGCTATGTTTATCAGTTCTTCTCTATAGCAATTGGACAGATTGTCTTTGGGTTTTATCTTCAACTTGGCACCTCCTCCTCACATAAATGGCAGAGTCTATCCAGTAGACTTCATGAGCTACAAAAAATGAAAGAGTGGTTCAATATTTTCGTAGTGAAAATCGAATCGAGTGTCACCAAAGTTACGACTTTGGCTGCCTGGGCAGTGCGTAAAGGTGGCATGCTTTTTCTGGCCTTTAGCCCAGCCTTAAGCTGCATACCACAGTGTTGGAAAGATGTGCAGTCCATGTGAACGTGTAATCCTGACCACTCCCCAAAAACACACTGTCACCATGCCTACCTCATTATCACATTTAAACCATGGCCTCATATATCCTACACTCTACAGTACACAGAAGCCACTGCGGTTAAGCTTGAGCCAACATTAGACCATCCTGTGAGCCCCATAATCTTTAACGGGATCATAACTTGCAGCACATGATGTCATTAAAGATGTACGTGCCATTCAAAGTTGTTGTAATCATGTAATCGTGACCACAAGGACACTATCTCTTACCCTTCTCTTCAGCGGTCCCAGGCGAGAAGATTTGGCATCAGGCGCCTGGTAGGACAACCACAGGCCCGTGGACACATGCATGATGAAGCAGACGGAATCACCGTATTTGATCTCTGCGACCCCCATACCATCAATATCACGCTTTGGGCCAGAGTCAATCTTTTCCTGCGAAGGGAAAGACAAATCGCATGAGTCCTGCCTTTGCTGTGCCAACTATTGTCATCTGTTCAGTTTGGACAGTCACAGTCAATAATTTTGTGAGCCTATTTTAAGTGTTATTGAGATAAAATAGACAGTAGGACAGCTGGGTTTGTGACCTCTCTGCTTTTTGCAGCAGAGCAGGGCTAATGAAACTCCAATAAACAGTAATAATGCACAGCGGATTAGTAATTGAGAAACACATGTAGCAATTACAGACTCTAAGCACTGACTAGCAGGGCTACAATCTAATCAAGCCAATTTGTCCAACTGCTGATGCGGTATAGCTCTGAAAGACATTGATTCATCTGATTTACTTATTTTTTTTATTACATTTAAGGAATGTTACTGGTTCAGTACAAGTTAAGCTGAGTCATAATGTTGATTAGCAAAAAAAAAAATTTGAAAGTAAAAATCAGGAAGAGGCATTTACAGTGGACATTTTTGGGGGAAATTTAACAACAAAAAATGTTTGATTGTGCTAAAGTGGAACTAAGTATAATTCAGGTACACTTTAAATAACTTGCATTTAAAGACCGATATTATTCAAAGATCATACAATCCTAATCAGTAGTGACATTAAAACACATTTTAGGTTTAATAATAAGAAATATGCATTGTGCACAAGTAGCACTCCAAATAAAGCTTAATTATAATTTTTTTTGCAGTACGTCTCGAGCAATATGTCAGTAAATATGTTAATAAATTTGAACTATACTTAGTATGAAATAAATGTATTTTATATATATTACTTTTTTATTAAGGTATAATTTCATAAAATATTAAAACTGGATGCAACTTTATTCAGAAAATGTAAGAATTTGTGTTAACACATACACTATACTGTGTCTCCACTATTGAAACAGTGGGTACTTTAACGTTTACTAATGGCCCATTCACTTCAATGTAACACAATCAAAATAAGTTGTGGTAATCAACATTATGCTGCAAATGCTGTCGGTTGAGTTTAACTTATATTCTTTAATCTGTGGATAACTTTAAAATAAATGGATCAAACCTTGCTTGACCGGAAACAGAAGGCTGTTGCAGTGGTGTCAGACTTCTCTCTGTCCAGCAGTATCAGGCCATTGTCCTCTGTCTGGCCCAGGTAGTGACCGGTGGAGAGATGGCGTAGGCGGAAGGGCTGACCCCATCTGATGTGACTCCCGCTCCAGCTACAATTCAAGAAAAAGACTCCCCTGTGAGTATGCATCTTTTTCATTTTCCACACAATCCATTAAATATGAGTTGTTAACCATTTTAATGCTTAATCAATTGATAGGCCTTTGCAGAAGATTAGGAAACTTTTCAATTTTCTAACAGTCATGGATTAGATGCACTGCTCACTGACCTGACTTTGAACTACCCTTTTGGGCATAATTGGAAAAGACAGAGGAGGAACAACAAGTCTGGGTCAAAAAATTTACTGCAGTTTACTGAACCAAAGGGTGTGTGTGTGTGTGTGTGTGTGTGTGTGTGTGTGTGTGTGTATGCATGCACAAAAGAAGGAGTAAGTGTTTGATTTCACCTTATCCGAAGAGGCTCCAGTCTCCATAAAGACCTGGCCTTGGACCCTCCTTTGCCGGTCTCATAGTTCCACAACTCTATAGGAAATAATGTCATAATGTCATGACCAGTGTTGGGGGTTATGCATTACAAGTAACGCGAGTTACGTAATCAGATTACTTTTTTCAAGTAACTAGTAAAGTAACGCATTACTTTTAAGACAAGAGATATATGAGTTTACTTTTCAAATAGTAACGCAAGTTCCTTTTTTTCCAAGTTATTGCATGACAGCTATCCTGTCCCCATGTGAGAGACAAAACCAGAGACGTTACTTGTAAGTTCTTAAAATAAATATGAATATGCATTAACTCATCTCACTCACACAAAAAAACAGATTCAGTATTCCTCAAAATGAAAAGAAAAATACATGCAATCAGAATATACGAAAACACTGCAATAATTAATGTTAAACACAAATATCCTTTATGTATTTAATCCCATTCTATTAACAATGTTTTTGCTTCTGACCTTCGATGATCCAGTTCAACCATACTACAGGTTTTCTCAATTTTTTTGGCTCAATTCTCGAATTAAACTTTTTTTTCCCGACACAATAAGTTCAGATCTCTGAACAATTAGCTTCTTGTTCGCATCAGATTGGAATTTCTTATTGATTTGAGCAAATTGCAAATGCTTTGGCACATGTGTGCAAACAGTAAGAACAATTGTCTGCAGTTTGCACAACAACTATTTGCATATGGCTTGTTGATCAAAACTGATGAGCCGATTATCACTTAAACTGTCAAACTCTTCACAACTTCTCAAACATTTTTCATCGTATAAGCCATCACAATCAAAACGATCCATTAAATTATGAAAAATTGGTATACACGCATGTATATTCCATAAATATCTGACACTGACATTGTTTGTAATGTCTGCTAAATTGGCAAATTACAATACAATTTGAATCAACCATTCAACCATTTAACCAATCAAGTTTGGGAGCATATATATGTAGATTGCCCCCAGCACAATCACTAAGAATGGAGGACTTCCACAACCCTGAACTACAGCAACATGCTCGTGGAAGAGCAATTGGAAGACGTGTAAGAATAAGTGGTGTTGGTGTTAGAGGAAGACATAATAGAGGAAGAGGTGGAAATAGAAGAGTCAGAGTCTCTGATGAAATCAGAGCCACACTTGTGGATCATGTCATAAATCGTGGTTTTACAATGGAAGAGCCTGGTCGAAGAGTACAGCCTAATGTAAACAGGTCCACAGTGTCATCAATTGTGCAAACCTTTCGTAGGGAAAACGGGTAAATATGTATTTATTATTTCTTTTTTTTACAGTATGAAAAGTATTTTTATAAACAACAATATTGTAAAGGTAAATGCAAGTCTATTTGTACATTCTATAGAACCGCACAACAACCTCACACTGGTGGCAGAGCAGCAGTATTTAACCATCAGCAACAAGAAACAAGAAACAAGAACAAGAACAAGAAATTTGCAACATGGTCATAGCCAACAATTCCATCAGGCTAAGAGAGATCCAAAGTGCAATCATAAATGACAATGTCTTCACAAATATAAATTCTGTCAGCATTTCCACCATAGATAGAGTTTTGAAAATACATCAAATGACTATGAAACAACTCTACAAGGTGCCATTTGAGAGGAATAGTGAAAGAGTGAAGGAGCTGTGGTACCGGTATGTCCAGGTAAACTATTGGTGTGCACTTAGTGAGTTTTACTGTACTTCTAAGATGCCTGTATTACTTGAAGTTTTAGAAACCCATAAGAAGAGAAAACATTTACTGAACTCTAGAATAAAAATTAACTTTATTTTGTTTCTGTGTTTCTTCGTAGAGAATCATGGAGTTAGAAGGACATGAAACAACCCACATTCTTGTTTTTGTGGACGAGGCCGGGTTCAATCTGTCCAAAGGCCGGAGACGTGGTCGCAATCTCATTGGACACCGAGCCACAACTGACACACCAGGCCAACGTGGGGCCAATATTACAATGTGTGCTGCCATTTCAGAGAATGGTGTGAGCACACATTCCACATATTGGGCCCTATAATACCCAACTTCTCCTGGCCTTCCTAAACACACATTACAGAGACCTGATTCCAGAACAAGAAAGAGGTTTAGTTAGACCACATTTGCCTAATTATGATGTTGTCTGGGATAATGTCAGCTTCCACCGAACCAACATTGTTAGGGACTGGTTTGCTGCACATGAAAGGATAACAGTGGAGTTCCTTCCACCATACACTCCATTCCTAAATCCAATAGAAGAGTTTTTTTTTTTAGCATGGAGGTGGAAAGTATATGATCATAGACCACAAAATCAGATGTCTCTATTGGATGCCATGAATGCTGCTTGTGAGGACATCACAGCTGATCATTGCAGGGGATGGGTGCGGCATTCAAGGAGATTTTTTTCCCCCGGTGCATGGCAATGGAAAACATCAGATGTGATGTTGATGAAAATCTTTGGCCAGACCAACAAGAGCGACAGGATGTCCACCAAGAAATTTTTTTTTTCATGGCTGTTATTTGGTATTTGTGGTAACATATGAAATGTACAGTAATTGGACAAGCAAGATTACACTTATATGTAATGCATTCGTACAAAAATAAATGTACTGATGTTCATACTTTTTTTTTTCTATGTACTATTGACTTCTCAACAAATATCAGATTTTTTTTTATAAAACCTTCATTTCCATGGTTGACTGTCATGGTGAAAAAACAACTAAACATTTTGGCCAGTGTGGCTCACACGATGACAAAAATACTTTATATTTTGGTGGCCTTGGCCAAATTACTTACACGATAACTAGGTTTTGAAGCATGAATCAAATGTTTTGGGTGAGTAACTACATTTTGCAGGCATGCAATAAAGTTCTGAAGTTCCAGCAAACAGTTGTGACATTTGCACTCACAGTTTAGAGAATGTTAAGATCGTTTCGAAAAATGTGCCAAAGCAATTGAGAAACACCGTAATAAACAAAAATTACTCTAGACAAACATTTGTGTCTTTTTTTTTTTTAGTGCTAAAGGTCGTGTGTGAAATTTCTTTCTTATGCATTGATGACGGAGTAAAAACTACATTTCCTTCAGCATGAGGCTTATGCATTTCACTTTTGGTGTGAAAAGGCTTTTATATTAGACCAAAAATATAACTTTTTTATTTTAAAAAAAAACAAGCAAGCCCTGTCCAGATTTAAAAAATAACACAAAAGTAACACAGCGCATTACATTCAATAAAAAGTAACTAAGTAACGTAATTAGTTACTTTTTTATGAAGTAACGCAATATTGTAATGTATTACTTTTAAAAGTAACTTTCCCCAACACTGGTCATGTCATATTGATCGATCGATAGATAGATAGACAGACAGAAAGATGATAGATAGAAACATAGATAGATAGATAGGACTAGATAAGGATAGATTGATTGATTGACCTCTGTGCTCTGGCTTTTCGGATCCTGGTATGGTGAGGCTCTCGTCGTGCCCATGGAACAAGCGTGTCACATGCCCACCCAGAAGAAATCCTACAGAGACAAGGGAACAGTGAGACAATTCCTAATATCAATTGTGCTCTTAAAACTAGTACAGCTAGACAAAAGTAATACATTTTGATTTTTGAACTCACCCACTTCCATGTTGCTTCTGGAGCAGGTAGGTTGAACATTCCACAGTGTTTGCATGAATGAAGCATCCACTTGAATACTTCCATTGGAGATGGAGAGGTGCTACAAAAGAGGGAAAGACACAAGTGTTACTAAACTAACTATGCATGCGTGTTTTTGCTTGAATAAGCTTGTAGAATCTAAAAAAGAGGCAAGGCAGGTAGTGAGGAGGGAGACGAGGAAAAGAGATACTGGCATGTGGCCTTGATGCTGCCAGCCTGTCTGTGTTGTCAGCAGCTGAGTTACAAATCTGTTTTTAAAAGATTACTGTCTAGAAAACACAAACAGCGACTGTCTTTCCCAGGACTACAAACACTAACTCTCTGCATGAGCAGCTCTGCAACCCATTCCAAGAGACTTCAGTTAATTCTGCTATACAAAGCGGCCAAATCAGCGCAGTCTCATGAATGGAATTATGAAGGATAGTGTGACATAAAGGAAGGAGTAAAGGCTGCTGAATATGCAGCCTTAAATCACAGGAATAAACAACCTTTTAAAATGTATTAAATAGAAAAGAGCGATTTGAAATTGTTGTGCACAGTAGTTGTCGTTGCTAGGAAATGCTTGTTTTGTTACTGGGGCGACCGTGTGAAATGCGTTTGGTATCGACGTAGCGGTACCTTGTCAGTGTCGTGCGCTTTGCTCGGCCATTTGTTGGGATAAACAGGAAAGTGTGTCCAGCTGAATTCAATTCGAGTTTTGGTAAACGAATTAAAAAGAAGCTTAGTTTAACGCGGAAGCGGTCGTGTGAAGACATGAAGAGTGTAAAGGACCATCGACTCTACCGTGCCGATCACTGGGCAGTGGACACAGCAAAGGACTAAGTATCGCTTGTATCTCGCCTCTTTCCACTCTGTTTCGGTTATTTTTATAATCTCGTTATACTATGTGTCAGGAGTTTGTTATTTAAGCAGTGGGTTTGACCTCAGGGTATTTTTTAGGATTACTGATGAATAATGTACTTTGCTTGTGTATTAGTTATCTAATTTTAGTTTTGTTACATTGTAAATGTTGTAATTTTATTGTTTTTTTATTGTCTATATAGGCTTTGTATAAAGCTTCTTACTTTTATGGATTTGGATGTTATGTAGTACATTAAACATTACAAAATGGAAATAAAAATATTCATATACTATATTATATATAATAATATATATATTAGATATAATGTATTATATATATATGTTACATGTATATGTGGGGTGGTGGTAATTAAAATAGAGTTGTTTTTTTGGTGTTTGGCTTAGTGTTGTTATTATACTCATACCTTTTGTTCTTAATTTTTTGAATTGTTTTTAGCTTTATTTTTATTGTTTTCATTTAAATGTTTTAGTTTTGAAATGTTGTTCTATGCATTTGTCATTTTTATTTCATTTATTTCATTTTCTTAAATGTGTATATAGTATTATATATTAGTATTTATAGAGTTTTAGCTTTTAGTTTTAATTACTTTTTCTTATGTGTAAGTCACTTTGGATAAAAGAGTATGGCTAAATGACTAAAAGTACAAAGTAAAAAAGTAAAATAAGAACCACAAACATTGGTTGGGGTTAAAACCTTTATAGGTTACCATGATTGGCATGGTCAGTCAAATATAATCCTAAGTTCTGAAACGTCTGCCTTTTTGTTTTCAGTGTGTCCATTCTCCTCTGTACATCTATTAGAGGAGCTAAGGCCCCTTGTTGGAAGGCCTGAGCAAGCTTCACCATGCCAATACTGATTAAAACTGATGGTCTCCCTCTGTATGAAAGGAGGTATAATTAACTGTCAGCAAATCGCGAAGCCATCTTGCCAGACACAAAATTAAGTCAATGAGAAATTATGGAAGAAAACTTACTTTTTTCTTTTTTTCTTTTTTATAGATACAGTCTATGTACATTTGCATTGCCTTAACTGTCACCGTCGCTTGTCGCTCTTTTTTCCTTGTCTTTTTACCCCATCACATATTTTAGTGATCATCATAAATTATATATCATTTGAAATCTTAGAACCCCAAGATTCATCCTGTGAAAACCATATCGGACATTGCATTACCATGGAAATGGTACTTTAAAATCTTTTGGCGGTCTCCTCCCCCTTAGTGGGTGGTGTCAAGTGTCATATTACAAAATGCATTACGGTCTTTTAGAATCAAACCTTTTTATAATCTTGACAAAAAACATATCATTGGAAAGGTCTGAGTCACAGGACTCCATATTTTGAGATAGAAGTAATATTGACAAAGAAATCTAGACATATGTGACAGACAAATGCATAAAAAAAAGTTCAATGGAGTTTGGATGGCACCCGGTGGCTGTTTGTGGTATAAAGCCTTAAATAAAATTGCACAGGAACCTCAATTTTTTTCATATCAACTTCAAATTTGGAACATAAATTATTTAGACACAAGGCTTTAATTTTATACCAATTTTAGAGTAAAACATGATATGTAAAATATTTATTATATATAAAATTTGTATAGTGCATTTTCTTTACAGCAAATTAAAATTTCTATAACTTTTTGAAACTTAAATATTTTGAATAAATTCCACTTTTGCAATAATCTGCTGATTTTCTTCATTAAAAAGAGACCAACCTTAGGTCTGTATTCCTTAGTGTCCCTAAATTACAACAAATTTAAGTTTGGATAGTGCACTTTTATGCCTATTTTAAAAATGAATTCTGGATGAGAGAAATTCAGTCTTTTACTTACACAAAGATATCATATGACTTCAGAAGCCTTGGAATATACTGTAGCACATGAGTTGGATGGACTGTTTATACTGTGTTTTAGTGGAGCTTGAAAGACATGCTCACTATGACTTGGTATTGTAATGAAATTGCTGCATTGCACACACCAGGTACTCACCAGGTACCTCTCAGAGGACACGCTGACCAAGATGAGGTCATCTCCAATGCGCACCTTCTCACCCTCTGACCTCTGCTTGGATGCCGGGTGAATTGTCCACCAACAAGCTTCCCCTTTGATAGTAAAATTCATCAGTTAGAGGAAACTCATCAAATGTAGATAAAGAGACAGATTATCAATGTCCAACAGCTGTTACTAATTCAATCAACCTTTGACCTTGATGAACTGAGATCACCTATAACACCTTTCTGGTGTTAACAAACTTAGATGTTGATACTGATATTCATGTTCCTCTATTCTGAGTGACACAAAACACAAAAATAGTAAGATATCTATGTTTAATTTTGGATCTCTTTTTAAAGCTTGGGAAGTAGTCCTAGCACTGCATCTGTTACCTACGGTTCAAATGTCAATCACAGCAGGAAAGAGGCCTAAAAGGGATCATGATCAACTAAATAAAATTAAAATAAAATAATAATACAAAATACAAATAAAAAAACACTAGATGTCAGTAAAAACTTTTTTAAAAATGAGGAATTTTGCTTGGAACTACATTGAAATAAGCTAAGATTAGTACTTCAAAATACTAAGAGCTGAAAAAACAAATAAAACTACATAAAATATTTTTTTCAATTACAAAATTATTTTAACAAAAAATGTAAAATGAAAAAATAAATCAAAATAAAAGCGTTTTCAAAATATTAAAAATTACTAAAATAGCACGTGTTGTCTACGGTTTTGACATCCTATTGAAGGCCACATCAAAAGACAGTTGTCGGTCAGCGACGCGAAGTCTTTAGGCATGTGAGATACTATTCAAACAAAAGAAACAGTGTAAATCTTACTAAAAATAAATATCAATAAGGTTCCCTACACTGCAGCACTGAATCACGGGTAAAGACCCCCAGAAGACCAAGTTCAGTAAGCTTCAAGCTTTATAGTTAATGTTTATTGATAATATAAACACATAATTATCCCATTAAAACATAAGCGTCATGTCATTCATGATGTTAAAGCATTTTCACTTCTCCCCAATTACACCAAATATAAGTAGGGAGTCAGTGATCATGAAGTTGATGTGTGTGAGCTGTAAGCTGTGATAGGCTGCCTAATCCTTCTCCCCACTGGCTTCAATTTGTGCATCGCATTCTCACCATTCCACTGAAGGAATGCCTAAGGAGGATGGCGTGACCGTAGAGCAGTGTCCGATGTCCACCTCCCTGTGCTGCCTACAGAAGAGAGAGTAAAATGTTGTTAGCAACTCAACTCAAGGGTTCAGAGACGTGGACAGAATGGTCACTGTTAAAATAAAGAGTCACTGAATCAGAAACATTGGCACTGGGAAGAACATGCTGGACGGATGTTAAAAGGAAATTTCTCGTTCAGTTGTTTGAATGAGAACAAAATTTCGTTGTTGTACCGTAGATGAGGAAATGTTAGGAGTGTGTGGAAAAAAGGCCCACAAGAAAGAGAGGAACAGAGTAAATATACTTACCCGTCTTATAAGCATCTGAGTGCATAGGAAAAAAAGATGTTTCTCTTAATTAAAAAAGATATTTATAATGAAGAACCTCAGGTAAAACTTTTGAAGTCTGCAGCTGGTGATACTGTTCACTAATCTTCCATGATCACCACACTCAACTACTTACTCTGCACCCTTTGGCCCAACATCTCTGCCGTCTTCGCCTCCCCAGCCCCCACTCTTAGGTTCACCCGCGCATGATCCGATTCTGATGAAAACTCCTGACCGCACTCCGAATATAGACTCGAAAGGATTCGAGCCCGTGAGTTCTCCTCTTCGCTGTTCGAGACACCGTCTATGAACACATCGCGGTGTAAGCACCCCCAACCTTCTCTACTATCGCCACGAGCTATTGGCGTGCACTCGATCACAGACGCTACCGTCTCCTACTGTCATGGTATGACGGTGCCATATCCTCCGCGCTCTTACGTTGAAGCTCGATCCCCGAGTACCATTATCGTGTATCTGACTCCTCGTCCATGAATCTCTGCTCCCGGCATGTATCCCAGTCCTTCCCGCACAGAATCTGTATTAACCAGATGCCTCTCAAGGCACAGCGGTTATTTAACATATCGCCCCCAAGCACCAGCTGTAGTTCTGCTGTTACGCACACGTACAAGCCTTGCATCTTGAGACTGACCAGCTTGCTTACTACGTACCCACCCTGTCTCCTACATAAACGTGGCTAAGCAGCATTCTTGGGATCCTGCTGACTGACAAAGCAATCCCAAAGAAACCATCCTGATGTTAAAAAAAATAAACATTACTAGCCCCACTAACATTCAGCAAACAGTTTGGGCGCAGTAAGAAAATGTTGTTTGCAAACAAATATCTTATGTTCACCAAGCCCTGCATCGATTTGATCACAATAACAGCAATGTTACGCAAATCAGCCGATTGTGACAATATATTTACATTATTACAAAACTAATTTATTTTATTGTTAAAACGTATAATTATTTCCTGTGATGACAAGCCTGTAATTGCAGCAGCCCTTACTCTGTCTCCAGGTAATGATCCTTAGAAATTATTTTATTAGGATGTTGGTACTCAGATTTTTTATTTATCAATGTTAAAAACAGTTTTGCTTTAATTGTTTGTGAAATGTTTACACAACATATATGGCACCCTGCGGCCCACAAAACCCAGTACTAAGGACTACATTTTTTCGAAAGGGCGGAAGATTATAATCACTTTGACCGCAAGATGAGGAAATAATCGCCTTTTCCATTGGGTATGGTTTGAAAGGATAGGAAAATATGGAATCTGAGGGTGCAAAAAAAAAAAAAATTAAATATTGAGAAAATCACCTTTAAAGTTGTCCAAATTAAGTTCTTAGCAATGCATATTATAAATCAAAAATTAAGTTTTAATATATTTACAGTAGAAATTCTACTAAATATCTTCATGGAACATGATACTTAATATCCTAATGATTTTTGGCATAAAAGAAAAATCGATAAGCTATGGAACCCATATTCGCTAATCATTGCTATGCTAAAAAATCCCCCCGGCGTAACCCCTAAGATAATGGGGGTTTTGGGCGGTCAGGTCACATATATGTTTTTTTCAGAATTCTTTGACAAGCACCATAACCTGCAACCAGTATGATCGAAAAAGCAAACCAGAGATCTGTATTTTAAATATAATTTTTTTGAAACAACACAAAAAACAGCATTTATTTTAAATATAATTTTTTTGAAACAACACAAAAGTCAACTTTGATCTGACTTTAAACATTTGAATGGTAGTATATAGTACACTCTGAAAGTAGCATGGTATACTACTTCTGAGCTAAACAAAAAAAAAGAAGCGAAACATCAAAAGAAGAAACCAAAAAAGAAAAAAAAAAGAAACATTCATTCTGGAATCAGCATTCCAGATCATTTCCTCGTCATTGGTACTCCTGAAATTTGAGAGTGTTAGAGTCCAAATGCAAGAAGAAAAAGTTCACATCTCAAACTACAGATAATCAACACAAAAAAGGCATTAACGAGTGAATTCATTAAATAAATGACACACATCCGTCGGGATTTTTACAGTGAAGTACTGTATGTAACTCTGCTGCATAACGCTTCTCCAACAAAACTCATTCTCTCCTAGACATTAATGTTAGCGCAACAGATACACAGCACCGAGCCAATAAAATATATGCTGTGACAATCTCATTTCAAAATGATGTAGTAAAAAATAAACATGAAATAAAATATCGAGCGTGCCATTTTGTGCTGAAGGGAGGGCAAATAAAGCATTCAAATGGCCCTGTTCAGAACATGCTTAGCCAGTAGATTTTATTCTGGGCTTTGCATAATTCAGGGCCACTAGGTTCTAGGTTTGACAAGTTAATTCATCTTCTTTGGGTTACAGGAACATTTTTACACTCTCAATCATAACATAAAAATGGAGAGAGGGAAACAAGCCTGAGATTAAAGGATAGAGACCTTGACTAAATTTATTAGTTGGGTTATGCCATGAGTTAAAGCACACTTAAAAATCCAGTTTAGTTAAAGAAGTGGTTGGGATGCTTATAAAGGAGCAGTAGGTATAATTATGTAAGTTAAATATTTTTTACATAATTCAGATTTACATACATGCATACTCTTTGGTCAACAAATTGTGAACATACCCATTGCTCATGATCAGGATTCTTGCAACGATGAACAAAGATACAGATATGATTAAAAAAAGGCAGTTGGAAAACCCTCGCCACTTTAGCACATTCAATTCATTATGTCTTACCAAATTAATTAATTAAACCCACTCTTGCTACTGTTTTTAGAAATAAAAATCAAATATTTATATTGGTTGGATACTAGATATAATGAACTGAATGAAGCCAAATGACGAGGCAACCCATGAGCAAAAACACTTGAAATAACTTCAATAAAATGTATATTGTGAAGTGCATTTTATTTAAAAAATCATGACTATGAAATAGGGAAAAATAATAATTTCACCTTCTAGAGGCAACTGAAAGCATAATAGACATGGAGCGGAATAATTAGTCTATGCAAAGCAGAAGGTGAGGTACCATACTATCATAGACATTAAAAAGATCACAATATTTTCTCCATTTATGACAATACATACCTCACCTGCATTTGTTAGTAAGTAGATGTTTAAATGATTAAGGGATAATGGATTTGCATTACTATCTATGTTGAAAATCTAAAGCAATTATGGCATCTGAGGAATAACATCCGATTCATAAAACTCTCCAAATCAGATCTGCCAGTGAGAATTCTGGTTTTCTAATATCAGTGTCATCATTATTGTTTACATACATACCCTTGGTCATATAGAATGCAGAAGAACTACATTCAGTGGAGTAGTTTTGGAAATATGTATATACACTGTCTTTCCATGCCAGTGCACCATTATATTTCCCTATTGACATTGAAATGCACTCAAAAGTGAAAGGTTTTGAAGTATTCTTAGTAGAAAGGTCTAGATATATTCAGTATAGTAACCCTGTAATGACTGTGATTTGTGTACTTACCCCTTCACCGCTCTGCCCTGCAAGCATCTCCTGCAGGGCCCGCACTGAGAGCGACTGCTCCAGCACAAAGTTGCAGATGCATAGGTCAGGAGGAAAATACTGTAGAGAGATAGAGATATTGCGGGTGTAGTTGCTTATTTGTTTTTTGATATGGATAAAGTCAGATAATTGGTAGAGTGTTTAAGTTTACAGATTAAAGCCCTTCATTAGTCCCAAATAGATGTTCTGTTTTCGATATGTGTTCATTAGGATTAGCTTGAGAGGCCAGTAAAGATTAACATGGGCAAGTGGTGAGCTCCACCTTTGGTCTAGAGAAGTCTTCTCCCACCCTGCATCTGTTTATCAGGCTGCTATTTAAAGCCCCTCGACTGTCTGGTTCAGCTATCCTGAGAAAGTGAACATTCTGTTACCTTCTGATAACTAGAGTCTGAATCATGTACAGTCTTACTGAGTGTATACTTTAAAAGCATTTTCCTACTAACATCTTCCTTTGTATTGAGAAATAAGAGAAATCAGCCATGACTTATGGTGACCAGTGCCCTTTCAGGTTTTAATATGACATGTGAGTGGGGAGAATGTGCTAAGTAGAGTGACAGATGCCTCTGGGGAAAATCATCTGCAGCCATAAAATACAAAGAGAAAATACTATAGAAGTATTATGTCTCAGTCAGGTTAAAAAATCCCTCTACGCAACTCCACTCGAAGGAATGTAACTCACACATTATGTGATACCCTAAAATATTTTTTACTATTTTAATTGTATATATTATAGGTTAAAGAACTGATATATATGTAATAGTAAACATATAATTGTAATATGTATAACCAGTAACATATATATATATATATATAATATATAATATATATATATATGTGTGTGAGTGTGTATATACAGTAATATATGAAGTATTATAGTTCATTTATATATATTATTAAATAATTAAAAAATGTATACTTTATTGTTGTAGACTATATATATTATATTATATATATTATATATATATAATATTATATATGTGTTGTGTGTGATGTGTGTAATATAAATTATATATCTTAAAAGCCCACTGGAAACACATTAATTTTGCCCCCTATATGAAAACTGCACATATGAAACTCAACAATAAAAACTTAATGACCTTGATTATGACCCATATATATGAACCCTAACCTCTATATATGTTTAACATAAAATGCCTTTCTATTTATAGTTTTAAATATGCATCTGAGAGACCAGGGAGATGGTAATGCATGATGGTAAACGCTGACAGTTTTATCTTCTACGTCACTCAGGCAATTACAGCAGATGTCTCCGTGTCACTCAGGGTTATCCATTATGCATTGCACGTGAATCCATAAGGATTCATTTATAGATATGCATGAAGAAGACCAATACTTTATATGATAATAGAAAGATTATCATCATTAGCCACCTTAATTTTTACAATGTATGAAGAAGGTCAGGCTCAGTAGATACACCGCACATAACCACAGAGATGCCCACACATCTTCTACTGCCTTGCCTCCTGATGCATATAAAATATGGTGCAGAGCACTAGGATAAATTGCAGTTGCCATGGTTTTCAACTATATGAATCTCTTGCCATTAATTTGATGTACTTCTAGAGGACAACATACCAAAGGCAAATATGTGTAAGTCTCCCTGCTTCACTCTACATGTATTTTTAACCATGCAATTTTCTTAACACAAAGAGGTACAGTCTTTAAAGTATTCCTTAATCAGCATACTGAAAAAAAAACATATTGTGTAATACTAAAATTATGCACTTGTATATTGTAGCTGTCTAAAGCTGTTTTCTAAACTGCTTTGCTTCAATCTCTGCATTGGGGGTTGAGTGGGAAGGTTTAGGGATATTGAAGCAGTGATTAGTTTCGCAGAACACATGAGGCTTTACCTTCGCCTCTGACGTGGGCTCTAGATAACACAGGCGGTTGCCGAGTCCCTCTGCTGAAAGGCAGAATTTGCGATTCTCCTTCTGAATGGCGGCGACACACTGCAGTACCACCTCATCATCCTGTCAAGACAAAAACAATGAATTAGCAAAAACACTCCAAACACTTTCACTCAATGCAGTCCCAAAAGCTTAGCAACTTAAAGCCAAAGTGTGTCATTTCTGTGAAACCAAACGGCACATTAAAATAAGGTCTGTTTTCAAACAGGTTTCCTAGCCACTCCCCCTACCTGCTATTGGCCAGCCAAAGGAATAATCCCGCCCCAAACTCACACCATTGGTTGAGCCACTGTTGCTGTGTCAGGCTGGTTGAGAAGTTTAAAGGGAGCAATTTTTTGATAGCGCCCCAGTTTTTACACTTTTTAAGGAAATTAGTCTAGAAATTAATTACTTATAGTTAGTCACATATTAAAAAGGGAAATGAGAAAGTTTTCTAAAAAATACACATTTCAGTTACACAATGTTTAACAGCAGCAATTCTGATAGCTAAAATTGCTATCAATAACTAAACATGTGAAATATAAAATAAAATGGCTAAAAATAAAATAGCTACAGATACAAAAAAGCACTTGAAAAAGCTGAACTTCTGTCAGGTCATAAGTTTAAATTAATTAATGATGTAACAGCTAAATTACCTCAAAACTGTCACTGGAGGAAAGGAAGAAGAGTGGAGACACTTACGTCATTAGAATCCACAATCAATCTCTGTACATCCTTATTCTCTCTGAGGAGGAAAATATTGATTTCTGTATCATTTGCGTTTCCTTTTCTTGTTTGCCAGCTCACGTATCACATTAATCCTAGCTGATGGTTGCCATGATTCTGATGATCCTCATCAGAGCTGTAACAATTCCTTAACACAGTCATGGTGTGTAAGTTCATATTTTATATTTCATTCATCAGGTTTAAGACGCATTAATGAGATGAGAGCTAGCAAGAACATCCAGCATTCTAAATACACACATAATAGCCTGTGTGTATTTGGGCTTGAGTTATGCTAATTAAAGTGGGCTGTCTAGCTCTGCTGTCTAAGCTATGCTAAAACTGAAGAATGACAACAGGAACTCTGTTATTGTGACAGTAAAGCAGTGGAGCGCCTAGTAACATATTACAGATGCCAATCCAACCGCTGATGTAAACAAATAAGTCAAATAAGCCTACATTACCTTACATTAAACTCTATTCGTTAATAAGTTTAGTCCCCACCAAAAAGCCTCATTACATACTACCATTAAAAAATTTGGGTTCAGTAATATATTTTTTTTTTTGTAAGTTTTTTTAAACAATAAATTATCAATTAAAAATGAAATGCATACATGGATAAAATATACTGTAAATTTTAGTGATGTTTGTATATGGTATGTGTTGGTTCAGATGGGCCCTATCTGTGGAATGAGTTTCCCTTGTCTACGGCTGACAATGTCAGACTCTCCTATCTCCGTCCCGTCTTTCTGGATAGGTTTGTGGAGACCATTTTCCCGCCGAGTTCTCGCGTGCGGCGGATCGAGTCCCCGTCAACTCCGCATGCTTTCCCGCAAAATATCCAGCAAAGTTTTTGCTCTACCTCTCAGGATGGCACTGGTAAATACTTTTGTTCTGAACGATATTGTTAAAACCAAGGAGCTGGATTTTTTGTTTATGACTGAAACCTGGCAGAGAAATTTAGAAAATGCTCCACTCAAGGAAATTTGTCCAAAGGATTATACATTTATTAATCTGCCTAGACTTTCAGGCCGTGGTGGAGGACTTGCTACTGTGTTTAGAAACTGTTTTTTCAGTTGGATGGTAAATTTTGGGTCTTTTTCCTCTTTTGAATTGTAGGTGATTCAAGTTGGTCATACCCTTTTATTATATTTTATTTTATCAAATAAAACAGCTCCTTCTTAGATGATTTTAGTGATTTTTTTATCATCTATTCTTAAGCTCACTAAAATTGTGATTGTTGATGACTTCAACATTCATATTGATGATGTTTCTGATAAATTTGCAACTGATTTTATAAAATCTTTTAATCTCATCCAATATGTTACCGGTCCTACTCATATAAGAGGGCATAATTTAGATCTTGTTTTCAGTTGTGGTTTATATATTGGTTCTGTTTTGTCTGAAGATATTTTTATTTCAGATCATAATTGCATTTCATTCGACTTATTTTGTCATTTAGATTCACCATCCTGTAGTCGAGTAATTAATTCTTGCATCCTGAATAACCTTTCTGCAGAAAAATTCTCTGCTGTCTTTGATAATTCGTCCATTATTATGTCAAATAGTAGCGTTGATGTTCAAGTACAATCTTTTAATGAGCATGGCCTTTCAGTCTTGGATGAAGTTGCTCCTGTGAAATCCAGAGCAGCTCGTCTGATAAATTCCACCCCTTGGATCAATGATAGTATCTGCTCTTTTAAAGGTATTTGTCGTATAACCGAGCATCTGTGGAAATCTACTCAACTACTAGTTCACTATCAGCATTTAAAATAACTTTTAATGGATTTTCATAACAAGGTCAAGGATGCCAGAATTAAAGGTGGGGTAAGCCGATTTTTCAAAAACACGCTTTAAAATTGATTAGGGCCGAATAGCAAAACAAACTTGTAACCAATCAGCAATAAGGGGCATGTCTACTCATGATGTGCAGGAGAGAGCGTTCAGTGCACAGGACGGACATTAGCCGAGCCGAGCGACAAAGATAGAGATGACGGATTAAAAAAACAAAAGAGGAAAACATATGTGGAACAAAAGAAGGCTTAAGAAATAAGGCAAGAAGTAGGACCCGTGTAAATATCGGATCAGTTTTCCAGCGCTGGAGAGAACTCAAGGAGCGGAAGGCCTACGATCAGACGCCGAGGTTGCTTTGTTTCTTCTAGATAGGTGAGTAACACCGTGTCTGCTCCGCAATAGTTAAGTCTGTCTAGTACGCGACAAAGAGACCGTTGAAAATCATTTGAAATTTGTGTCAATACGTCATAAAAAGAACGCAGCAGCAGTTTTCTGTCGGGGATTTGTTGTGTCGTGCCGTATATGTATATATCTATGGTGTAGACAGCATCAATGATTATAGTGAGTTCTATAGTATTTTGTCGAGCCACGCCACTCGCATCCGGTGTAGACACGGTGTAACATTGGTTTTGCTTTGTTTCACATAACTAATCGTTGCCTGGGTTGCGTACGTTTGTGTGGGGTGGAGCTATCAAAATAGGGGCGAAACCCTTTTGGGGTAGGGGCGTGTTTGTTTTGGTGATTTCAAATGTCGACATTGGCTATCAGAAATCGCTTACTCCACCTTTAAATATTTCTCTAATTTAATATCTAACACCAGACATAATCCCAAAATTTAGTTTGACACTATACATAAGATTGTCTCTTCTCCATCACCAGCGGTTCAAATCTCTTCAGTTGATGAGTGCAGCAGTTTGCTCCTTTTTTTCATGGATAAGATAAACAACATACAAAATAATATTACTCAAATATTACTTCAAATACCTTGTGTTTCCAGGCCAGTAACCCTGGATAATGTTTCCCCGATAACAATTTATGATCTCACTAAGGTTCATAGTGATATGAAAAGTTCTTCTAGTCCTCTGGATGTGGTACCCACTGCCTTGTTTAAAAATTTTATTGACACGATTGGTCCCAGTGTGCTATCTATAATTAATAATTCATTAACATCAGGTCAAGTTCCAGTTTACTTTAAACAAGCTGTGGTTCAACCTATTCTAAAGAAAACGTCTAGGTTACTTGTGTAAACCTCGTTCCCTGAAGGAGGGAACAGAAACGTCACGTCGGTAATGACTGACTTTGGGATCCTCGCACCGAGAGCCCATCACCTTCGAGTGTGTGAACTGGGTAAACCAGCCATGACAGTTGGCCGTGCGTGCTTCAGCCACCACAACCCCGCCCCGCAGCGCGGGTATAAAAGGAGAGCGCGTGCAAACGCACATCAGTTTTTCGCTGAGGAGCCGAGACTACGTGCCCCGGCCGTACAGCGGTGGTACAGCAACTGTGGTGGCGGGACGTAATGACTCTGTTCCCTCCTTTCAGGGAACGAGGGTTACACAAGTCACCTAGACGTTCCCATTCAGTCAGTCACTTTCTACGTTACGTCAGTGACTGACGAATTGGGATCCGTATGGAAAACGCCACTATTGCTGACCCCCTCCAGTGCCCTGTGGAAGCCGGCAAGTCCCCCCACACCAGTTGGGGCGGAAGATAGGACAGCGGCTAGGCAGAGGTGTCCGCCACTGCTGTTCCATACAGTGGTGCATTGGATAACACTGGGAAAGCGTACCCAGTTGGGACGCTACGGAAGCCACATCCCGCACATAGGAGGTAACATGTGGAATTACACATATGGACTGGCCCAGGGCAGTACTACATATGGAAGTCTCTGCGGTAGACTCAACCCGCCTTGGGTGAGATGACTACACAACAGAGATGGCAGAGAATGGCTGCCAGGGAAAGACACGGGCTTACTGTGAGGGGAGCCGTACCGTGGAATAATACACATGTGGGATCACCCGAAGGGGGAACTACACACGGGCATCTAGCCCAGCACAAGGGCTGACCTTGTGCATGCACACGAGTGCTGAACCTGGCATCTGGCACTCCGCCACGCCTAACCGCCGAGGGTGCGGGAGGAACTCCAACAGGGTTCGCCATGGGGAACTGAACTGAGAAGCAAAAAAAGCGCACATATCCGGTCCGTAGAGGGGAATGGCGCAGCCAGCGTGATCGACACAGAGTAGGTCCGGTGTTACTGCCTACCTGAGGCGATTACACGAGAGGACACGGGCTCTACACGCAGATTATAGAGTCTTGCAAATGTGTTAGGTGTCGCCCAGCCGGCAGTTCTACAGATTTCTGCTATCGAGGCGCCCCGCGCCAATGCCCAAGAAGATGCCACTCCTCTCGTAGAGTGAGCTCTCACTCCGAGGGGGCATGGTAAACGTTGGGCCTGGTATGCCAAGACTATAGCCTCCACTAACCAGTGGGCAAGTCTTTGTTTGGAGACAGCCTTTCCCTTCTGCTGACCTCCAAAGCAGACAAAGAGCTGGTCTGAGGTCCTGAAGCTCCGCGTACGGTCCACGCAGAGCGCGATTGGGACAGAGCAGAGCGATGGCTGGGTTTGCCTCCTCCCGGGGCAGCGCTTGCAATTTCACCACCTGATCCCTGAAAGGCGTGTTGGGAACTTTGGGCACGTTTCCAGGCCGGGGTCTCAGGACAACGTGTGAGTTACCCGTTCCGAATTCTAGGCACGAGTCGTCGACCGAGAATGCCTGCAGGTCCTCTACCCTCTTGACCGAGGCCAGTGCTGTGAGGAGCGCTGTCTTTAATGACAGAACCTTAAGCTCTACTGATTGCAGAGGCTCGAAGAGCTCCTCCTTCAGGGCCATGAGGACCAAGGGGAGATCCCAAGAGGGTAACAGGTGATGGCGCGGAGGATTCAGCCTCCTTGCCCCCCTGAGAAACCTGATGACCAAGTCGTGCCTCCCCAGAGACTTACCGTCTACTGCAACGTGATGCGCGGCAATGGCGGCTACATACACTTTCAGGGTGGAGGGAGACAGCCTTCACTCCAACCATCCTGCAGTTAAAAAAGCACGACTGCATCGGCTCTACGGGTCTTCCAGGCGGGAAAATACCCACTCGACGAACAGTTTCCACTTCAAGGCGTAAGCGTGTCTCTTAGATGGTGCTCTCGCTGAAGTGATGGTGTTAACTACCCCTTGGGGTAGGCCACCTAGTACCTCCGCGTCCCGTCCAGGGACCATGAGTGGAGATTCCACAAGTCTGGACGCCGGTGCCAGAGGGTGCCCCCTCTCTGAGAAGGGAGATCCCTCCTCAGAGGAATTCGCAAAGGAGGGGCTGTCGCGAGGAGCATCATTTCGGGGAACCAAGTCCGACTGGGCCAGTATGGTGCCACCAAGAGGACCTGCTCCTCGTCCTCCCTGTCCTAGTGTCTTTGCGAGAAGGCTCACTGGGGGAAACGCCTATTTGCGTAGGCCCCGAGGCCAGCTTCACGCCAGTGCGTCCGTGCCGAGGGGACCCTCGCCAGGGAGTAAAACCACTGGCAATGGGACGTGTCCGGGGAGGCAAACAGGTCTACCTGAGCGTCCCCAAAGCGCCTCCAAATAAGCTGAACTGTCTCGGTGTGGAGTCGCCATTCTCCCAGAAGGGCAGGCTGACGTGAGAGCTCGTCAGCTGCACAATTGAGCTCGCCTGGGATGTGAACGGCACGAAGCGACCTCAGATGCTTCTGACTCCATAGGAGGAGATGGCGGGCGAGTTGCGAAATGCGACGGGAGCGCAGACCGCCTTGTCGGTTGATGTACGCAATGGTTGCTGTGTTGTCCGTTCGGACCAGTACATGCTTGTCATGTAGCAGCTATTTGAAGCGGCGCAGAGCCAGCCATACTGCGTGCAACTCGAGGCAGTTGATATGCCACAGTAGTCGGGCCCTGACCAGAGCCCCGCAGCTGCATTCCCACTGCACATGGCACCCCAGCCCCTGGCGGAGGCATCTGTTGACACAACAACATGCCTGGATACTTGCCCAAGGGATACTCCTGTCCGACGAAAGGCAAGATCTGTCCACGGGCTGACGGTCTGACGGCAGAACGGGGTAACAGAAACACGGTAAGTGCCGTGTCGCCATCCCATCTCGGGACTCGGCCATGGAGCCAGTGTTGAAGCGGTCTCATATGAAGCAACCCAAACGGCGTGACAGCGGCTGCGGATTCCATATGCCCCAGGAGCCTCTGAAATTGTCTCAGTGGAACCGCCGTCTTGCACTGGAAGGACCCCAGGCAGTTCAGCATCGACTGTGCACGTTCTACTGAGAGACGTGCCGAGAGGTTGACCATGCCAAGAAAAGAGATCTTCTGCATGGGGGAGAGCTTGCTCTTTTTCCCAGTTGACCTGAAGCCCCAATTGGCTGAGGTGACTGAGCACCATATCCCTGTGTTCACACAACTGCACTCGGGACTGGGCCAGTATGAGCCAGTCGTCAAGGGGGGAAAAGGAGGTAGTTGAGAACGCGAATGCCCGCTTCCTTCAATGGAACGAGGGCTGCCTCCACGCCCTTGGTGAAGACACGAGGCGACAGGGATAGCCCGAAGGGGAGGACCTTGTACTGATATGCTCGCCCTTCGAACGCAAAGCGGAGAAACGGTCTGTGTCGAGGGAGAATCGAGACATGAAAGTACGCGTCCTTGAGGTCGACCGCTGTGAACCAATCGAAAGGACGGACGCATTTTGAAAGATGCGTTTCTGCGTCAACATGCTTGTGAGCTTGTGAAGGGCCCGGTTCAGTAAGCGCAGGTACAGGATCGGTCGTAACCCACCACCTTTCTTGGGTACGATGAAGTATGGTCTGTAGAAGCCCGACCTCATCTCGGCTGGAGGGACCGGCTGTATCGCGTCCTTCTCTAGCAGGACCGCGATCTCTGCACGCAAGATGGGAGCATCCTTGTCCTGCACAGAGGTGAACCGAATGCCCCTGAACTTGGGAGGGCGCCGGGCGAATTGAATCGCGTAGCCGAGTCTGATGGTTCTCATGAGCCAGCGAGACGGCCTGGGGAGCGCTAACCAGGCCCCCAGCGACCGAACTAGCGGGACCAGGGAGACCACCGACGTACCCGCAGTGGGGCAGCAAAGTGGAACACAGGGACCCAACCCGGAAGGCCGCGCGTCCCAGGGTGGGGTCTGAGGGCGCACAGCTCGGCGAAAACCCTTTACCTGGCTCCACTGCTGTGCAGGGGGCTCGTGAGGAGGCGTAGCTTCCTTGAACTGAACCCTGCTGCCCACCAGCGAAGGGAGAGGGGGCCGGCTGAGTGGAGACTGGGTCTCGTGCACCGCCGTCCTCGCCCCCTCTTGGGACCCGGAGGCAAAGGAAACTGCTCTTTTAATGAAGTTTTGGGTACCACTGGCTGGGTAGCAGCTGCTTCTGTGCGGCGGAGAACTGTTGGGCAAAGCCCTCCACCGCTTCGCCGAATAGGCCGGCCTGGGAGATCGGGGAGTCCAGGAAGCGATGCTTGTCGGCCTCCCTCATATCCGCCAAGGTCAGCCATAGGTGGCGCTCCTGGACCACTAATGTGGACATCGTCTGACCCAGGGCCCGCGCCGTGACTTTCGTCGCCCTAAGCGCGAGGTCCGTCGCGGTGCGCAGTTCCTGCAGCACACCTGAGTCAGCACCACCCTCGTGCAACTGCTTCAACGCCTTGGCCTGGTGGACTTGCAGGATGGCCATGGCGTGCAGGGCGGAAGCGGTCTGTCCAGCAGCACTGTAAGCCTTAGCCGTCAGAGCGGACGAGAACTTACAGGCCCTGGACGGAAGGCGTGGACTACATCTCCAGGCGGCGGCGCTTTGCGGGCAGAGCTGCATGGCAATCGCGCGCTCAACCGGAGGGATGTCCACATACCCTTGGGCCGCCCCCCCGTCGAGGGTGGTGAGGACGGAGGAGGCACCAAGTCTGTTTCGGGCAGAAAAAGGTGCCTTCCAAGACTTAGTAACCTCCTCATGCACTTCCGGGAAGAATGGAACCGGAGGCGGCTGCCGGCGCCCGGCCTGCGCCCCCAGGAACCAATCATCCAGCCTCGAGCGTTTCGGGAGAAGGAGGAGGCCTCCAGTGCAGCCCGATGCTCTCAGCGGCCCGGGAAAGCATAGCGGTCAGCTCTGGATCTGACTCGGGCAACGCCACTCTACCTGACGGTGGCAGCGCAGCCGAATCCTCATCTCCAGAGCCTAGCTCGCCCTCCGATGCAGCGACCGACATCCTGTCCTCTGCCTGTGCCCCGCACAAGATGCTAGACCCCGCCCTGTCCGAGGACCCAGCACACTCATCCAGAAACCCCAGGTGGTGCGCCATGCTTAAGGAATGAGAGGCCCGCGGAGACGTAATCGACGGGGAAGCTCTCACCGTAACCATCAGGTCTCCCTGACCATGAACCGAAATAGCCCTCAAACCGGAGGAGCTAGAGCGGGGCATGGCAAAGGGATACCCCCCCCGTTTAATGAGGAGATATCTAGACCGCAAAGTCGCGATGGTCATGTTCCCGCACTGAGAACATAACTCATCCATGAGCGCTGCTTCAGCGTGCTGTAAGCCCAAGCACGAGAGGCAGTGATCATGACCGTCAGATGAAGGCAGGAAACGACCGCATCCAGAAACGCACGAGCGGGAAGCCATCTTTAAAAAGACGCCCGTCGCTCGTGGAGCTCTTTTAGAATTTGCTCTTTTAGAAATGGAAAAAACACTCTTTTAGTGAGAGCGCTGAAGCGCCCAGGGGAGGTCGCAGCGAGACCGCAGAATGAAAGCTGCAGCCCGCTGAGGTTTCAGCAGCCTGGATGGCAACCCCCGCTGATACGCCGTCACACCAACGCCAGCTGTTTCTCGAACACTCGCGGAGATTCGTCCTGTAGAAGGCTCGGCTCCGAAGCGAAAAGCTGATGTGCGTTTGCACGCGCTCTCCTTTTATACCCGCGCTGCGGGGCGGGGTGCGCGTGGCGAAGCACGCACGCCAACTGTCATTGGCTTGTTTAGTTAACACTCGAAGGTGATTGGGCTCTCGAAGCGAGATTCCAATTCGTCAGTCCACTGACATAGGCGTTAGAGACGTGACTGACTGAATGGGAACAAATCTTGATCCATCTTTACCCCAAAATTATAGACCTATTTCTAAGTTACCTTCTGTGGCTAAGGTCCTGGAAAAAGTTGTTGTAAATCAGCTCTCAGCAGTTTTAGATGGTTATAATGTGTTTGATAAATTCCAATCTGGCTTTCGTTGTATGCAGCACTCAACTGAAACTGCTCTTCTTAGAGTTTTAAACGATTTGTTGCAAGGTGATGCAGGAGAATGTTCTGTACTGGTTTTATTGGATCTCACTGCTGCTTTTGATACAGTTGATCACTGTATATTAGTTGAGAGGCTTAGACAGCAGGCTGGTATCTCTGGAACAGCCTCGAGTTGGTTTTCATCATACTTATCAGACAGGTCTTTCTCAGTAAGAGTTCAAAATGATACCTCATCAACAGCACCTGTGTCCTGTGGTGTTCCCCAGGGTTCTGTATTGGCCCCATTGCTCTTTGTATTTACTGCCGTCTGCCTCTGCGGCAACTGATAAGTAATTTTAAAGTAAATTTGAAGTAATTTTGATTCGCTATCATTGCTATGCAGATGATATTCAACTATATATTTCTTTTAAGTCTCATGAAATTACAAAATTGTCTACTCTTTTAAAGTGTATAAACTCTATTAAAGTCTGGATGGCAAATAATTACTTACAGTTAAATCCTTAAAAAAAAAAAACAGAAGTACTTATCTCGGCTCCTGCTGGTGTTCTCCCAAAAGTGATGGAAATTCTTGGTTCTTTATCGCATTCTGTTAAATCTACCCTTCGTAATTTAGGTGTTCATATGGGACAAGCCTTCAGTCTTGATCAATATGTGAATTATTTAGTTTGTAACTGTTTTTATCAGTTGAGAAACATTGTCAATAGTGGAGATGGAGATGCTTTTATTTCCTCCCGCCTTGATTATTGCAACTCTCTTTTTACCTGTCTTAGTAATTCATCCCTCAAACGTTTACAATTGGTTCAAAATGCTGCTGCTAAGCTTTTAACCAAGTCATCAAAGAGTTCTCACGTAACCCCAATTTTAATTTCTTTACATTGGCTCACTGTCAAATTTAGAATTAATTTTAAAATTCTTGTGATGTTGTTTAGAGCGTTGCATGGGTCAAGCCCCTGTGTACATAAAAGAGATATCGCAACCCTTTAACTCTAGTAGGAATCTGAGATCCTCAAATCAGATCCTGCTAGTTGTTCCACATTCTAGACTGAAGAAAAAAGGAGACTGTGCCTTTGAAGTAGTTGCTCCCAAGTTGTGGAATGCTCTTCCTCTGAAACTGAGATCTGTGGACATTTTTAAAAAGCAGCTAAAAACTCCCTTGTTCAAACTTGCTTTTGTCTAATTTGTTCTTTTAATTGACATGTCTATTTTTATTCTTAATTTTACAATTTTGTTGTAAAGCACTTTGTGACACTTGCAAGGTGCTATAGAAATAAATATTACTTACTATGAAATTCAATTTTATTTATTCATATTTATACATATTCACATTTTGTTTTTCCATTTTAATTTTTCTAGACTCTCTTTTAATGGTTAAATTAAATTGTATTAATCAAAAAGCATGTCTAATTAACTACAATCATGAAACTTACACAATTTAACAGCAATTTATTAAAAGTTGAAGGAAAATTAATGAAATACATATTTTTCTCAAATTTAATATTATTTTTACCAAATTCTGTGTTTTCCAGTAATTTTCTGGATTCCGTTTTAATGGTTTCATTAAATTTTAATAATCAAAAGCATCTCTAAATAATTGATTTTTTTCCCAGAAATACTGTGTTGTGTTTTTTAAAATTTTCTGGTAAATAAAGTATGTTAATAATTTTTCTGGTAAATATTGCTTAAAAATAATGTTTTAATAATTTTATTATTAGTAGTAGTGCTATCATTACATTAATAATACACGCAGAAAATGCAGGATTTATATATGAATAGTATTTTGTGGCGTAATATTCACAGAAGACACTATCCATAAGCGCGTTTTGGATTTGAAAAAGTTGTACTGACCTACTTTTGATTTATTCATCAAATTCTGTGACATTCCGCGTTATACAGTAAATTCCATTTTTATGACTGGATTCTGCGATTCCGTCTGCATTTTCCTCATCGCAGAAATCATAGGGCCCTAGTGTTATGATTCTTGCCTAGATCGTGAGCAGTCCCAAAAATTGCTACTGCATATCAGTGGATGCATATCATAACTGGGGTGCATTTGGGTGAATTTTATTTGGTGATTCTACTGGAACAGAGAGCAGACCACATAGTAGATTTGGTGTCTAATGTATGTAGAATACTGACATTATATGCAAATATGTTTGAATCAAGTACATTTTCTGAATGAAGCTGGAATGCATGTATTGCATCTAAATTGAAGCCTACAGAACTGACAAACAAATTGCCAGCAATTTCCAAATTGTTCTGGCCCAATTAAGTCCCTCATAACCTGAAACATACAGTGGGTACGGAAAGTATTCAGTCCCCCTTAAATTTTTCACTCTTTGTTATATTGCAGCCATTTGCTAAAATCATTTGTTCATTTTTTCCCTCATTAATGTACACACAGGACCCCATATTGACAGAAAAACACTGAATTTTTGACATTTTTGCAGATTTATAAAAAAGAAAACCTGAAATATCACACGGTCCTAAGTATTCAAACCCTTTGCTCAGTATTTAGTAGAAGAACCCTTTTGATCTTACAGCCATGAGTCTTTTTGGGAAAGATGCAACACCTGGATGTTTTTCACACCTGGATTTGGGGATCATCTGCCATTCCTCCTTGCAGATCCGCTCCAGTTCTGTCAGGTTGTATGGTAAATGTTGGTGGACAGCCATTTTAGGTCTCTCCAGATATGCTCAATTGGGTTTAAGTCAAGGCTCTGGCTGGCCATTTAAGAACAGTCACAGAGTTGTTGTGAAGCCCCTCCTTTGTTATTTTAGCTGTGTGCTTAGGTCATTGTCTTGTTGGAAGGTAAACCTTCGGCCCCCCCCAAAGGGTTCACCCCCCCCCCCCCCCCACCCCTAGGTCCTGCGCACCTGGAGAGGTTTCGATCCATACCCTGTACTGGCCGCAGTTCAGCTTTCCCGCGAGGCAACCATTCGTCCTCCCCTGGCATCTGAAAAAAACACCCCCACAGCATGATGCTGCCACCACCATGCTTCAACGTTGTGACTGTATTTGGCACGTGATAGCAGTGGCTGTTTTCCTCCACACATCCCGCTTAGAATTAGGCCAAAAGTCTATCTTGTCTCATCATACAGAGAATCTATTTCTCACCATCTGGTGGAGGGTCCTTCATAGGTGTTTTTTTTAGCAACCTCTCAGACATGTGTGTGGCTTTCCTATTCAAGTCCAATCAGTATAACCAAACACAGCTGGACTCAAATGAAGGTGTAGAACCATCTCATGGATGATCAGAAGAAATGGACAGCACTGAGTTAAATATATGAGTGTCACAGCAAAGGGTCTGAATACTTAGGAGCATGTGATATTTCAGTTTTTTCTTTTTAATAAATCTGCAAAAATGTCAACAATTCTGTGGTTTTTTGTCAATATGGGGTGCTGTGTTTACATAAATGAGGAAAAAAATTTACTTAAATGATTTTAGCAAATGGCTGAAATATAAAAAAGAGTGAAAAATTTAATGGGGTCTGAATACTTTCTCGTACCCACTGTATGTGTTCAATGCTCGCCTTTTCACTGACAAATTAAAGTATCAATCTTGTATTTAACTTTAAATAATAATCCATAGATCAATCAAGGCTGCTGAGCAAGTAAAGCTTGAGATCCTGAGATGGATCTTTTCACAGTGGAAAATAAACCAAGCCAAACTGTTAATGTTGGGTCCAACCATATATCCATATGAACCCTTTTATATCCTGCTTGTCACTGATCAATCAAGGGATGAGGGTTTTTTTTTTTGTTGTTGTGTTTTTTTTTGTTGTTGTTTTTTTGTCCATAGGGTGAAAGTCAATAACGTCTAGTATTGTTTTGGACCTCACTGACTGGACAAAGACAATTCTTTTTTTTAATATTCATTTGTGTTCCACAGAAAAAGCTAAGTCATAAAGGTTTGGGAGAAAAAAACACATGAAAGGTGGAGTAAATTGAGACAATTTTCATTGGAGACAACCATTCCCTTACCATAATATAGCATAATCCATGTCAGTGCCACTCGTGCAAAACTTCCTCCTATGCAAATTCAATCATATTAGTAAACGATATATACTGTACATATGGTTGACCCTGGACCACAAAACCCCCCCCCCCCCCAGTTATAAGTAGCACGGGTATATTTGTAGCATTAGCCAAAAAAAAACATTGTATGGGTCAAAAATATCCATTTTTCTTTTATGCCAAAAAAAATTATGATATTAAGTAAAGATCATGTTACATGAAGATATTTGTAAATTTCCTACTGTAAATATATATAAACTTAATTTTTGATTGGTAATATGTATTGCTAAGAATTTGGACAGCTTGAAAGGCGATTTTCTCAATATTTAGATTTTTTTTTTTGCACCCTCAGATTCCATATTCTTATTCTGAATAATACACAGCATTAGTATAAGTGAGACAAATGTTTGTGTTTGGGATTACAGTGATCTGCAGATGTATGCATGTATCTATTTACAATATAGTGTTATCCACTAATGCAGTGGAGTGGTCTTTATCTAAAAGAGGAGATCTTCCCTTTCTTAGGTCCCATCTAGATCCCCTGCCAAGGAATCTGGTGAATCTGCAGCAAAGTGATCCAGGGGAGAGCCGCAAAGCCATCTGCAAAACAGCTAAGGGGCAGAGTCACAGTCTATCTATAGGGGTGTTGCATGTTTAAGGTTGCGGGGGTGGGGCACGTCCACTCCGAATCACAAGGGCAAGAACCAGAACTCTCCAAAGTCTCTGTTATGCGTCCATATTCTGTACACATGACTGCCTGGACCTTCTGCCAAACCAATCTGTGCCTGACAGACCGACCCTATTCAAGCCAACGTGGCTGTGAGTTTAAACACAGGTGCAGCAGAGGAATATGGGTCACTCCATCCCCCTCCTTCAACATGCTCAGTTTGTGTCTTTAAGGACATGAACAGGTGTGGGTGTGTGGCCTGAAGACTTCAGGGGCTGTAATCCGAGAGGTCCTGATGTGCTCTGGTGCCAAATAAATGCTCACGACTCACCCGGCCCTGCCACTGACATGAACTTGTGAAAAGGTGAATACATAAAATCGCCCCTCCCACAATGCTATTTTGAAATGTACGCACATGCTCAGTCAGCCCAGGTCTCGAACACTGCAGAATTTTTTAGTCGTCTGAAAGATGACGTTTCTGTGTCTCCAAACACATAATAAATCATTTTAAGTACAGTGAGGTCTACAATTCTGAGGCCAATAGGGAAGATGCTTTTTTTAATTAAATGCAAATTTAACAGCATAACAATTTGAGTGAAAATGTACATGCTTATTTGATGAGTAATTTGATGTTTAATTTTGGCTAAAATATACCCACACAAACACAACAGTCAAACCTAAATTTTTTCAGACACCTTCAACATTTCTCACATTGTATCGCAGTTTATTCGCTATAGTTTAGAAAATGGTAATAAATATGAAAAGAACTCAGAGTTAAACTGTGTCCGAACAAATTCATCTTGATAATGTCAGATAAATTTGATAGAAAGGTATGTAATAGATTACAATCAACCAAAAATTATTCAGCTGTTACGTTTCAGTACACAATTATATAATACCAATTTAGGTCAACCAATTACCAAGCAATGCTTAATTTTGTTCAGTCTGTGGCGTAAAAAGGTCACATCAGCAATTAAAGAAAAAACACTGAAGCAAAACATGGTCAGGTCAAAAGTGTCTGAATAATTTTTGGTCCCAAATTTTAATGGTAGTCCACTGTATGAATAATTTTGGGGTACAATATGTCACAGTTTGCTTTATTTTGCTATCCTCACTTACATAAATGAACAATAGTGTCCTGCACCCACTAGTAAAAAATAAAATTATATCTGGTGTCTGAATCATTTTGGTTTGACTGTATATATATTATTGTATTGTATATATATTCAATATTCATATTAAAAACGTAATAATCACTTTAATCTAGCTCGCGCCAACAGTTGTACACGGAAGCAGCTCCAAGAGGATGACGTAAGATGTTGGCGTTGAGCATGCGCCGGTGAGTCTCGTGAAAACCAACGTTTGTTAACAGGAGCAAACAAAGCCGACCTCATACGCTCCCCTCCTCCCAGAGCTGCTTTCGTTTACAACAGTGAGTGCAAGCTAGATTAAAGTGATTATTACGTTTTAAATATGGTTATTTTTCTTACAAAAGCGCATCGATTCGCTACAGAAGGACTTTGTTCACCCCCCTGAGCCATGTGAGACACTTTTTTTTATATGGATGGGCGCTTTTTATTTAACTTCTTTTGTACTGAAGCAATGCAACACCCGCTGACAGCAATGATTTTGCTTGAAAGATCAAAGACAATTTTTTTCTATAACTCCGACTGGATTCGTCTGAAAGAAGAAAGTCATATACACCTAGGATGCCTTGAGGGTGAGTAATTTATGGGCTAATTTTCATTTTTGGGTGAACTAACCTTTTAAGTACTGCTGGTGCGAGTTTACCAAACAGGACCCATGCAGGACTCTGCTTTAAACTACTTTGCGTCTCTCCGTCAGATAACCTCACGTCCATGATGCGCCATTGACAGGTATTTCCCTAAACCGCCACACAGCTCATATATTTTTCTGCCATGGGGTGAGAACGTAATGATTACGAAAACTGTTATTTATTTTTGATAATTATTATTTTTATTTCAGTTAGTTTTTCAATAACTTGTTAGTTTCGTTTCGTTTCGTTTTAGTTTTTAATTTATTTTGATATTTTTATTTTATTTCAGTTTACGAAATAGTTTTTTTATCAATCGTTTTCGTCTTAGTTTTAGTTTTCGTTTACGAAAATAACCTTGGTTTGAAGAGATGGTTCTTTGTCTTTTCCTCATCTCAGCTAAGCTCTAATTCCTTAAATAACTCAAATTCATTGCCAGCTACTGCCCTTTACCAAGCAGGTGGCTCAGGCTCCTGTATGTGACAGCTTTATGAGATGGTTGAATGAACCCGCATCTTTATCACCTCCATATCTGCATCCGGTTAACTTGCAAAATCCTTCAATAATGCTCTATGAGAAAAATATGCTAACCTTGAACTAAAAGTAAGAAAAAGCTACAAAGGATTTCTCAAACTTTTATAGGCCAAATACATCACTTATGAACTGCTGACAGATGCTCCTTCAGGAGAAAACAATTGGCAATTATGTTATTTTATTTTATTTTTTAAATTCATGTTAAGTTGTAAAGTACTACACTACCCACAAACATAAAGCAAGATTAGAGAAGTTGTTATGGGAGTAGTTTCATTTCATAAAAGACATTAGGTGTACATTAATACCTTAGTCTTTTTATCCTTATTTAAAGTGGTCATATGATGCGATTTAAATTTTCCTTTCTCTTTGGGTGTTACAAGCTCTTGTGCATAAAGAAGATCTGTAAATTTGCACAGACTAAAGTCCAAATCCAAGAGATATTCTTTATAAAAGTTAAGAGTCAGCCAAACCTACCTAAAACGGCTCGTTCTAACACGCCCCCACATATCTATGTCACGATTTTGGGAAGATTTGCATAACGCCGCCCAAATGTTCACGCAAAAAAAGAAGACGTAACTTTCATTCTCGCTGTAGTATTGTTGTTGCCGCCGCTAACATGCCGTGAAGGCGCTGTCTGATGCGTTGTGAAAGCGAAACTACTTTGTTTGTCTTCCAAAAGAGGACGATATCCGCTTTGTCATGCCTGGAGATGATCTGTGCTGGTTGCTGAGGGAATACTACAACTTTGCGCTGTGGATCGCCGGATCGGCTTCCAGTCTGGGGTCGTCACATGTGGTTGCCGCCAGCCCGCCGGCCGCTCCTTCGTCGAATCCACCGCCTCTCTACTTACTCTAGCCCTCCGGCCATTTCTCACTTTATCCCCTGGCCTCTGCTCACTGTAGGCCTCCGCTCACTCTAGCCCTCCGGCCGTTCCTCACTTTAGCGGCCTCTGCTTACTCTAGGCCGCCGTGTGTGACGCTGTGTTTCGTTGTGTAAGCGAAACTTTTTTTTTTTTGGTCTTCCAAAAGAGGACACAACTAAATCTAGTGGTTATTTTGTATTTACAACACTGTTCCAGAACCCTTCAACCCAATTATTCAGATGTGTGCAGCACATTTTATAGAGGACCGTTTACTGATCCTGGTAGAGTAGACTAAAATGCCGACTGTTCTGACTCACACACTGTAAGTACGTTTAAATATTTAAAGAATTTGATATTGTATATATTTAAAGAGCGAGTTTTGGTCAGTGTAGAGTAGTGCTTGTTGTTTGTAATTTCTCTGATCATAAATGCAGACATTGTTTTATGTTTACGCGGTACGATGCAACACAACGCGTAAAAAGAAAGTATAAGTCATTATAATCCATAATTTTGTCCCCACTGGATGCAACGAATGCCTAATTTTTTAATGGGTTTTCATGTTTTTGAATCAGCGCTCCGGCCTGACAGGGCATCATCACAATATGGTAAGGGGCGTAACATTTCCGTCACACGCTTGAGGTATTCGGCCAATCATAATGCCCTGGATAGCTGGCCAATCACAGCACACCTCGTTTTTCAGACCAATGAGCTTTGAAAAAAATCGAAACGTTTCAGAAAGGCGGGGCATAGAGAAAAAACAATAATGTACAGTATGTGGAAAATAAAGTGTTTTTAAACTTTAAACCACATAAACACATTTAATTACACAAAATACACAAAATAATGTACTTTTTAGCAGCATCATATGACCCCTTTAACTTTATTTAAAAAAAATTGCTACAAATCAAAATTTGTAATGCTGTAATTTGATTATTAATGTTATTTGATTAAAGGTTTAAAACTGTTTATTAAAGAATCTGTTGAAATATGAAAGGAGAGAACTAATTAAAAGTATGGGGAAGCCCTCTGCACTCTAATCATATTGCTTGCTATGGTCATACCATGAGATTTTTCATTCACAATTCAATAATTTTCCACAGAGCCTTTGGCTATCTGAGACTGAGAAACGCTAATACAGAAACGCTGTGTGCAAGAATCACTTTTTGTGCTCTATAAAATCCATGTCTAACTACAGTATGGATGAATGATTCTAATTTAATGTATCTAATTTCACACTTCAAACTGCAAACTTCAATTACATTGCAGAGACAAAGAGTTTATTAATTGAAATTAGAGTTTGTTTTGCACAAATAATGCAGTCTTTATACTCTAGCTGAAGTAATCACATAGCATAACTAAGAAACTGGATACACACAGAGTATCTTTGCACATTACAATTGTAAGTGACTCTCTTCTTCTTTGTCCTATACAATTGATGCTGATAATCTTTGTTGGTGATCAGACTCTCGAACAGCCAGCATCTTTCACATAAGATCCAAAGTTACAAAGAAAATAAGGTATAACACAAGAGGCCATTCAGAGAAAATCGATTAAAAATGCAAAAGCCTTTTCACCAGTGCTGTCAAGCATCCTTACAGAGACATTTCCCTCTTGACTCCTTGAGTGACACAGCAGACATATGCTGTGATGGTTTAAAGGAGTCTGAGAGCACTGCTAAAAATGTGATTGGGTCAGGGAGCCAAGCTTCAGGGTGTTTGAGACCGAGAGGTTCACAGACAGCAAGAACTGTGCCTTCCGCTACAGCCAAATTACAAATTGTATTACTCTGCTGCAGTCTAGGCTCACGTAGCTTGCACACTGCTGGGAAAAATAGCCTCACGCAATAGAAAATGGCTTGCATGCATGCCTGAGTGACCTCCATCTACACTAACAAATGAATTCACACTGACTCCTGGTAGACCGAGATATCTCTGGATGGGGATAAAATACTGATGCATCAAATGAAGTTTAGTCAAAGAAGAAGGTCTGAACTCTGAGTTCACTGACTATGGCTGGAGGAGCAATTAATGCACTGGGAAAGATCCCAAAATGTCATAATTTGCTCACCTTCATGTTGTTTCAAATCCCTGACTTTCATTCTAAATTCATTTTTTAATAATCTATGCTGTACTGTTCCCATATAATTGCACAGACACAAAAAAGCTAAATTTTAAAGAATATCCTGAAATTTAAGTAATATGAATCAAGCTTTTAAAAATGGCTAAAAGTATCATTAAAAATATCATAAATATAGTCAATCATATTGCTCTATGAGGCAAACAAACAAAACATTTGAGTCATTATTCACTTAGTCAATCTTCCCGTGCCCTGCTGCCATTATGTGACTGGATCACTGAGTTTGTAAACATAAGAACCTAATCAGTTTGATTTTGTGAATCAAAAATTTAGAGCAGTGGTTCTCAACCCGTCACAAATCCAAATGCGGCCCACCATGCTGAACACAATTTAAAAAATAACTTCCAGTTTTACAATTCATTTTAGTTTTTACATTAATTTAAAAATCTACAAACAAATAAAAGCTATAATGTTTTTGTTGTGTAAATTAATTTTGTTTTTCATTTATTATTTTCAGAGCAGACATATGTACTAACGTAATTAATGTTACACATTTAACGAACACATACAAGCATGCACTTTGGCAGAATTCAATTAAAATATTCATCAGCAGCCATTAGTTTGGTACAATTAAGCATCAGAATGGACAAATTTGTTATTAAGGGAGAAAAACGAAAAGTGGAAAATGCCAGCAAAATGTAAAAAACACATCCAAACAAGAATAGTCGCAGCATCAGCAGTGAAGGAGAGTGCTGGACTTTCGGCATTAACTTTCGGTTTTTGCCCCACCACTCACTTGAAGATGTTAAGGCAAAAGGAAACACCCATACTATGCAGCAATCATCCTTAATTGCAGAAATGTGGCAAAACATCTCTGGAGAGAACCTCAGATTATTAAATTCGAAAGTGCTTTCCGTATTTGGATCAACATAGGATCAACATTTGTGAACGCACATTTTCTGCAAAGTCATGCTTCCGTGCGCGTCTTACAGACTGCAACTTCAATCGCGACTTCCAGTGTGTTGTACTCCTTTCGAGACGAATTTCTAAAATGGGTCACTCCACAGCATTAGGTGTTTTATTAATGTGAGTAGAATTATTTTTATTTCATAATTTATCTTTTTGATTCATATAGTTAGTCTTAGATTATAAATCTGGTTGGTTTGTATTGGTGATGTAAAATGTAAATGATCTGTTCCCGTGAGACTGCACTTTGAACCCACTAGATGTGGCACTGCTACTTTGTTCATTCAATATATTGCGGAAAACGATAGCATCAGTGTGGAGAAGATGTTGTTGTTTATGTCAAAACTGAAACCAAGCCTTTCACACAGAACTCATATTTATCACATTTTCTAGAGGGAATATCACCATTGCACTTCTCGCACAAGAGAGCCGCATGTTTATAAAGCCATGTAAAAATGGAAAAAAAAATTGTTTTAAAAGGGGTTCAACTTTGAAAAAACATGTCTCAAGACTTTATGGCAGTTTTCCCTATCCCACTGCATCTCAAGTTTTTAAATAAAGAAAGTACTCTTTGTGATTGGTTTCCGGTCCTTTGTATTAAACTATACATAAATGCATGGTGCTATTTCAAATTGTTTAAGCAACTTTATTAATTATATACGTGTATAAACATATTAAAAAAAATTATGCATTTTCACAGATCGTCCCTGTTATTTTATATGCTTTTTTTTTTTTGAAGGGGAAAAACTACTGCATAATATTTGCTGGAGTTCCCTCTTGTGGCCTCAGGAGAGAACCAAAGCTTTTTTCCCCCTAACTGAATTATGCGCTTTTAAAGGGGTCATATGATGCGATTTCAATTTTTCCTTTCTCTTTGGAGTGTTACAAGCTCTTGGTGCATAAAGAAGATCTGTAAAGTTGCAAAGACTAAAGTCTCAAATCCAAAGAGATATTCTTTATAAAAGTTGAGTCAGCCACACCTACCTCAAACGTCTCGTTCTAACATGCCCCCACCTATCTAGGTCGCTATATGTGGGAAGATTTTGCATAACGCCGCCCAAATGTTCACACAAAGAAAGAAGACGTAACTTTTATTCTCGCTGTAGTTTTGTTGCTGCCGCCGCCATGTCGTGAAGGCGCTGTGTGCTTCGTTGTGAAAGCGAAACTACTTTGTTTGGTCTTCCAAAAGAGGATGATATCTGCTTCGTCATGCCTGGAGCTGATCCGTGCTGGTTGCTGAGGAAATACTACAACTTTGCGCTGTGGATCGCCGGATCGGCTTTCACCGTGGACGAAGTGGAGTCCAGCCCGGAGTCATCACATGTCCTTCCAGACGCTCCATATCCGGCCGCGCCGTTCTCAAGCCCACCCGCCTCTGCTCACTCTAACCCTCCGGCCGTTCCTCATGCTAGCCTCTGGCCTCTGCTCACTGTAGGCCGCCGTGTTTGACGCTGTTTCGTTGTGAAAGCGAAACTACTTTGTTTGGCCTTCCAAAAATGGACACGACTAGAAATCAGTGGTTAAGTTGTATTTACAACACTGTTCCAGAACACTTCAACCCAAATATTCAGATGTGTGCAGCAAATTTTATTGAGGACTGTTTCCTGATCCTGGTAGAGTAGACTACAATGCCGGCTGTTCTGACTCACAGACTGTAAGTACGTTTTTTATATTTAAAGAGTTTTTATATTTAACATATTTAAAGCGAGTTTTGGGGCAGTGTAGAGTAGGGCTTGTTTGTTGTTTCTCCGATCACAAGTGCAGACATGGTTTTACGTTTATGCGGCGTGATGCAACATGTAAAAAGACAGTATAAGTCATTATAATCCATAATTATGTCCCCACTGGATGCAACGAATGCCTCGTTTATAATGGGTTTTCATGTTTTTGTCTCGTCGCTCCGGCCTGACAGGGCATCATCACATATGGTGAGGGCGTACATTTCGTCTCACGCTGAGGATAGTTGGCCAATCAGAGCACAACTCGCTTTTTCAGACCGATTAGCTTTGTAAAAATCAATGCGTTTCAAAGGCGGGGCATAGAGGAGAAACATTAATGTCATATGTTGAAAATAATGTGTTTTTTTTTAACCTTAAAACGCATAAACAAATTTCATTACACCAAATAATGTTCTTTTTAGCAGCATCATATGACCCCTTTAAGTTGAATAATAATTGATATTGATATATTTAATTTAATTCATTTAATGCAGCCGCTAACTGAAAAGTACTACATCTTTTTTCAAAAAGATAAAAAATATCAATCTTACTGACCCCAAAATTTTGACCTTTTGAAAAACAGGGTATTTCAGAGTATTTTTCCAAAAAATACTTTTTTTTGTAGAGAAACGTCAAGAAGGTAAATAAATATTACAGATTTTGTTTTTTTTTTTTCATTTACGTGTGAACTATCCCTTTAAGATCTTGCTTGGGTACGTCCTCTGACCAATGCAGCTGTATTCTTGAGTAAGCTAGGGGCCCTCAAGGCCGTCTAGGCCCGTGTGTCAGACAAGCAAAAGCTATGCCACATATGTGCTGACTTTGCTGAGACAAGAATTCCTGTGTAATCCCGCTAAAACTCATTGCCTCAAGTGGATTTTATAACAGTTAACGAGCCCAACCTATACAACCATGGAATCCTGTCATATGAATAATACACTAAACATGCTCTATAAATGTTAGTACAGTAAACACCCACACAAACACACTTGAGTCTGAGCACTTGTGTTGTCCTATAGCACAAATGGCTTGTTCCCTTTGGGATAAACCAATGCCAGAGTCCACAACAAGAGCAGTGACATCAGTCTGGGTTCAATTAATCTGAAGGAAGCTCAATGAGCTGAGGCTGCCACTTGAAGCTCATAGACCACAGACAAGTCACTCATCAGCAGCCTTACACAAACAGCACGGAAACGCGCACACATGATTCAATTCAAGTACTGCGGATTTCAGCTGTGGCCCAAAGCTCTGTGGTTTAACTTTTACCTGGGTGCCTCTCATTAATCACAGTCACTGAAGCTATCACCACTCAGCACGGCTCAGGTGATGTTGATAGTGAAAGCAGATAACCAAACGCTTTAAAAATCTCCACCTCAATTGCTGACAAAGATATATCCACAGCTAAGACCTGTCAACACAGCCCGGTGTGCTGCAAGTGTACTAGTGTAAATTAAAGGTTATCTCTAGAAGATGTTTCCTAAACAGAACTTTTTTGAATAAACCAAGAACTGAGAACATTTGTGCTAACATGTAAACATATGCTGTTAATTTGTGGTGCAAATAAATATAAAAATACATATGTATTTTTCAAAAATTTTAATATATATAATATTTCTATGTATATATGTTTAAAAATAAAATATACTCATAACCGCCATAATACAGGAGGTAAATAGCAAATCATATGATCACTTAAACTTCATCAAAATTGTCTTTCAACGAAAAGGCTAAAAACTTTTAGAGATTTGCACTTTTACCAACACAAAGAACATCAAGAACAAAAACATCAATTTAATCAAATATAGGCTAAGCAAACGTACTATGTTGAGTATATCTTGACGGAAAAGAAAAACGGGGACTCAGTGTTTTTCCCCTGCCATTATTTTAGGGTGGGCGGCCCGCCTTGAAGGCAGTTCATTTTATTTAATTATATTTCTCTATATGCGCCAGATCACAACCATAATTAAAGTTCCCTTTCTTAGCACATGTATATACCTTTTTTTCTGTTCATTAGCCACTAACTAGCCTCTAAATGTTATTTAGGCTTATGTACCAGGAAACGGCAGGTTCCATTTAGTCTCTACCTTATGGTCGCTCTCTCTGTATTACGGATGTGCGTGCTCACCGCCCATACACACACAAGTGAGCCCACTCCCACTAGTATTTGTAAATATTAAGCAGCAAAACAATTCATATTTAAATATGAATTCTGCGTGGCTCTGTGTTAATGAATGGCACAGATGCGCGTTTTTGTGTAGTACTCGTACTGAGTCAGCGTATGCTTTCCGGTGATATTAAACCTTCTGCCGTCTCACTATATGATGATATGAACGCGGATGTCATTCCAAGCTGCTCTGAGAGTCACTTCATTAGCATTTACCGTTTCATTTGAGAAAACTATCATCATCATACACACACAGGAATGTAAAGGTATTCACGGCAACCCGTCTAAATATAAGTTCGGTTTAACTTGAAGGCATTGCGGCAGAAATATTACTATTGTTGAGTAGAATGTACATAACAGGTTGCTACTACTACTACTAAAATTATTAAAAACCTTATTTTTAAGGAATAAGCATTCAATATTTCTTAAATGTTTTAATTGTAATATTAAATTAACTTTATTTTCCCAAAAAAATTATTTGTTTAATTTTCATTATTTAAAAGATAGATTAAATGAATGTTTATGCCTTAAAAAATGTAAATACACAACACAGAATTTCTGAGCAAAAGAATCATAAGGCTATTGTAAGAATAAACACAACTTGTTTTCAAATAATTAGACATGCTAAAACAAAATTTGGTTACAATAAAACATAAGGTTGGATAAATAAAACATTTCATAGGGCCCTAAGCATGTAGTTTTTGTTAAACTTTTAATAAACTGATGGTAAATTGTTTTAAGTTTCATGATTTAATTAATTAGACATGCTTTTTGATTAATAAAATGTAATTTAACCATTAAAAGAGTCCCAAAAAAATCCTAATCTACACACCCCCCCCCCCCCCCCCCCCCCCCCTCCCCCCCCAACCCTAACATACTACATTATGCTATAACACATACTTCGTGTTACAAATGATGTGTCAAACTACAACTCTATAATATAATTATTATTACAGTTTTGCCAAACAATTGATTACACATTTCCATTGTGAAATAAAATATAAGGGAGAGATCTTATGCCTATACTCTTCATGCATAGATGACCTATTTCTGCCACAGTCCTTTGAATGACATTTAGGGAGCATGAGTAACTCTTATGTCAGCATATATGTCCTGATACCCACAATGTCTTACGCGTCAGTGCAATTAAAATGAACAAGTAAATGGCAGCCCATGAGGAGAAGTTATGCAATTTACTCTTTTGGGGATAATTAAACTTGTTTAATGTGAGATAAAATATGCATATTCTCATCAAACATTTGTTGTACTCAAGAAACATAGCACGGAAAACAATCTGACAGCGTTAAATCAAATTCAGTAAATGACAAATGTTTTTTTAAGAGATTGCAATGTAGTGAAACAGTACATTACTATGTAGTAAACAATCAACCTATCAATAACAAACAAAATTACAAATTAATCTCCAATCCAATTTACTTTTCATATACTATTTCGTAATGTAACATGTCTTGCTCTATTTTAAGTTATGTTTTAAGCATGTTAACTGATTTCTAACAGCTCCTTCTTCTTCTAAGCAATGTTTTATTTTTCTTGCTTTAAGCATGGCCTCCTGAGCTTCTTGCCATTAAAAGTTTAATGCTCACTATAAAATTAATACGGAAGTCCTCTGAGGCCATTTTACTGTAGCTGCAGAGAGAGACTGCAGGGTCAATTTTACAGTTTATAGCTAATATATTACAGTGCAGCCATCATTATGCAGATATTCGACCAATTAATGACAATGCCACATTCAAGCTTTCCAGAGCACTGTGTAGTAAGATGATTATATGTTATAATAATCTAGATTTGCAGTACTCTTTGCAGTATTTTCTTTAATATCTTAGCACATGTTGTGGTAGTAGTTGACTTTAAAATACGATACTGTGCAAATAAAAACGGTGTTGAAACATCAGTGGCCTGGCTTGTTAAACTAGCTGATGCAATGACCTACGGAGCAGGAGCCTGAGAACTGTGTGCGTATGTGCGGTGGAAGTATTAACTTTTAAGAGGCTAAATTTAAACCCTGGACTGCAGAAGGTTTCCAGAACAACATAAACTCCAAATAAGCCCAGTGCTACTGTACTGGCAAACTCTACATCTGGATTTATAGAAGTGTGCCTAAACAACACTGTCAAGTCTCATTAGACCAACACTGCACATTGGACACTGTATTTCTTGCCATTTCTCTAAAGAGAGCTGACAAATCTAAAGTCTGAGACACTGTGAAACTATGTTTTTAGTTTAGTTTTTAATATTTACATTTACAATAAATCATATGTTTTGCCATGGGTGCTTACTCTACACTTATTACAACTTGATTATATGCTGCCCACTATTGATGTCCTTCAGAGTAAATTGCCTTGATTATCTGAGCCTTCTTTCTGATTAAATAGCAAACGATTTTCTATCAACTAAACAAAAAGAAGCCCAACAGAATTAATAACATCCGGATACATATAAAATGCCCAGTAACTGGAGTGTGAAAACCATGTGACTGCGCAGTCACCCAACAGCAAAGACAGAATTGGGACACCTTTCACAGAGGTCTAGGGTGCATTAATGTCCGCTATTTAGTGAGACTGTAACCTTCACTGCCAGAGTTCTCACTTTAACGCTTTAACAGGGAAGTGAGATGTCACACACCTGCCTCTGATTTGATTTGATCTGTTGCATATGCAAATTAAAAGAATGCTGACAAAGATTCATCAAGACAACAACTCAATATATATTTTACACTTTTTATATAAGCATGCATACATGTATGTATTATTTAAGGCACTGTGTTCCAACCAAAACTGTGACTGACTGTCTCAATAATCAACTATTTCATTAGATGTCATGGGGCCTCTTTACACAGCTGAGTTAGGGCTGCTCTGTGTCTGCTCAAAATTCTGTATAAAAATGTAATGCTGGATAAAATCCAGACTAAATTATTCCTGCTCAGAGCCACTTTGGCCCTGAATATTGAAGTATACAGGTGTAATTTTTTGTAAATGCATTTATGCCACCTCTGAGCAGCATTAAACAGTCTATGTAAAGATACAAAAATGCCAATTCAGAAGCACTTCTATACCACCTTTGCAGTGTAAATTTGGCAATAGTCGTGGAATCTGTACATAGCACAGGTAACCTTTATGCATATCAGACGAACGACCTAGGACAAGAAAAAGTTTTGTTTTTTTAGATTTGTTCAGAAATCTTTTTTTTTAATGTTCAGAAATGTTAAAGAAAACCATAAATTAGCCTAGCCTTGTCACTGATAATCACAAAGGCTGGTACAATGCCCCATCTAGACACCCTATTTGTATGCAAAATATCCTACTGATGAACAGTTTGCAATTTAAGATATTAGCTGCTGAAATTGAAAATGGGATTTTTCAAAATTGCAGTGAAAAAATAATAAACAAAAGAATTAATAAAAATCCATTATTAATTGCTTTGTAAATAATGCACTATGCATGTCCATTTACACTATCCACAACTTAAACTATGGTAGAGTGTATGATTTTTAGAAAGCTAGTGTCACCTCAAATCAAACTGGCTAAAAATGCTATATTGCGAAATGGCGGAGAATATAGTACAGTACAGTACAGTAGGCAACATGGGACACACCTAAAGTACTTGCAGACCTGAGTAGATGGTTGGATTTGTGACTACTTTGCAATTTTAGGTCTCTTTTGTTCAAATAATTGCAGAAAAATAAAAAATCATGATAATGCAGAAAATGCTGCTGGGATCCCTTATGAGTGTACATGACAACCTTTAAAATATGGTAAGGAGACCACACAACACCTTTACCCAACTGCCTGTACATTTTCATAACTTACTAACTCCAGTGTGACAGTAATTCACACCACGGTGTCATATCCTATCATATCGTTTACACAGGTAACTGACATGCGCCACGGCATCTATGTAACCAATCTGCGTCTTACCACAGAAATAGAAAAGTCCTAAAGAAGGTGAGAGGATCATATCAAATGTAACCGCGTGTGGGAGGACTTTATGAACACACAAACAAGACACTTCTTTATGGAATGAAAAATATTGCAGAATTATTATGCTCGACAAACCGCGCACGAGAGCCAAATGGATTTATTTACTAATCGCGCGCTCAGTAAGGCGTTGGAGACTATTACAACAAACACAAAAACGTATTTGTTCCTTCTTAGACAGACATGCACATCACACTTTGCCTAAAATTAAAGTGGCATAAACATAATTTGCCCTTGCACCTGCCTGATGCTCATTGAATTCCCATTCACGCGCGTTGACTACAGGTGCGTCGCGAGCGCAAACTCGCACCTGACTCAAGTTCCAAATAAGGGAATAATACTCTAAATAGCAGCTAATAAGATATCTTGCTATTATATATACGTAAGGATGCCAAATAAAACAATATGACCACTAAGGGAAGCCCAACAGCGTTGCTTTAAACCCGGCGTACGAGCCAACATTTTTGATGTCTCAGCATTACACTCTCTTTATCGTAATTAATCATCAAGAATGCGCCAAAAAAAAACAATATTGCATTTGAAAAATAAAGAACGGTGTTTTTACTTACAGTTCGTAAGAACTGAACCTCATCTTCCCCTTCACCACCTTCGGCCATGGCTGTAGAAGAGCCTGCCTAGACTCCGAAAGCCACCACTGACAGCAGGCAGCGGAGCGGTGTTTCTCCTGTCCTGCCGATATTAGCATAGCGCTCCATCCACAGCCATATAGGGGAGAGCGGGCAAGCCCACTGCCGCTGCTGTCACTCACTCGCTCTCAATGCCAGTGGGGCATACCTTATCATCGCCTCGGACGATGTCTGCCATATGCATCACCCGTGCGTCTCATATGGCCCTTACTTTCTACATCAACAGGGATACACCCCCCACCCCTTATACATGGTTTCATGTCCATGCTAAAAAAACTCTATACGGCAATAATTAAACGTCTCTCATCAACAGTCTTAACAGGTATGAATGTGCGAGAAAGGATGACACTGGTACACAGCTTTTGGCTAATTAAGCACTGGGACCGTTGTTTATACACACCAGTAAAACAGAAATAATTTGCGATTTCCTTGGTTATTATGACCAACGCAGACTGAACCTAATAGGATACTGTTATTTCAATCTAAAGCATTCGAGTCTTTATAAATCGTTTTTTTCATGTTTGACAATACATAAGGTTGTGTAAGCCAATATGGACCAATGTTGCATTTTGAAACTCACCAAAACAACACCGCCCCCTACCCCAAAAGTGTCTCCGCCGCCCTATTTGAGAGCTCCGCTGTTTCTTTGCACAAACGATTAGTTCGGTGAACCAAAGCAAAACCATATGTTACACCGTGTTTTTACAACGCCCGAGTGGCGCGGCAAATACTATAGAACTCATTATAATCAGGGATGCTACACTGGATATACGTATACATTCTCTCCTGGTCTACACTGATGCGGCCGGTCACTGCACTGTACATTTGACAATCCCAGACAGATAACACCTGCTCCTGGCTGATGCGTTTCTATTCATGAGACCTAGTTGACACAATTTCAAATGTTTTCAACGTGACCTCGCGTTTTGCGTGTACTAGACTCTTTAGCTGTATATTGCGGCGCAGACCCCTGTTCACGCACCTATCGAGAAGAAAAAAAGCAACCTCTGTGTCCGATCGCAGGCCTTCCGCTCTTTTGAGTTCTCTCCAGCGCTGGAAAGCTGTTCCGATATTTACACGGGGTCCTACTTCTTGCCTTATTTCTTAAGCCTTCTTTTGTTCCGCAGACCAACAGTATTTAAACCTGTTCTCTCTTTTATTTTTTGCTAGGTTCTTTATCCGCCCATCCGTCCTATCCGTTTCTGCCTCGTCACATCCTTGATGTTCTTTGCTAATGTCGTCCTGTGCACTGAACCTTCTCTCCACTCCACACATGTAGTAGACACGCCCCTTGCTTGGCTGCTGATTGTCTAAAAGTTTGTTTTGCTAGTTGTCCCGAATCAGTTTTCTAAGCGTTTTTGAAAAATCGCGTTACCCCACCTTTAAAGGCACAATTGCTAATTTTCAACACGTAGAGGGTGTGTATTGAAAATAAACAAAGAAGCAAAGGTGTAGTTTGATGACGCCGTGGCTGTGTGTAGGAATCATGGGAGTCTTTTTCTTCCTTCATCCCACAGCCGAAGCAAATCCGACAGACTCGGGTCAGAAATCATGTCATTGGATGCGCTACTGATTTTTATGTTTGTGAATGATCAGGGCGAGGCGAAAGCTTGGCGAGCGAAACTTGCCGCTGACGACGTGACACAAGGCTCGACAAGCAGCAGGAGCTTTTAGGAGGCCACAGTCGTATCGCCTTCTCGTGGCACTGTCCATCCAAAAGGCGTAAAAAAAAATGCCAGGCACTGATTTTACTTGAATCATACTAATATTCATTTGAAATTCTGTTAAATGCTACTCTGTGAGTCATCGTCCCCCGTCTATTAAAAGGCAACACCTATTAATCTTTGTGTTTTACATGTTTTCTACAAAACAAACCAACCGGAAATCGAGGGGTTATGACTAGGGCTGAAACGAGAAGGGTATAACTGCAGCCCGGAGATCTCCAAATGGGGGTGGGAACTCCAAAACCGGGTGGGAGCTCCAAAATAGGGCGTGGCTTCCTCCCATTGACAGACAGGCACATGACACGCATGCGCAATTTTTTCCCCCAATCCACTTCAGTGCAAACTCCGCCCCACAGCTGATTCTAAAGATTTTATTGGTTGTGTAAATTAAAGTGTTGATTTCCTACACTATGTTACAAAAAATGCTAACCCCTAAACCTGTCCCACACCTGACCCTAACCTTAACCAATTAAATTGACTGCACGGCAGGATTGGCGCTGAATAGCGTGGTAAAGAAAGATACAGTTCAGGAGATAAACAGTTAATAAGATTATGCATTATGAGATCGTTCCGTAACTCCCCAACCGGACTTCACCGGACAATGGCACCTTTTTAGTTACACCCAGCGTCACTACCCCCTCCTACCCTGCGAATTTCGAGCCCCGGGACGCCCCCGTTGCTTAGTACAAAGCGATAGAGTGAAATCTTTCCCCTGCGCTGCACTGGGACGTCTCGCGGGAGAGCTCGTGGGTGATTCTTGTTTATATCATTAAGCAGAGGTTCAAACTCTGTCCGAACACCACTGGCCACAAGCTTTGCGCTCTGCTCTCACGAGAATATTTACTTATATAGCATATTTAATTTTAGATGAACTAGAAACAATGTTAAATTTATAAAGCTTTATTGTTTTTTTTTTTGAAATGTACGTCATAACAATTGGCTGAGCCAGAGCCCTAGGTGAAAAGTCTTGCAGGTTGAAGGTAGCCCAAAGAAACCCAAGCCCCTTTTGAGGTTCTTGCCCACTTTTGGAGTTCACGCCCCATTTTGGAGATCTCCGGTCTGCAGTTATATCTCCTTGAGGAAACAATTCCTCGAAAAACCTCTCGAGTAACTCGAATACAATAATCATTGATGCAAAGCCTCAAATCGTCTTATTGGGAAAAGATATCGCGATTTACATCGTACTGTAACTACACACGAACACCGGGTTAAAACCCACATATACACATAAATAGTATACTGAAACAGCACCCCCCATATAAACGCTGGAACAACCATAGACTGTAAAACAGGAAGACCCAGACCTAATTTTAACCCATACCACAAAGCGCTGAGACATATTTAAGACCGTAAAGTCAAAATGGTGGCTAAATTAAATGTCACCTAACCTTACTATGTTTTGTTGAAGTAACTACACTCCATGTGCTTAAAATACCACAAAAGAAAGTTAGTCATATCACACACAATAGTGTTTTTTGGCTTTTATTTTGCACACAAAAATTCAAACACACCACATGCTGTTTTACGTCTCTGTGCAACCTGAAGGGTGTTTCGTTCCTGGAAATGAACTCAACGCTATTTAAATATATTTCTTCCGGGATTCGCAATTTATCACTGCTTATCAGTTTACTTCTGCCAAAACACCTAATTCTTGGGCGTTTTTTCGTTTATAATAAACTAACAAGAATTTGACAATAGCGTATTCAATTAATTATATGTTAAAAAAAAACAAAAACAACCGAAAATACATTAAATTTACCTAAAGCATAATATAAAAGATAACCACAGGAATAATAACAATCATTCAGGTCACTCTGTAGTGGAGAAATTCATAAAGCCCATGCAGAGTCTGTTTTTCCTCTTACTGCAAAGATGAATTTCATACGGATATCATTTGTTGGTAACAGCCACAATGTCTTTATAACTCATCTAATATGACGATTAAATGTAAGAAAAATTGGTACTCACTATGACTGCACCACACTTTTAGAAAAAACTGCTTTATAAAGGTAAAAATACAAACACATCAGGAAAAATCCATTTAACTATTGGAACACAGATTATTTCGATCACTGCGTGAACTGAACCAGCCACAGAGTATGAAGGATATTCCAAAACAGTTTTACCCACAACACCAAAACAGACCACCACTACCCACAAAATACACACATCACCAGTACTATAGGTACATTTAAGAGGGTTTATTTCGCACAAAGATCGATACAATATATAGGCATGTACTAGAACCAAGAAGAAAAAGTGTAATTAACAAAATGTGTGGATAGGTCTCTTGTTCGTTTCCAAGTTACCTTCACCGGTCCTACAAGTAGGGCTGAATTGTTGCCTCGTCAGACCAAAGGCCCAAGCCTTCCACACTAAGACAGTAGCGATATGTCAATCTATGAGCTTGTATGTCGGTTGCGAATGTGACAAATGTTATCACACCTACAAAATGCACAAATATATAGTATATATCATATAAATAAAGGTATTTTTATTCCTATTCTTTTTGATTTATGCCTTATTTTTAGTTTGAGGAAAATTTGACCACTTTTTTAAGTATAATGGGCAAGTGCATTTCTATAAAATAAATGTATGTAATGTATTTTTTATTTTTTATTGATATATTTGTCTTTGCATTTTGTATGTGTATTTGCATTTGCATATTGTGACTTTAACTGTGATTATTGTTTTAGCCTATGTCATACTGTCAAAGCATTAATAAAAACAGTGACAAGACAAATGGAAAAAGATAAAGGTGCCAGTAATAAAATAATATTGATAATAAAATAATTACGAAAAACAAAAAGGTAAACAAAAAATAAATAATCAGTAGGCTAATCTCATAAAATAAAATTAAATAAGATAAAATAAAAACTGGAATAGGATACAAATACAAGAATATTCAGACAACTCCTAACAAAAGATAAAATGGGCATTAATGAACATCAAGTTTCTGAGGGAATAGCTCAAACATTTCAATTTAAAAGTACATCATTGGCATAATTTACATACAATATTGCTACATCATCAGTGAAGTGACAGGTGAAATAAAATATAAAATGCCAGTAATCTGAATAAATAAAATATAATAATAGCCAAAGATAAGATAAGATGAAATCAAACATCAAAGATAAAAAAAATAGATATTTAAAATAGACATTTAACAAACAAGACGTTTCTGAGAATATGCATTTTTAAACATGAGAAATCTTCAGGTGAATAGCATAGCAATTTATGCTGGTTTTATATGACTACTAATGCCAGGGCAACATTCTCATGGTTCTACAGGTACTGTACTTGGCTGAGTCTCCAAATTAAATTCTGGGGTAATAGTTCCATCTGGCGGCAAACTCTAAACTGCAGGCACTGGATTCCAGCATTCTTTTACTGGCCAGCGCAGCGCATTTCCCCCAGCTCGCGTGCCAGCAGGCTGTCGTGGCAAGCTATCATGATCATTAATTCCCCCTGCTAGATCATGTCTCCATAAACTTTTATTAAACATTTATTTTGATTTTTGCCTGCATGCCCAGTTAATATATTGTTTTCATTTTTTACACAATACCATGCCAGTGGATAATGGTAAGAATTCAAAATTTCATTCCAGATTACTGAGATTAGAGCATTAGTTGTGGATATTATAAAGACTTTTACTTGCTTTATTTTGCAACCTGTTAATAGCAACTACTTTAATTTTTACCTTTGTTAAAGCAAGTCACAAGAGCTTATAAATTAGTAAAACTAAAACCAGTGTAAAGTTAACTGAAATGATATCAAATATACACAAAAAAATGCTCAGATGTTGTCATTTGAAATAATAAAGTTAACTCATTTTGGTATTTTCTTTCTTAGAAGGACCCTCATAATGGTTAACACTCTAATAAGCAAGCAGACTGTCATGGAGGGCAGCAGCACTCTTCTTCAGCTTTACAAACTAATCAGAGAGAAAAAACAGATAACCAAGTTTCTCCCAGTCATTAACGGTCCAGGCTCTGTGAAGAATGGAAGGGCAGCTCAGGGTAAAGCTTTGATTAGTCCTGGCATGAAGGAGGTGGGACCGTTGATGAATGAGCACAAGAGTCTCCTTAAGACAAATTATGTCAGAAATTAGGTGCTTTTTGAGGAGCAGTTGGATCCGCATGTGGATTGCAAAGCCAAGGCTGTAATGGGAAATCAACAGGGATACAACAATTCAGACTTGGAAAGTGACCTTCGTAGTGGAGAGGATCTGTGCTGCACCAGCAACCTGGAGAACAAGCTCATTATTTCTTCTAAAGGCCTGAGAAAAGCCTCCAGAGGGCAGAAACAGAAGAAATTGTGGACAATGAGATCAATGGATGTAGAGAAGAGGATGTACGTTAGCAAACAGAAAATAAATTCAACTACCAAACAACCCTCACACAAAGTTTTAAAAGATGAAATGAGACAATTCAAGCATGAAGGTCCTGGGACGCAGACTGAATTGAAAAATAATACAGCCAAGGATTCAAGGAGCTTTGAGGAAGATCTGTCCAGTGAGCTCTCAGAGTATGACAATGTATTTGAACTTGACTCAGATGGGACAGAAAATCTTCATGACCTGATGAAGACTACTAAGAAAAGTCTTCAAGGGAAGTCAACAGACATGATTCAACCTTACCAGTGTGGGAATAAGCGTATGGAGCAGCAGGAAGCAATGCCCAGAGTGAAAGACAAGATCCTCGAAGTTGAAATCCTTATCCACCAGGTTTGCACCAGTTTAGACTGTTTAAAAGCCAGCACACATACCTCAACCACAGGTGCGTTTTTGCCTATGGACAGTCACGTACCCACAGAGCACAAGGAGAGTTTCCCTTTGGAGCTCTGTGAAGAACTTAAGCAAACAAATATTAAATCAGGAAGGAAGAGTATTTCTTTCACTTCTTCAGATGCTGTCGCTACACTTTCAACAAGATGCTCAAATCTGGACGCTGTGTCTCCACCATTATCCCGTCTATCCTCACGCACCTCCAGGCCTCTGCCGCAGTATCGTATTCTGCCGCTACCTGAAGAGGATGCAGAGGACTACAACAGTATTTATCTAACACAAGAGGGGAAATATCTGTATGGCAGCACAGAAAAGAGCACCTATAATGGATCTGAATCAACAGTCAATGAGCAGAGTGTCCGTTGGACCCCATCCACTACACCAACCATCCCCACCTCTCCAACTATAGGTGTGTGACCTCTCTGTTCTCAAGATTATAACACTTCCTGATTCTGTGATCTTCTTGCCTCTCGCTTGTTATTCTAAATACTTCTTTCATGAAATGCATAATATTTAGTGGCCAGTGATTTATTTATACAGTATATGGTAAATATAATATTTAAAAATAGTGAAATTTAAATATAATGTCCGGTCTTGCAGATTTGCTTTATTCAACATCAAAATGATCAGGCCCTTTCTTTCAGAACATAAAACACAACTCCTTGTTCAAGCTCTTGATCTATCCAGGCTGGACTATTGCAATGATCTCTTGGCAGGTCTTCCAGCCACTTCTATCACACCTTTACAATTAATCCAGAATGTGGCAGCAAGATTAATTTTTAATGAGCCGAAAAGAATGCACATCACACCTCTGTGTCAATTTGCACTGGCTAACAATAGCTGCTCGCATAAAATTCAAGGCATTAATGTACAAAACCACCACTGGCTCTGCACCAATTTACCTAAATTCACTACTTCAGACTTATGTGCTCTCTAGAAGCTTGTGTTCTGCAAGTGAACTTCGCTTTATTGTGCCATTCCAAAGAGGCACAAAATCATTTTCACGGACTTTTAAATTAAATGTTCCCTCCTTGTGGAATGACCTGCCCAAATCAATCAGAGCAGCTGATTCCTTAACCATCTTCAAGAAACGACTAGAACACATCTGTTCCATCTTTATTTGAACCTCTAACTCTAGCACTCTCTATTCTAATCATTCTTTAAAAAAAAAAACCTTTAAGTCTGCACTCGATTGCACTCTATACTTTGTTTCGTTAAAAAACTAACACTAGCTTCTCTAATCTTTTTTTATTCTATCTATTTGTTTTCTTTTTATTTATTATATAATTTAAACCTTGCTACGTGTACTGCGTTAAACTAACCGAGACTTCTTATAGCACTTGCATATCATTGCTCTATTGTTTATTTTGATTGCTTCCATTGTCATTTGTAAGTCGCTTTGGACAAAAACGTCTGCTAAATGACAAAGTAAATGCTAAAAAAAATATATATTTGCAAGGATGAATGAGCAAAAGTGCAGTTAAAGATATTTATAAAGACACCAATACAAAATTCAAATAAAATCCAAGTCTGTCATGAAAATTCTAGATGGTGCAGTGAGGGGGTGTTAACGCAAAACTGATAATATTCACAGCGTTTATAAAATACTGGCACAAGATGATGGGTTTATGTCTGCATATGAAGCCATGAGCTTTCTGCTTTACATTTTAAACGGCGGATTGCATTCACTGGCATTTAGAGCATGCTTTCAGAGTTCTCTGAAATCCCAGCTCCACTTGTATAGATCTGCTATGGGTTATTTTTTTATGCTATTTGTGCAGCAGCAGTTTGTCTTAAATACTCACAGCACTGTATCGGCGTATGTATTGACAGTAGCAAGTTACTGTACTTCAGCAGCACTAATCTACAACTACAGCAATAACCAACAGCAGAAGCAATTCAGCAGCATAGCAGATCTATTACGCCAAGACCAAATACATTAACATTGACATATCCATTACCATGCTAAAATCTTCCGAGAGTTGTCATGACAGAACTAGCTGTTCTTTTTAAATTTCTATTCATCAAAGAATTCTTTAAAAAAAGTCACAGATCATGGTTTCCACAAAAACAGTAATCATTAAAATTGTTGTCAGCAAGGATAAGAAAAATACTTAAATAATTTAAATTGTAATAATATTTGACAATATTATTGTTTTCACTGTATTTTTGATCAAATAAATGCAGCATGGGTAAGAGAGTTCTTTCAAAAATTATATTAGTATAATATCATTTTTATAATTTTCTATATTTTATCAAATATAACAGCATATTTTCTGTATTTTATTAGAATTTCTTTTATTAAAAAATAGTAGAATGCCTCATTTACACTGAATGTGGACATTCAATTAGCAAATTCATAGAACTAAAGAGGCGAGATTAAGAGCATTATGTAATGCCTTATGCAGTGCTTCTTCAGCTTCAGTATTGAAGTGTTTTGAAAGCAGAAACACATTGAGGAGGGATTGAGAATACAGCAGAGCATATTACTGCCCCCACAGAGTCTGTGATCACTGAGGTGGATAGGAATGCTAAACCTAAACCTTGTGATGCCTTTTCATGATACAGATTAACACGGGTGAGACGCTGAAACACTGAAGACCTGCAGTCCAAAACCCAGAGGCATACCGTATAAGCTTCGATACTTCTATAGTTTGCAGACGATCATATGATTTCAGGGGTCAGAGAATGAAACATTATGGTCTGGTACTGTAGTCTGTTAAGTGGTGGTGCTTGAGGCTTGTTTAGGAATATGAACATTAAAACATAAATGAGGCATGAAGTATTGCAATGTAGTAATGCCTAAAAAGGGAAAAGGATAAAGAATACGGAATTTGCCACAAAAAAAGTATCTTCTGGCTAACTTGTGAGTGTTGCTAACCATCCTTTACCATCCTTAACCAATCCTTTAAATATCTCTTGGGAGCTTCTTTCAGTACAGATGCCTGTTTGAAAACACAGTGGTAATAAGATTTTGTGATTTGTTGTGGGCTTACACCTGTTCATCTAAAACTAGTCAGCTAATTATTCAGGCTTGTGTGACCCATCTTCTGTTAATAGCAGCATGCTGAATAGACCACGACATATGGGTGTGCAATCAATCTTGTGTGAAATTGCTTATTTAGAATGATATTTATATTGCTTTATACACCAACATCTCATCCCTTTATTGATTTAGCAGTGACAGGCTTATACTTTAATCTTATTTAAATTTCCTTTATATATGTCTGCAATGCATGGTCCCCATTTGAATGCAAGATATTAGAGACACCAATGTGAACGTGGCTACCTGCCGCTTTGTGTTAAGACTTTCACGTTTCACAGTAGCAGCAGTTTCAGCCCAACAGCCAGCTGTTAATGTTCCGACCCCTTGAGCTTTACTGGAAATGGCATCCTGAAGATGAGTCAAGCCTGCACCCTCTCAAATGAGATTAGAGGCACACAAAACAATTTAAGTGTAACAGTAGGCGTGCGTGCGCGTGTGTGTGTGTGTGTGTGTGTGTGTGTCTCAGTCAGAATTGAATTGAGAATGCCCGTTCCAATCCTAAAACCATGAATTTCAACTGAGGGAAAAACATTTTACTTTCATACAAATTACCCATAAATTATTTCCATATAGTGTATACACTACTGTTCAAAAATGTTCTAACATTATTTTTATTGAGGAATGATGCTGTAAATTGATCAAAAATTACAGTAAAGACATTTATAATGTTAGAAAAGATGAAATGCAAATAAATGCTGTTCTTTTGTCTAGCATTCAATCATGAAGACTGTTCTGAAAAAAAGAACTGTCTTGAAAATTCAGCTTTGCCATCACAAGCATAAGTTATATTTTAAAATATAATCTAAAATATATCAATCATATAATATTATTAACATATTAATATTTAACCAAAAAAACTCAAAAACTTTCCAAAATACTTTCCAACCTCAAGCTCTGAGATAGAGTCAGTTCTAAATGTTGTCCAATCCTGGTCTTTGTGCCACAAAGTTCTCTATTTTAATATAGTAGAATGAAGTAGAATAAAGTTTAAATTAGGACAATGTTCTTGTTTTCTCACTACTAACACTCTACAGTAGGCCTATCTGGACAAAACAATCTGTCAGCAGCACTCCCCTCAGGGTGCTGTCCACTGCTTACAAAAATAACTCACAGCATGGAGCTAATGACATCGCTACTGCATGTAGAGAGCTCACAAAGATTAATGGTTTAATCACAATGGATAAAAAATAAACTCCAAAGATAAAGCAACTCTATATTTTGGAAATTAAAAGTGCCCAATGCCCACCCCATCATAATAAACAGTCATTGTTCTGGGGCTGTCAAACACCTTCCTAATAACTATAAAGAGATTATACCTGACCTGACATTGGATGTGCGACTATAGTCATGGCCAAAAGTTTTGGCAGTGGCATACATTTTGTGTTTTGCAAAGTTTACTGCTTAAGCTGTTGTGGTGTTCATTCACATTGTTTCTAGATTAATGTGTAGAGTGATCAGATGCATTTTAAATAATTGCTAAAAACTTAATTGGCCAAAAAATGAACTTTTCACAAAAAAAGAATTTACTGTTTTTTGATCCTGACAAAATGTCAGCTAACATTAATTGACTAATCATATCAGCAGCACATGTGAAAGTGTGAATGAGTAGTAGTCAGGTGAAATCACTATCATACTACTTAGATTGTAAGAGCAGACTGATTGCTATAAAAGGAGAGAAGCGCTTCCGATCATTGTGTTCTTGTTAGCAATGGTTACCTCCAAAGAAACACGTGCAGCCATCATCGCTTTGTATCAAAATGGCTTCACATGCAAGGAAAGTACTACAAAGAATATTGCACCTGAAAGAACCATTTACTCGTCCGTATCATCAAGAATTTCAAGGAGAGAGGTTCGACTGCAGTCTTCAGGACGCCCCAGTGTGTCCAGCAAGCGCCAGGACCGTCTCCTCCTGAGGAGTCAGCTACGGAATCGTGTCACCACCAGTGCAGCGCTTGCTCAGGAATGGTCCCTTCCGACTGTTTGGGACATCTGGAAAATCGATTGTTCGGAGAAGAAAAGGTGAATGCTACCATGAGTCCTGTGTTGTGCCAACAGTGAAGCATCCTGAGACCATGCATGTGTGGGGTTGCTTTTCAACCAAGGGAGTGGGCTCTCTCATAATTCTGCCAAAAAACACTGTCATGAATAAAGAATGGTATCAAAACATCCTGCAAGAGCGACTTCTTCCAACGATCCATGAGCAATTTGGTGAAGATCTGTGCATTTTACAGCATGATGGAGCACCATGTCACAAGAATAATAAAGAAAAAAAAAAGGGGGGGGGGTTTTGGGGGGGGGCTCGAAAAAAGATCATTACATTGAAATTTTGGATCCGTGGCCAGGCAACTCCCCGGAGCTCACTCCCATAGAGAACCTGTGGTCAGTCCTCAAAAGGCGAGTGGACAAGCAGAAGCCCACAAATTGCCCAAAAAATAATCTACAAATACTGAAGCAGCAAACTTTGCAAAACACAACTTTTGGCCATGACTGTACATCCGAATACATATTTGGCCACAGCTTATAAAGCGTGTAAAGTAATAAGTGCAGCAGGCCTACTTTACAGCGACGACATATATGGACAGAAACTTTACCCGCCATACCAGCCATTGCGGGGAAACAAGGTCAAATGTAGCTTACCGTTGAATGAGGAGAGCATTTCTTCAGCTTTTTACGTCAGAAATGGTTGCTAAGAAGTTTTGCTGGAGTAACATGTGCATGTGCACGAGATATAACGTTATGATTATCATATCTATTAGGGGAAAACACATATTGTGCATTACTATACGAATCAGTTATTTTCGAATATAATAGTTCAGATCAATTTCAATCGTTGTAATGTGAATTGTATACATTATTATACAATTTTTTATATTTAATGTAAATGCACAAAAAAACGTTAATACATTAAATGGAAATGTTGTGATTTACATTTATTTACATTTACATATTGAACAACTGTAATGTACAATATTGGGCTTTTCGGGTATAGTATTATATCAGTTTGAATGTAGGGTAATAAAAAATTTTAAATAACAGTACATATATATATATCTAAATACAGGGCATACATTTTATTCACATCTCACTTTTATTATCTGTGTGTTGTTGTTGTCTCAGTGTACTGGAAGTTTGTGACGACTATACCCAAATTCCTTGTATGTGCTACATACTTGGCAATTAAAGGAATCTTTTGATTTCTGAATTACATTTTTTTTTATTAACAAGATCAAAATACATGTATATGACAAACACTATACATGATATAAACAATAAGCATTATACATGAAATAAACAATTTCACACTAGAGGGGCTGTATACAAATACAAATTTGCGCGACTTTCGGACTTAACTAGTGTCGTCTGTATTTGATGACGTCGCACGGCGTTACAATAATGACGATTTTCTTCTTTTTTTTTTTCTTCAGGAGTTTAGGCAAAATATGACATAATTTAGAATTCTTAAAAACACCCCCTCCTCTGGGGTTAAAATAAAATTGTTTTATATTTATATAATATTTTATTATAGTTATTTAGACATTTTATTTATTTAGACATTTATAGGCCTATTTATTTAGACATTTATAGGCATATCTTTTTCTCTTCTGAATCTAATATGGTTCTGATGTGTTGAGCCTTCTATATGTCACTAAAATATGTTAAGTGAGCCTGTACAGATATTCCCTGCTCAATGAACAGGGAGCAGAGAGCACTTCGAAGCACATTCTTTCATTTCTAATTATGATTGAAATCAAAATCAGTGACAATCCTTCAGGTAATGTAACATTTCAAAGAAAGAACAAACACAATTTTCTCCCCAAATCTATGACCTTTTAAAATGATGTAACTGTCGGCTGCACAGCACATTCCTGTTCTCTCCTGCATATTCAGTGAAATCTGTTCATCGATTGTTTGTACATTGTTTCCTGCTCTGCAGTGGATCTCAGCTCTCCTACACTTTCACTGAACGCGCTGTGACCCTCAGCTGTTTATTTACTGGATAAAAGGTTTATTGATTCTTGGACTTGATATCATGCTGTGAGTGAATCAATTGTGTAGAGATGTTCCATGTATTTGTCTGATTTAATAAGACTTATTTTCACTTGCAGAATGTCCAATTATTGGTATCTGAATTCTTATTTTTACTATACATAAAAATAGTCTTGAAATGAAAGCAAAATGTGCGGCAAGATATACTGAATGAAGACGACACTGTCACTTTACCTCTAAATTGCAGTACACTTCAGTGTCCACTCTGTGGCAGTCTGTGTGTATTCCTGATAGCTTGCTATAAGGAAAACAGTCAATAAGGAAGAAGGTGGCTTTTCAAATATCTATTTTTAAATGTTCACAGATACATTTTCAAATGATGTGCACTGATCTTGTGTCAAACAGCACTGTTGCTATACATATGTATGTCAACTAGCAGTTGTAACTGTCAATAACCTTTGTCTCATTCATCTGGCTAATGCATATTTATTATATTTTGTGATGTAGGGTCCAAATCTAAAGCCACCTGTCTGGTGGGTTATTTTGAGAATATTCAGTCATTAAAATTTGGGTATGAATAATTTAGTTTTTGTTTTTCCACAGAGGAGAGTGAGAACAGGGTGCATGCAGAGGAGAAGTGGCCATGTGAGCACATTGGTAATGTGTCCTTGTGCAACTCTGTGTCCAAAAACCAAGGAAGTGAAGAAGATGAGATCATCAGTACTCCACATGTCTCTCTTGACGGTGACCACACTGTGAGTGTATGTTAATTCATTTATTAGTGTGTGATATCAATGTCACAAAACAGTAGATGCTTTTTACCCATGAATATTGCAAGCCCCTGATTTGAAAGAAAACCCACTGTAAGAATAAATATCAGTTTAAAATGGATATATATTGTCCTGGCAGAAAATTACCAGTACATTTTGTAATAAAAAAATCAAGTCCTTAAGTGTTTAAGTGTAATCTGAGAGTTTTTAGAACATTTAAAAAAGAATTTACTTATATATAATTTATATTTGTATTTTTTAAGATCAGTTTTCTCATGCTTGATGCATTATTCAGAAAAAATTATACAATTATATTTTCAAGTGTCCAGCATAATTAAAATATTTTGTTATCTAAAGGTTTCATTTGAGGTCAATTAAATTGTGTATTTATTAATATTAGGCTTATTATTTAAAATATAGTGAATTATGTCTATTTACATTGTTCTTACCTTGTGGATTACTGTAGTGAAGAGACTGTATGAGGACTGGTTTCTACAGTCAAAACAGATGACAAAACAAGGATGTAGGTGGGGTTAACAGGTTAATCGTACTGATTAATGTGACATTATCCAGTGTGAAGTGGACAGAAGGAGATATCCAGCCTTATAGAAGCAGGATAGACTGTCCTGACTGGACAGTTACTCTTACTGGAGCTTTGTGTGCTCTTTTGGGTGTGGTACTGAGGTGCCACTTCTTCCTCATGGGCGACTGAGTGTGTGACCAGAAATCATGTGGCAGAAAATAGGTGGGTGGAGCACCTACTGCCTATATGTGTATTTCATGTGCTGGTGTATGCGCTCTTGTTGCAAACTGTGGATTAAAATCAAGTAAACATTACAAAATCCAAAATGGAAAAGAATGAAGAGGCTAAAAAGAATGTAAAGGCAGGATAAAAGGACCAAGCTGCATGCTGGCACTATTTAGAATGTCGTTGCGGAATGTTTTTTTTTTCTTTCTTTCCATTTCTTGAGCTCTCCTGTAATGAGAGACTGAGAACAGCATCTCTGCTTTTTAATGGACATTTTCCTGGCGTCCGTAATTCGGGAAACTTCATGTAAGGACAACATATTACACTAGACCTAAACTAAAATGATTTTATTAAAACAGAACAGTATTTCAAAACAGTAAAAGATAATATATGGAACTTATTCATATTCATAATTTGTCAGCACAAGGACCGGAAATTCAGAGTTGGCTAGCCTTGGGAAGGCTAATGGAAAGAACCTAGACTTTTTGTAACGGCAAACATGGACACTTCAGTTTTAACTCCGGAGATTTGAATTTTGACTTTGCTACCTGTTTTATTCACTTGTGGAATATGGTTGTTTGAATACAGACAGACTAAATTTGGTCTTAAAGAGGCAGTAGACTGTACCGGAAGGAAATGGAGAGTAAGCCCAGTAATTCATTTTTGGACAAATTAACAAACTTTTTTACTCACCATGAAAAGTATGAACTCCAAACACAGACTGATGAGAATCCAAATGTGACTTCTTTTCAGTCTTTGACTGAGAAAGGAGATGCTAATGATCAACAAAAATGTGTTCAAAGGCAGGATGGCATCGATGATCAAGGGGATGATTTTGATATAATTGTTAAGACTTTACAAACAAATGCTGAGAAAGACAGAAAAAGGGACCATGTCGACAGATCAGAGCATCAGAATGTCAATGAAGCGGATGAAATAGATTTTTCTTCAGAAAAGGAGGAAGTGGACTTGGACCTGAATGTTGACCACCCGAGAGATAATTACAATAAAACATCAGCAGCACGCCAGACTGACCAGGACGTAACAGATGGTCAAGCTGACACAAAGTCTAAATCACTTTACGAGGTCTCAGCCAGTGACAGTGCTAACAGACTGGACAAACAACTTGAGAACCCAGCCCTCATTACAGTGCATAATAAAGAACCTGATTTCAGAGAAGGATCTTTATACAGGGATGAAGAGTTTGTTTCAAAAAGCAATGATAAGGATATGAGCAAAAACAGACTCAAGCAGGACATATCTGAAAATGAGACCGTTGTTATGGAATCAGGTAATGTCACCAATGAGGAGCTTTTTGGTGTTGTGCAAAATAAGAGAGAAGGCCACATAGAGGAAACCAGCAGCTGCAAAGAAAAAATGAAAATGTTCAGAGAGAACACTGAGAAAGAACCATTGAAAGACAGAGTCTGTCAGGACGTCCTCACAGACACTAAAAGTACAAATATTCCCTCTGACAGAAACAATCTGACTGAATTTTTAATAACAGAGTCTTTGAACTCATCCACAAATAACAATGACTTTTCAGTGCAAAGTCAGCAGGACGTATCTGCTGCTGAGAGCAAAATAGAGCGTGATGGAAATCATCAAAACTCTGCAGATGTTCCAGAGGTAACCAGAACTGGTGCAAATGAACAAACTCTGATTAACGACCACCAGACATCCACAAACATGGATATTCAGACCACATTAACACATTGTGAAGTTAAAAAGGTTCTTTCTTCAAACTCACCTGCGAACACCAGAACTGTAGTCATCACCCTTACACGTGTTGAAGATCTTTCTGCAGGATTATGTGTAGATACTGAAAAGATCCAGTCGAGAGATGAGACTGTTGGTGAAGCTACATTCAATAGAAGCAGTGCAGAATCAGACAGCAAGTTTGTGGAGGTCCATCCACCTGCCACAAGCCAGAACAACCAAATGAAACATTCTGAGACTGGAGGTGAGATTTCAGAAGGTTCTGGCCTCTGTGACACTGAAGAACACAGTTCAACTGAGCTAGATAAATCAGAACCAGAACCTGTGACCATACAGCTAGAGGAACAGGTGATAAAAGTGCATACAGTAGAAGAAATGAATAAAGAGAATGAAGAAGAAATAATACAAGAAGAGACTGTGTTAGATACAGATTCATCTTTCACTGAGAAGACCACAACTGACCAAACCCCCAAAGCAGTAAAAGAGAAACCCCTCCAACTGTCGTCCCTCTTCACCGGGCTGCTCAGCCCCAAGAAAGAAGCCCTTGAGGAAAAAGACACTCCAGAGCAACCCCAAAGCCCTGCCAAAAAAGGACTTTTTACCGATCAGTCTAACAAGAAAGAAGTCAAGGGAGACTTCCTAGAACAGCTTACCCAATTCCTCAGCAAGGGGGAAGGGAAGAGAAAGCAAGAGAGCATGACAAGCCCCCCACTGTCTCCAATCAGTCAGGAACCTGCAGAAAAGCCAGAGACAACTGTAGAGGAGCCGGCCGTTCTCCAGTCTGAGGAAACAAACAAATCTACAAATGCAGAGACGGCCTTAGGGGCATTGAAGGCTTTCTTCGCAGTTAAATCTGCCAAAAAGGACACTTCAAATCGCATGGACCTGGACACTGTAAAGAGGAAGATCAACAGGGACAAAGACGTCCTCAAAGCCTTCTTTGATAGAACCTCAAGCAAGTCTCCAGACAACAAAGAAACTACTGATTCCAAAGTATGAAGTGAACAGATGATTGCATTTGATGGTAGCATCTCAGTATCAATACACGTGAAAAGCCTTGTTTTATGTGCACCTATGAAGTGTAATCATTTTAGTTATTTTATTTTAATAGGCTCTTTATTTCAACATATTTAAATGGTACAATGCACATTAATTGTGTCTTATAGGCTGAAGTGAGTGAGGAGCACACTCCTAAGCGACTTCAGACTGTTTGGCCTCCAACAAAACCCAAAGACGAAGAGGAAAAGATTGGTCTAAAATACACTGAAGCAGGTAAGGGCTTATTGTATAATCAGAAACAACAGCAGTAAGTGTAAATGTTTGCTCTGATTCCAATATTTGCCTTAGTATCTAATGACACAACACTGTCCAAACAAATTCCAATACACCTCCACCCCAAATGTGTTCCTAGGGCTGTTCTACTGATGAAATGACTCAATGTCACACTATTTCTTATTTGTAAGTCTAAATGTTTTCTCAGTAATGCAGTCACTAGTCTTATGCCAAATGTGTGCATTCAACACTATATAGTTTTATAATAACCCTCATTGAGCATCAGTTCCATTGCCCATATTGCAGTGTCTTATAGATTTAAAGGGTGTGCAGTCCACAGCCACACCTAAAAAGCACACAGTCAGAATGGTGTTGTCATATATCTTGGTATGATTATACTTGAGGAAATTAGTTCTCTTACATAAAACAGTTTTCCCATGGTTCTCTAGACAAGGCAGTGATCATCCATTTATAACAGTCCCACCACTGCCATCTATTGGAAATTTTTACATCTGCAACATTTATTGGATATCTAATTCTTAATCCCATTTATGATAGAGTAAGATATTTTTTCAGCAAGGATGCATTAAATTGATTACAAAATAAGCAAGTAATACATATAATGTTACAAAAGATTTATATTTCAAAAAATGCTCCATAAACATAATTAAGCAGCACTGTTTTCAATATTTTGTATTTATGGCACTGGAGACTGGAGTAGTGGCTGCTGAATATTCAGCTTTGCCATCTCAGAAATTAATTACATTTTAAAATATATTAAAATAGAAAACATTTTTTATTGTAAACAATAATTCACAATGTTGCTGTTTTACTGTATTTTTGATCAAATAAATGCAGCCTTAATGAACATAAGAGGTGTCTTTGAAAAATGTTTATAAATCTTACCATACCCAAATTTTTGAATGGTATAGTGTATACATTCTTATTATTCTATATATTTACATATATTATATGGTAGAGCTTTGATTTATCGAGTTTCTAGAACTATTCAATGGGTTTTGAGATACATTTAGTCATGCCTTTGTTTTATATTCTCAGAGCATCAGGCAGCTCTTCTGCAGCTAAAAAGGGAATGTAATGAAGAGGTGGAGAAGTTACAGGTGAGAAGCTCAAAATGTTTTTTTTGTTTTTTTATCAGTTCATGCATCTCTGGGGAATTTTTTTTTTATGTTGATGTTTGGACTTTTTAATGCAGGCTGACTTAAAACGTGAGCTCTTCCAGTTACAAAAGAAGAATGAAGAGGATCTGTCCAGATTAGGGACAACCATCGCCAGCTTACAAAGAGAAAGAGACAGAAATCACAGAGATGCTGCTGTGTCCACTGAAGACAACATCGAGCCACGGTCCTTCCGCTCTGTATGTATTCAGACAGAAAGAGAGACAGTCAACAAGCCTGAGGAGGCCAAGGAAACCCAGAGCAGGGGTTTTGACCCCCTGCCTAAAAATGCTGACCTCAACTCAACAAAAAACTTTACTGGCAAACTAAAGTTACAGATGGATAACAACAATACTCCACCCCCTCCTCCTCCTCCTCCTCCTCCTCCAACAGGCCCTTGTACTCCTAATGTACCTCCACTTCCTGCTCAGCCACTAGAAAGGCCAGGAAGTGTGCCTCCTCCACCACCTCCACCAATGACAGGATGTGGTGTGCCACCACCTGTCTTCCACTCTGCCCCCCCTCCTCCTCCCCCTCCTCCTGGAGTTGGTATCTTCTCCAGTAAAGCGGCAGACTATCCTACTCGCAAGCCGTCAATGGAACCGGTCTGTCCAATGAAACCGCTGTACTGGACACGGATACAGATTCAAGATAACAGGTATCCCTTATCCCCTTACCTCATATTTTAATTGGCGCAGGTCAATAACATAGCAGTCCGTTTTTTGTTTGTTTGTTTTTTGCCTAATTGTCTTGATATAATGAAAAAACCTTACTAAAAGAATGAGTTCATTTTACGTTTTGTTAAAAAAAGTGAATAATATTTTAACAAATCTACTTGACTGCTAAGGCATGGTGCGATCAACATGCAGAAGCATAAAAAAAACCATAAAACTGGAAATTGTATGTTCAAGAAGCCCCCTCATGACTGCGTGTCAAGATCAAAAATCTCTGAAAATATCAGATACATTTTTAAAGTAGATTTTTAAAAGAATTTTTACACTTGTATGTCATTGACCCAAACACAAATATGTCAATTGTATTATTATATACTGAATACAGGTAAAAAGAGACACTTCTGATCATCCATCATCATTCACTCGCATTGTTTTAAGATATCATGACAAAGTGCTTAGCCACTGTCACAATCTGTAATCATTTAGTATTATTAATACAGTATTATAGTTTTTTTTAATTGATTTAGCTTTTATTTTTACATTTTTAGTTTTCATTTTATTTTTAGAATTTTTCACATTTGCTTTTAGTTTTTTTATATATATTTTATATAGCTTTATATAGCTAAATATTTTTTATATAGCTTCAGTTTTCTTTTATTTCAGTCATTTTAGTCATTTTTATACTTAAATGTAAAGTTATTTTATTTCAGTTAGTTGCCAAAAAAACATCTAATTTTTTTAAAGTCTCAAAAGTTTTTCATGTAATATTTATATTTGACTTGACACATTTTTAAGAGTTTTAGTTAACAATAACAACACTGGCCATGCTTTTAAATAGCTCTTAACTGCTCTAAACTAAAAAAATAAAACCTTAACAAAACACCATCCCACTCTACCTGTATTCCATATAAACATTTCCATTGTTCACCACTCATAACATTCCTCAACCACACAATGTATGTCCACAAGTGACGCTGACATTTTCAACTCTCCCTCGTCAGACCTCATGGGATGCTTAAGACAGACCACTGCAGACATTTGTCTGCTTGAGGGGCCAGCCACAGGCCGAGCGGCAGTCTTTCCAGGACCTCTAGTGGCGGTGTGGATTTCTGTGGGATTCAGCTCCCCGGCCACCTCTGTGCTGTTGCAATGTTATTTGACTCCTCATGAAAGCTTTCTGCTCTCTCCGTGAGCATTTTGTCAAGCCAACGCCGAACCCAGTCAAGCTTAGCTATGCGCCGTCGTCCTGGCTCCTTAATTATTTTTATGGGAGAGAACATTTAGCAAATCAGATTACTCACATTGAGCCCCTGTTGATTTTACTTTTCCTGCTTGTAGGCATGCTTACCCAGAAACAGTAAATAACTCATTAACTTTGGTTTTTACAGATGCCAGTATTAGGAAATGCTTTGGTCGTGGCCTGTTCTGTGACTTTGAAGTGTGAAGATTCAATCTCGATAAGCCTTAATGTGAGCAAAACTGTTGAAAACGTCAAATATTGGAAAAACATAAAATCTCTCGTCATCTGTTTCTGTCTTTTCTAAGGAACAATATGCTATGGAGTTCCCTGGACGAGCCAGAGATAATAAACACCAATGAGTTTGCGGAACTGTTTGCTAAAGCCACGTCGCCCACCAAAAGAAAGCCCCTATCTGAAGCCTATGAGAAGAAAACCAAAGCCAGGAAGGTACCACTCTTGCCTGAAGATGAGAAAAATGATATGACATAGAGAGGGTCCATCCCATATTTATATAGCAAATGCGAGCATGTTGGTTTGATTGAACTAATTTAAAAAAATGCACATGCACTTTAAGTCGCTTTGGATAAAAGTGTCTGCCCAAATGCATAAATGTAATTCATTGCTCAAAGTGCAGATTTGATAAGTGTCCACTAGGTGGAGCAGTTTTCAACACTTCCGAATTATATATATTACTGGAACACTAGCAGAAATTATGCATTCATGCATTCACCTCTGATAAGTACGTTTCTATAAACAGAAACATAATTTATCAGGTGCTGTCACTTGATAGAATCTGCCGTTTTTGATATAAATGCTTATGTGTAATATCAGGATCCCACAAATGCCTTTGAAATTGATATAATTATATAGGAAATGGGAATAATTTGAAATAAATGAACCTGTTTATGAAATGTGATCATGCCATTGTTACCTTTGGCAGGCGGATTTATAATGGAAGTTTGGAATTTCCCAAAGGTTATTTTGTTATTCATTCATTCCACTTTTGCATAATACAAGCATGAGTCTTTGCGACCTTGTATTCATATGGTAGAGTAAGCAGAATGCACTTAACTTATGATCTAAGTCATTTAGAAGTAAATGCTATTCTGTGGTGGGGTTTGTCTTGTGAACGTGGATTTTAGGTCATTAAATTACTGGATGGCAAGCGCTCTCAGGCCGTGGGCATCCTAATCTCAAGTCTCCATCTGGAGATGAAGGACATCCAGCAAGGTAAATCACACTGTATATATGCTGAGAAATACTGGACCACCAGCTCAGCAAAGTTATTCTATCCAGACTCATTTTTCCTCCACTAATAATAAACAGACATGTTAAAATGATACATATTTGTGTGGCCTGGATGGCGAAAGGCAAGCTAAGACATGATGTTGAAATGATTCTGTATATAGAGACATATCTTGCAACAATGTGATTGGCTCCAGCTCTTATTAGGAATAAATTGACTGTATGTTTGTTAAATAAACTTGTCTTGTGGTTTACCGCTAGAAATACTATTTGGGTTCTCCACATTATGGTGTGTACATCAGTCCTATATTTTTCCCATTGAAAATCTTGAAGTCATCACAGTTTGGCTTAACAGAGTCAGACAGGCAGATGTTTATGATGACTTTAGTCAATTGAACAGTGAATTCCTTCAGGGAAAAAAAAGCTCTCAAATACATATTTAGCCACTTTTACATTCACTTATCACATCCATGACACACACGTGTCCAATAACTAATCAGTCTTCTTGTCTAGAGACTAATACTTCTTCCCTACACAGCTGTTTTGACTCTGGACAATTCTGTGGTTGACTTGGATGCTATTGAAGCCATGTATGAAAATGTAAGTATACTGCCACACTGGAAATTTACTTATGTACAGGCCCACACTGAATCCCAGCCTCCAAAACAGTAGTTTTGCACAAAATTTGAACATCCATCATTCACAAAGTCCTACATATCCTGCACCCCTTGCATGTTTTCTCTTTTGTGTTGTTGAAAATAGCAAAAATGGAGGTTACAGTGAAAGTGATTAAGGCCAATGTTTGGAAGATCTAAAAGCAGAAATGTGGAGATTATTATTTTATATGAAGCACATTAATTATTCTAATGTATTTGTACTGTGATATTAGGGTTTATGATGTATTTTCATCAGTTGTATAGAATTTTAAACAGAAAGGTCACTATAAAGTTTTTCCATCTTAAAATCATGGTAACGTGGCTATACTGTTGAAAGAGTGAATATTTGAATGTTTACGGATTGACCCCATTCACTTCCATTGGTAATGTCGCACTGTCACCCAGATTTCTGCTGGGTTAAAAAAAGGAGCTAAAAGGCTGAGATTAAATTTAGCTTAACTTGTAGGATATTCCTTCAAATATTTCCGATAATTAAAATTTTTACTGTATTTAAACATTTTACTGTATTTAAATTAGTGCTGTCAAACGATTAATCGCGATTAATCGCATCCAAAATAAAAGTTTTTGTTTACATAATATATGTGTGTGTACTGTGTATATTTATTATGTATATATAAATACACACACATAGAGTATATATATTTTTAAAATATTTACATGTACATACATGTATATATAAATATATTTAATATATAAACATAACATATATTTTTAATAAACCCAACTATTTTTCTTAATATATACATGCATGTGTTTGTATTTATATATACATAATAAATATACACATACACACACATATATTATGTAAACAAAAACTTTTATTTTGGATGCGATTAATCACGATTAATCGTTTGACAGCACTAATTTAAATCCATTCAACTCACATTTCTCAACAAAATCACTCCAGACAATTCACATAAATACTAGTTCCAGTTCCAACATAACTAAGTAATTGATAGTTCCTGTGTGGTTTCATAAGTTTATGTGTGTATCATTGGTCAGTTGTCTTATGAATGCATCTGTTCTGTTTCTCCCAGAGAGCTCAGCCCGAGGAGTTAGAGAAGATTAAGAAACACTATGAAACCTCAGACAAGGAGCAGGTCAAACTACTGGACAAGCCTGAACAGTGAGATATTCCAGAAACACACCAGATAACTCACTTTTTCCTGCAACTAGCAAACTAGTGATTCGTCAATTGTCACTTACAAGGGCACTTTTTTGCAATGTATACTTCTCTAAGGTTCCTTCATTTGAGGACAGACGAAGACAGAGTAGTGTTTTCAACACAACGCACTTTAGGTTGACAGATGTTCATTGCTTTTCCTTGACAGGTTCCTGTTTGAACTCTCCCAGATCCCTGAGTTCTCCAGTCGAGTTCACTGTTTAATTTTTCAGTCGAAGTTTACTGACGCTGTTGCCTCCATACAGCGCAAGACCGAGATTATTCTTCACGTCTGCAAGGTACAAAGGCACTTTTCAAAGAGGTCAGACCTCAGATACTATCAAACATTTGATAAAGTATCAATGCTGGCATTCTTAACAGTCAAAAACAGCCCTTCAGACAGCTTCCGTTTATTCAAGTGAGGTCTAAGTGCTTGCTTTGTCTCCTACATCTCCATTATGAAGAGTGATAAATTCATAAATAAATGGTGATGTGTTTTAGTATCTGTTGGAGAAAGACAGTGTGAAGGAGGTGATAGGACTGGTGCTTGCTCTGGGAAACTACATGAATGGAGGCAGCAGAGCTCGAGGACAGGCTGACGGCTTCGGGCTTGAGATTCTTCCTAAGCTTAAAGACGTCAAGAGCAGGGTAACCTTTTTCTCCATTTCATGAGCCCGTGTTTGACACTGTGAAAGCCCTAGCCGCACACAAACACACTGAGGTGTTTGATAGAGCCTTGTTTTTTCTGTTTGTACGAGGTGATGTACGCTTTTGACATAATTCTTTATAAATCTGCAGGAAAATCCCATTAGTCTGTTGGACTACATTGTTTCCTACTATCTGCGTCACCTTGATAAGGTAAACCATGAACGTGTAATTCTTCACACGCAATGATATATTTTGCACAGTACAGATCTGCACACTTCTTCTGGTCACATTATTTTCAGGGTCAATGACTCATTTTTCTGTTAATTAATTTCTGTTAATTTATTCAGTGATACCTGAAAAATGCAATTTATACAATGACTGGAATATACTAAAATGCAATGTTTTTCATTTCTAAATTAAAAATAATTTAGATTCAAACAAATGTCAGGGTGACAGAGTGAAGAAAATTTTTTTATTTTATTTTATTAAATGTATTTTTTTCTTAAAAATGGTATTAAAGGTTTTTAAAACCTACATGAATAAAAAATAAACTACACTACTGTTCAAAACTTTGGAATAAATATGATTTTTTTATTTTTTTTTGGTGGAGGGGGGGACTTTTTATACGATAAATGACACATTAGATTTATCAATTTATAATGTTAAAAAATATTTCTATTTAAAATAAATGCTGTTCTTTTGAACTTTCTATTCATCAAAGAATCCTGGAAAAAATATATATAATTCCACAATATTCCACACAAAAAATGTTAAGCAGCACAACTTTTCAACTTTGATAATAATAAGAAACGTTTCTTGATCTCAATCAAGTCAGCATATTAGAATGATTTCTGAAGGATCATGTGACACTGAAGACTGGAGTAATGATGCTGAAAAATCAGCTTTACCATCACAAGAACAAATTACATTTTAAAGTATATGAAAATAAAAACAGTTATTTGAAGTTATAATAATGTTTCACAATATTACCCTTTTTATTGCATTTTTGATCAAATAAATCCAGCCTTGGTGAGCATAAAATACTTCTTTTAGAAATGTTTTTTGAATGCTGGGGTAAAAACTTGACACATTTTAATATAGGATTTGTAAGTCTTGTCTTTATCATGGACACCTAAATATGTCACTGACCCTTAAATCTCTCTTCAGAACGCTGGGACAGAAAAGAGCATCTTTCCTTTGCCCGAACCTCAAGATGTTTTCCTATCCTCTCAAGTGAAGTTTGATGACCTCTCAAAGGATCTCAGGAAGCTGAACAGAGACCTGACAGGTAAGAATTAGCAAAAACACTTTTAGCATGCCACTGATTTACTCTAGCATCAAAAGAAGCAAGATTACATGGGTTTGAGTGGATGGATGGCTACAATCCTGCAACATGGCTCCAGCTGAATCCTGAGGACTTTACAGCATCTGTTAGCAACAACTCATTATTAAACCACATTAGATCAGGTGGAATATACAGACATGTTTGCGTATGTACATGTCTGTGGAGACGAAGTGGAGTCTGTGTGGTTTTGCCCTGGCGCCTTTTAGATATGACTTTAATCCCGCCCATCAGATGCTTTTGGCATTGTGTGATTCTTTAGCTCCGTCGGAGGGGCCAAAGGCTACAGTGCTTTGGCGCTTATGTAATCTGAGAGAAGAGCAGCTTATCGCTGGCGGGATGGGCTTAATCTGCACAGAGATGCACTGCCGTTCTCGTGCTACACTGTATCAGTCCGAGTTCAGTGTGGCCCTGCAGATGTGTGTCAGAGATTCTTTTCTTTACCTCTTAACAAGCTTTTCTTATCGGGCGACGGAGAGACTGCCAAATCTGGCCCATCGCGCTCTCCCTTTTTTTCCCCTGCTGTTTGAACTCCCCTCATGACTGCGAGAGAATCGTGTCTTTGTTTTTTTGTTTTTGTGCTGTGTTTGTTTGATTTTTGGTGTCTTGTGTGCATTACTTACGGCCCCACTGAGGTTTTGGCTGCTCAAGGTGACCGCATTTGTCTGCGATGCTATGTTGCGGAGCAAGAAAGTGCTGCACTAATCAAATTAGTCACTGTGTGCCTACACAAAAAGGGAATGTCCCTGTGATTTTATTTTCCAGAGACAATTATGACAACATTGTGAAGCACATCTAATGCTCTCAGTCTCCACAGCTGATTCATCTGGTTTGTGTTTGAGACATCTTTTTGATCTCTTTGTGATTGTGGTTTGGCTCGCTGCGGTGCACAGTTGAGAAAACGTGAATGTAGCTGTGTGCCGCCTTGGCGGAAACTACAGTACATATATGAGAACCTAATCAAGCTAGACTTTAATGAATCGATATTTCTCGTAGAAATGCTGTGGGAAAGACACTCGACTTCTTCGTCATTGCCAGCCGTGTTCACAGTTTACACAAATGCTTAATGAAAACAGTAGTGTGTGTAGCATTATCTGGAGTGAGATGCAGATGGAGCGTGTCCAACAGTCCTGGCTTCCCATCAGGGTGTATTATGACTGGGGCAGGAGACTGGCTCCTCTGATCCTCTGATTGGATGGTGAACAAAGGTCCACGGGTGGCACAATGACTACATCTAGGATGCAATCAGACGTGCATCAAAACAGATCTTACCCAGAGAAAAAGACATTTGATAACCTCTGACTCTGCCACAGGTTGAGCTTTAGCTCTATTGTGTTTTCTTGTTCATTGGTTAGAGGCAGTAGGTTAGTAACAAGTGCAAACAAAAAGGGTTTAAAGGGGTAGTTTACTCAAAAAAATTTAATTCATGACATTTCAAACCTGTATGACATTCTTTCTTCCGTGGAGCACAAAAGAAGAGTGTTTTGTTTTGTTAATTCAGTGAAAATCACTGGGGTCCAGTCTTGTTTTGGACCTCGCTGACTTTAATTGTAGATGCGAAATAAGTTTTAACATCAAAGTAAGAAAGTCATACAAGTTTGGAATGATGTGAGGGCGAACAAATGATGACTGTATTATCATTTGTTTATAGCACAAGAAAAATAAGGCAATTACTCTACTTAGCTCGTCACAATTAGGCTGATATGTCAAGATATATACAGTGCAATATCAACATGCCTACAGTAGAATGCTGTCGCTCAACTTGTTTTTAGACTTTGGATATTCCCTCATGTTACACATTTTCACATTAACCGCTCATAATCAAAATCAATTTACTGTAATCATTGTTTTTACAGATGTGATCGGGTTAATTCACCGCAGTGATGTTGTAATTAGGCACTAACAGACTTTGCTTTATCAGCAGAAAATGCTTTCATTCCATCTGCAAGTAATCAGCGATGTGCTAATAGCTTTGACCACAGTAGCTGTGATTTTAAATGGCTTGATAAAGCCAACTTAAGCTGAGGTTGTGAATGATTGTTGATTCCTGGTTAAAGAAAAAATGCAATCGTTACCCACCTAGAATATGGCAATAGTGACATACATGGTTTTAGTAAAAATTGTATTGGTTTCACCAATAATATATTTTGAAATACAAGGCTACATTTATTTGATCAAAAATCTAGTAAAAACATATTAATAACAATATATTCATTTTGAAATATTACATTTTAAAGTAACTTTTCTATTATATAGTAATATATTTATACAACTACTATACTGTATTCATGTGATGGCAAATCTGAATTTTCAGCATCTATTACTCCAGTCTTCAATGTCACATGGTCCTTCAGAAATCTTTACTGTGAGTTTTGATCAATTTAATGCGTCCTTGCTGAGTAAATGTATTGATTTCTTTCAAAAGAAACCATTAATGCCTAAATAACAAATTTTTATTATTTGTAAAATAAAATATTGGTTACATTTTAGCATATAAGCAGTTTAGTGTTGTGATTAGAAAGAATTTCACTGTATTTGCAGTTTGCTTTTACTTGGCATTTGAAGTGTCCTATACCAGATGTCTAAAACATTGCCAGGTAACTGCCATTAATGTAATATAAATGCACACTTTATTTTAAATCACCTTAGTGAGAAGGCATCTGCAAAGAACATAATCTTCTAGCTTCATTGTGGCATTTCTACTTCAAAATCAGGGTTATTGGAATAAAAAGTAAGCACTCATGGTGGTCTAACAGAAAAAAATCGGACTGTTTATTTTTGGCTAAAAAACGTTGTTTTACAATGAATGACTTCTTCAAATTGGATCTGGTCAGGGACTTTACTCTAACCCAATGTTATTGTTTTTGTCTCGTACAGTTTGTGAAAAGGATGTCTTAACTGTGTGTACCAACTCATCTCATGAGCACGTACATCCCTTCAAGGAGAAAATGGACTTTTTCATTGGCAACGGTAAGCTATGCTAAGATGCGTGCGATTAGCCCACGTTTCCTTTTAGAAGAGGATCTGTATTCGAAGTTTTTAAGCCTTCTATTTATGTGCTCTGTCACATCAGCCAATCCCTCTCGTCTACCTTGTTCAGATATGAAGTCTCGTTGATCTCTGAGACGACCTGCCTCTCTAGATGATTGGCGGAGAGGAGAACAAAAGTTTGCTTAGATTGTATACAGCAAGACATAAACTTGTCGTCATTTACTACAGTTCAGCTAGACGAGACAACGCTAGCTGTTAGTGAACCAGACAAATATTTATTCTGTTTGTAGTTTATGTATGTATTTATATACATGTTTATGTTATGTACATAGCAGCAAAGCTTTTCCTTTCCTCACATTATTCCTACTACAATTATTTGATTGTCTCCGCTACACAGATAAGACGGCACACATCCTGCAGTCATGAAGAATATCTGCCATGTGCTCTTTTGGGGGACCTGATAAGTGTCTGTAACTCCGTACCTGTACGAGATAGCTGGTCAGGTTCAGAAGACAGACGCAGAGATAGAAATCAGGGAGACTTTGGCAATGAAGGAGACTTCTTAGTAAAGGAGTTTCAACATTGTCTTTGAGGCCCTTATAGAAAGGCTATGAATGATATGACAATATTGCTGTTAGTATTATAACTGACAGAGTGGTGCATTATCGCTGTTAAAGAGGACAGATGAAGATCATGAAGTAATAGAAGAGATATTGGCACTTAATATTGACTGTGGTGCTGATTATGATATAATCAAAATGCAAAATTGTTGATATAAACTTTTCATTTTACAGCACAAAAAGAGCTAATTACTGTGGAACATCAAGTGATATCGGCACATAAAAGGTAGCACATCACTCTTGTTCAAAATATTACAAAAAGTGCAAACTTTGTAAACATTTTTGGCATTATCTCCAGCTTTGCCTCATGACTTTCCTTTCTCAGCTTCTGTGACCTAGTGGAGTACTTTGGACTGAAGCCACGTTCTGGAGAGCCAGAGATTTTGCCTGGCCATGTTTTCACACTTTGGTTTGAATTCTGCAGTGATTTCAAGATCAGGTGGAAGAGAGAGAACAAGGTCATATCCAAACAGAGGTGAGAAGTTAACAGCATCTTGAGCATCTAGCATCGTATATAACAGCTCTGACCAAACCACACAGTGTGATAACCTAGGTAATGATAACTTCTTCACTGGCGGTTGTTGTTTTTAGTGATTTTCAGCATTAAAACTGGCTGGAATTGAAACTTTGTGGTTAAGTAAAATACAATCTCTGCTCTTTTTGATTTCAGAATCAAAGAGGCCCAACAGTCAGTGCGCAACATGACAGCAGAGAAAAAGATTGAGACCAGAAGGGCACATGCGAATGGACTGGTAAGAATCTGCTGAGGTGTGGGTGGCAGATAGATAAGCGGTTCAAACACTAGTAACTATTGTACTTTCAAGAAATCAGGTTTTTAATCCAGACACTTCTTAAAGGAATAGTTCACCCAAAAATGAAATTTTGCTGAACCATTTACTCACCCTCAGGCCATCCAAGATGTAGATGAGTTTCTTCATCAGAACAGATTTGGAGAAATTTAGCATTACATCACTTGCTCAACAATGGATCCTCTGCAGTTAATGGGTGCCGTCAGAATGAGAGTCCAAACAGCTGATAAAAGCATCACAATAATCCACATGACTCCAGTCCATCAGTAAATGTCCTGTGAAGTGAAAAGCTGCGTGTTTGTAAGAAACGAATCCATCATTTAAGCTTTTAACTTTAAACTGTCGCCATAATCCATAAAGTTAAACGTTTCAAATTAAAAGGGCTTAACAATTTATTTGTTTTATACAAAAACAGCTTTTCATGTCACAAGACATTTATTGATGGACTAGTCATGTGGATTTTTGTGATGTTTTTATCAGCTGTTTAGACTCTCATTCTGTCAGCACCCATTCACTGCAGAGGATCCATCGGTGAGCAAGATGTAATTATAAAGTTCTCCAAATCTGTAGAAACAAACTAATGTACAACTCAAATGGCCTGAGGGTGAGTAAAGTTTTAGCGAATTTTTTATTTTGGGGTGAACTATTCCTTTATACTACATAATGCATGCACAGCTAAATGGGACTTCATAAGGATGCATATTTCTGCGTATTTCAGAAAGAGAGACTGCGTCTGAAAGAAGCAAGTCTGACCACCAGCTAACCCCATCTGCCATTACCAAAGAGGACCAGATACGTTTATGTTTAAGACCCAGGCACTTGCATTTTGGCAGGGTCAGAATAAGGTGCACCTGCTTGTGTGACAATTTTCCTCAAGACTGCAAATTTAGAAGATGACAGTCTGTCAGTGTAGTGGATCCCATTCCTGTGTATAACCCAACAACCAATGGCTCACCAAAAATTCCTTTGACCATGTTTCAGATATGAATGAATGCTGCTCAAAATGATAAATATTTAAGAAATGTTTATATACAAGTTAGCTCGATCTGTTCTGGGATTTTCACCAGTCTAAACAATTAAGGGTTGAAAAAGCAGTCTCAACATTCGACTTGTAAAAGGCAGTAACTTTATTTTGTATATTGAGTAACAAAGTTTAGTAACTTTTTATGCTCATATTAAATCATTACAGAATATTAAAAAAACAAAGATAGTGTACATGTGAAATATTAATATTAAACTACCCTATCAGTTTTATTTGGATGAACATCACACATTTTTATTGATGACAGTTATGTTGCTTCATCACATTTTATTGCCATTTAATCACAGTAATATTGTTCCTTTTTTAATAAACTCAACACTGTAAAAAGTATTCATTAATATAAAAACATTTAACTTGTTTTCTGTAATGTTTGTTCACCTAGATTTTCTTTATCAAGTGATTAAAAAGGCAGAAACTTGGCACCACATTCTTTTTACATTGCATATGGTATAAAGACCAGGGGGAAAAAATTATGGATTGCTTTTGAGGGGGGGGGGTGTTTAATTTTTTTACATCCATAGCCTAATATGTAATGTATCCCACATTACAAATCAAGCCACAAAATAAGCTATTTGCATCAATGCGCAAATCGTGCTCCACACAGTGGAGAATGTAATAATAATATAAGCATATTTTTAATATGTCACTATTTTATAGTATTATAACTTAGCCAACTTGTTTTATAATTCATTTAATTGCATCAGTTGTATTTCTTCACAATATAAAGGCCTCATTTTGATGACTGAACAACTAATGATGGAGGAAACAAATCGATCATGCTCCCACATTATTCAGCCATATGAATTTGTGACTTTTAGACCAAAGTAGCCTACAAACAAAGACGTCAGCAAATTTAATCCAAGTCGACAGAAGTACAGCGGCACTGTTTGACGCGGCGCACGCGCTTCTTCTTGGTGCTGGGAGTCTGTCCGGGACAGAAGAGCGTGTAAGTAACGGTAGTGAAACTCTTTGGCTTACACACGGAGCACGACTGAAACGCACTGTCCTCTTGATAAACGTGCCGAGGGATGTAGAATGAGTTGCACTGTCCGTAACAAAAGCGGTTGATGATGGCGCGCGGCTGGCACCCGTCCTCATAGATCATCAGTTTCAGCGGCTGTGTTTTACACCAGTCAAGTTTGAGGTAACGGCGCTCCGTTACGTGTAAAGCCTCCTGGCTGGAGTCCAGCACCTCGTCCCCGACTGAAGGCGGTCCCGTTCCCCTGGAACTGGCCTGCGGTGTCTGCGGTGACTGTTCCGACTGGTTTGGGCTGTATTTATTTGGGTGAGGAATGGCGCCTTGAAATCCCCCGGTTCCCCTGATCCTCGCCGGATTGCAGAGCAGCCACAAGACCGCGATAGTGACAGCTAATGCGTCTTTAGTCATCCTTTCACATGAAGAAAGAAGCATATCATTAAATGTCTTTAAATATACAGTAATCTATGTAGTTATTTTTACAACAACAAAAAAAATAGAAACTGTTTTTAATTAAAAAAATATATATATTATACTAATAAAAAATAAAACTATAATTATTTTATATATTTTATCAAAACATTTCATATACATATAAAATTAACACAACAACCAAACTTTAAATATTTCAAAGCGTATAGTGTATAAAGTTCACAATCATTTAAACACATTTACATTTTTTACATAAACTCCCTACAAAATTTTGAGCCAGTTGCCCTCTGCAATCCCTCATTTCTATAAACACATTTTTTAAAAATCACAGATGTCATTTAAAAAATAAATACAAATAGGCTATACTCCAGTAGATATGCAGCAGACTTACCTCAGATTATTAACGGTTCAAACTTCTTCACATGGACTGCAGCTATGTTCACAAAGGTCTTTGTGTACAATAACAAACTACGATTAATAATAGGTTGAAACAAGTGATACAGAACTCAGAGTCAGATTCAAAATAAGGTCTGGAGCTCTGTTCTGAGCACTGACATTTAAGAGAATGGGGCAGTCCACGCCTCCTCTCAGTCTAAGATCATTCAAAGCATTTTGGGGATGGTCCAGTGCTTCAGGAGAGTAAGGAAGCTCATGATGAATGCATATTGTAAATTAAGATGAATCATGAAGTTAAAAACACATGTCTTCAATTATCTGCACATGAACATATACTTCATTTTTATTTGATTAAATGGTATTACAACAAAAGTTGTGCCAAGAGAATAATCATTCATGTTACATTCACCCTTTACTGCTCTATTAATAAAATGATTCATATGAATATCGCACATAATTTAATGCTGACTTTACTGTGAAACTGATCAGATTTTCATTGTACAGATTTTATAAATAACACGATGTTCAGGTCTTGATATTGCTTGTAGCAGTTTCAACCTCATCTTCCTCTGGGAAATGTGGCACTGATTTCTTGGCCACCACATTATCCAGCCTCTGTCCCATCAGATATGGATTTCCACTCTGAAACACAGTCAGTGACAGATCCTGTGACATTTTTTCTGAAAATATGCAACAGTGCTCCATCTAATAATGTATGCGTTTGAGCCTCTACTGACAAAGAAGCAACCAAAAGGCACAGAAAGAAATATATTTATAGCTTACCCTTTTTCTTCTCTTCGGCCCACCCTTCAGTTTTTCATACAACAGACCTTTATTCTGAAAGAATGAAAATAGATATTTAGTGCAGTCTGCTACAGACCAGAATCCTGGTTAATTTAATTTAAAGCCCTTAAATTAATCATTTTTAAAAAATGAAAAATCAGTAATCTCCTCCATCTTTTTTCAAGGTGTCAAGTGTGAACTCACCCACTTCGCGAGTGCAGGGTAGTCATGCTCAGGGTCAAAGAGGTGCTGGTGTTTCTGGAATTCTCGACTGAACTCTGCAGTGTCTGGAGAGTTCTCTAAACATCCATCAGCAGCTATAAAAACATCACATTTTTTAAACAAAAAATGTTTAGGCCACTTGAATTTTATTGAATGGTGGCACTGCTGTATATTTGTGCATTCAGTTACATTTGGACCAACATACCACTCTTTCCAAGAGGGCAAGGATTGGGAGGGTCAGGGTAGCCATGGTCCTCGCTGAAGTCTTTGGGAACACTGTCTCCAGTTAACTCTGCAACAATGTTAGGGATGTTCCCGTACGGCCCGAGATGCTGGAGTCCCTCATGGGCACCACCTATTGGACAAAGTGTAAAAGTACATATGAAGGCAAGCACATAATGAGGAGTAGGCTATTATAAGGACCATCAGTGATCATTTACATTTTTAAAAACGTGTAATTACCTACAATTATACAGAGAAACTCTTACCTTGGATGCTGAGCGGGCCGACTATGTTGGTGGCCTGGTGCGCGGGATACTCGACCCTGGGCCGCGCGATTCCCAGCTGCTCCATCACACCGTGCAGCAGGCGCTGGATATCCGCCTCCGACACCTGATCCACCGTGCGTGGACTGCGGCCAGAAACGACGGCCATCCAGCTTATAATAACACTCAGAAGAACCGTGTGAGCCATTTTCGGAGCTGAACCCATCGTTGACGTTCACTACACCGACAATAAACACAACACCTAACGTTAGTGTAAAATTATTGCTGCGCTTTATGCTAAAACGGCGGTTTTAAATAAAGGTATAGCCTACGTTTATATATATATATATATATATATATCTATTAAGATTTTATATTCGCCGAAAAGGTCATGTAAATATTGGGCTATAATTCTGATGCTTAAATATTATTGAGCTCAGAGAAAACTACGTCACAAGTGAACAGGCTTGATAAAAACGGGCCATTGTTTTATAAACGCAAATTAAGAAGCACATTCGTATTACAGCAAAACTAAAACCCATAGAGAATAAACAGCTAACCAAATTTAAAGAGATAACCTACCATGTAATCTGGATTGAGAAAGGTTTGTCGGGTTCAGCACAGATGCCGTCCTCCTCTTCCTCGCTTCATTTGCTCTGTTCTGTTGCCAAGCTGCTGGGTTTTATTGGGGACGGTAGAAGGGCAAAGTTTAAGAAAATAAGGAATAGACTATAGGCTATCAAGGAAAAAGGGAAATGTAAAAGGAAATATGTTATTAGCCTAGATAATAAATAAATCACATGTTATGAGGCGTGTCGTGTCGTGTCGTCATGTTCAGATAATGTTATGGACCTGTCAGTTTAATCGAATTCTAATATTAATAGCTTAACGTTTACAATGCAATATAGCCTACAATGTAAGTACATTGGGTTCTTTTTTTCCGCATGTAATCTCCTCTTTAATATAACCAAAACAACAATAATTGCTTAAAAGTAATTCAATAATTTCCCTGGAAGTATTTTCTCAGGAACAGGCATTATTATAATATTGATGGAACATCACCACTGCATTCACATGCAACTCAGAATCTTTTTAACTCATACTCTGCCTTTTAGTTTAGGTCCACATCTACAGTATGTGTGTAAAGTTTTAGAAATCCTTTGAAACAAATGTTTTCAAAAATCTACTAAACAGCTCATAGAATTTAGAATGAATGAACATAAATCAAGAGCTTTTGTTGATTAAAAAAAAAGTTGAAAAGGCTGTATTTGTCAGCTCAAGAAATAGCTACATTTTCTTCATCAAATACTTTATTTTATTACAACAGTACATGTATATACAGCACAAGGCACAGTACAAATGCATACGGAGGGTTAGTTGGATTGCATTGAAGAGGATTTGAGGATTAGAAGCACTTCCTGTGGACGATGGAGGGACCTGCCTCATCATACTCCTGCTTGCTGATCCACATCTGCTGGAAGGTGGACAAGGAAGCCAGGATGGAACCGCCAATCCAGACGGAGTACTTACGTTCAGGGGGAGCAATGATCTAGAGGATGAGCATGAGAACATAATTGTAGTTAGACTGTAAAATTACATAAACAAGCTCATTTAGTCGCATGGATGTTTACCTTGATCTTCATTGTGCTGGGAGCCAGAGCAGTGATCTCCTTCTGCATACGGTCAGCAATACCAGGGTACATGGTGGTACCACCAGACAGGACGTTGTTGGCATACAGATCCTTGCGAATGTCAATGTCGCATTTCATAATGCTGTTGTAGGCGGTCTCATGGATGCCAGCAGACTCCATACCTGTGAGGAGCAACATTACAAGCTATGTTAGCAAGGGAACAATTGTGATCTAAAGACAGCAACATGGAGTAATGCAATGAGGTCATTTGAGGCCCAGCCAAAACATACCAATGAAAGAGGGCTGGAAGAGAGTCTCGGGGCAGCGGAAACGCTCATTTCCAATGGTGATGACCTGGCCGTCGGGCAACTCATAGGACTTCTCTAGAGAGGAGGAAGAGGCAGCAGTCGCCATTTCATTCTCGAAGTCCAGAGCGACGTAACACAGCTTCTCCTTAATATCACGCACAATCTCACGCTCAGCTATGGAAGAGAAGAGAGCGCAAGGATATTTTAAACTGGGAAAAGACATGATGAAAACATTTATTTTGCATGGATGAAAAAAGTGTCCCCTCTTAAGGCCAGGGGAGCATTTGCTAATTTCTAAACAAAATTCTGCATAAGTAGAATTCTTCTAGCACCCACCGGTAGTCACAAAAGAGTAACCACGCTCAGTCAGGATCTTCATCAGGTAGTCAGTCAGATCGCGACCGGCCAGATCCAGACGCATGATGGCATGAGGAAGAGCATAACCCTCATAGATGGGGACGTTGTGGGTCACACCATCACCAGAGTCCAGCACAATACCTGTAACATGATGCATTGGCATGTTAAGTATTGCTTCCTAAGTATTACAGATGTATATAGGAATTAAAACCTATAATGTTACGTATTGCTTCTAGTGACTTAATAGACACTGACCAGTGGTACGGCCTGAGGCGTAAAGAGAGAGCACAGCCTGAATGGCAACATACATGGCAGGGACGTTGAAGGTCTCAAACATGATCTGAAAAGAGAGGAAAATGCAAGTTTCAGCCAGGGTTATTATTGTTAACTAAAACTAAATCCATAAAAATAAGCATTAACTAAAATGAAACAGCTAGTTGTCAAGGCAACATTTCAAATTTTTCTCATTTTTATTTAAAGCTGAAGTAGCCTACTAAAAGTACAAAGTACAACTTAAAGTCAATCTTAAAAGACGTATTAAAATGTAATACAAAAACACAACACAATTACTGAAACTTCAAATTTAAATTAAAACAGAAAATATAAAAATCAAATTCAAAATATTAACAAAAACTACCAGTAATGGTAAACAAACACATACTGAAATGATTTTGGGTTTATGAAAACCCAAGTCTAAGGGGCCACAAGATGGCTATAGAGAGCATCCGTGAAAAAGTTCAGAGAAAAATTGTGTAATAAATAAAACTCACGAGAATAATACATAACGTACACTTTTGAAAAATGAGTTCAGATTTATGTAATTTTACATTAATACAATTAAAATATTGACATTTTTTACAGTACAAATGGGTTTGAAAATATATGGCTGCCATTACATGCTGCCACTATAGGGCATCATCATATCTGTAAAAAGTTTGTAAACCCCAGCATTAGCTTACCTGTGTCATCTTCTCCCTGTTGGCTTTAGGGTTGAGGGGGGCCTCAGTGAGCAGAGTGGGGTGCTCCTCAGGGGCCACACGCAGCTCGTTGTAGAAGGTGTGATGCCAGATCTGAAAACATTTAAATATGTTAAATCATTGGAGGAATGCATAGAGGTGACCAAACACAGGATAATAGAAATAAAAATCTCTTTTATATTTGCTTTTAATGAATAATAAAAATTCAGCATTCTGTAATAATTCTTTAATTGCTACCTTTTCCATGTCATCCCAGTTGGTGATGATGCCGTGCTCGATGGGGTATTTTAGAGTAAGGATACCCCTCTTACTCTGAGCCTCATCTCCCACATAGCTGTCTTTCTGACCCATACCCACCATCACACCCTAAAGGAAAAGAGTCATGGGTTACCACCAAGCATCTGTAGTTCAGTTAGTTTGTATAATATGATGATTTTCCACAGCCAATATACAATATGTTGGCTGGAACCAGGCATTTACTACATGCTTTGGAGGCCCACCTGGTGACGGGGTCTGCCAACAATTGAGGGAAAGACAGCACGGGGAGCATCATCACCGGCGAATCCAGCCTTGACCAAACCAGAACCGTTGTCGCACACGAGTGCGGTAGTCTCATCATCGTCACACATGATTGGTCTTTTCTGGGATGGTCCTAGGAGAAAGAAAACGTGTTAGGAGAGTGTATAAGTTAAAGTTAAAATCTGAATAATACAGATAATTGAACATTCATTTTTAAGTATTCAATCATTTTAATAAATATATATTATATCCTCTACAATCCACTGAAACATTTCTAAGCCTGCATTACACAACGCAGCATCAGGTAAGGTCAACAAAAGGCCAAAAGCAGCACAGCGGATCCTCTTTAAACTATTTTAGGCATCAGCTCTTGTCATTCCGAGCGGAAGCCCCTGACCGAGTGTCCTATCTGTAGCTATTTTACAGTTGTCTGATGACAAATGACAGCAGGACCTAAGGGTCGCCTCCTCAGCTGTCTAGAAACTGTAAGAGATCCACTGGCAGCATGTGTCAATTCACTACATCTGTTGATGACTCCCTTTATTAGTGCATCTTCAAGTCACCCTTATGAGATGTGGTTTCTAACCCAATGAATCCTTTAGTCAATCACGTACAACTAGTTACAACTGCTCACTTCTGCTGTCTTTTATCACCTCCAGCATTATTTCTTCATGTTAGCAATGGGCAACCATCCATTCTCCTATATTTCTCTAGCTACTGCTACAGGCACAGACACAGAGAATGAGCAATTATATTGTTAGTAGTTTCTGCTAAGACTATCAATGTAAAATCAGCCAGTTATCCGCCATCTGCATCAACAGTTCCAGAGATTAATGTTCCTTCCCATGTAGGAGATGAAGTGTTGGGTTATTCCTTTTCAAATCTCTCTCTATCGTCCCTGAAGTAGTCCATAGAGATAAAGGTAGTAGCAAACACTCACCAAGTTGTTGCACAAGACTGGGGTTTCTGCTGGGATGAAGGGCATGGGAGAAGGATACCTCTTAAATATGCTAGTGAAGGGGGGGCTGGGGTTCATGGGCGGGATCTGGAGTTCACACAAGACCAAATAAGAGATGCTAGGAAATGGCCAATAGCCAGTATATCCTGTACTCCATGGACCCTGACTTGATTACCAAAATGGACAGATGTTTCTTAAGAGGTGACAGATCCTCTTTGAGAGCAAAATAAGCAGTGGAAAACTGTTTGTTATGATTTCAGAGCCAAATGGAAGGCCAAAAAAGTCAAGTACTATTCTTTGATTGTTCTCCATTTCTTTTAACATATGATATAAAGTTTTATGTCATGTTCTGTTATTTGTGTGACAAAAAAAAAACAGTGCTTTATGATGATGAATTGTTGATGGATGTGATTTAATCATAAAGAACAGCATTGTTTTCTATGGATGTGGCTAAAGAAATTTTTTTTATGTATATTACATGATTCCATTCTTATAAGGACAATGGTTATTAGAAAATATTTTTCTTGTTTTTATTTCGAGTTTTTATTGTTGGCAGATACTGAAAATTTGGTTGTGCATTTTTACATTTAGATGACCTTTGCCATCATCATCTGAAATGTAGCAAAACTCAAAATTAATATCCATTTTTCATAGTATACTTTATTATGTGATGCCAAAAGTCCAATACTGAACGTTTTTGTATTGTTAACTCAAACTAAATCTATGAAAAAAATATATGTTAAGCTGGAAATAAAATTGAAATAAAATAAAATAGAAATATTAGCTGAAAACTTAAAAAATGAAAATGACAAAAAATAATAATAATAATAATAATAAGTTTAAGCTTGAGAAATAAAAGTCCTAGACTCAACTCACAAAAATTAAGCTAAATAGAATTATTAAAAATGAATAAAAAATGACAAAAGCACATAACAAAATTATTAAAACTAAAATTAAAAAGAAAAATTACAATATAAAACATGCAAATATTAATAATCTCAAACAATAAATATATTGATTAAATAACCTGAATAACTTTCACTTGTAGCATTTAAAACTATTGGTTTTTAATTTTTTGTGTTTTATTTTTAACTTAGACAAAACAGTACATAATTTTAATATTGACCATTTCTTGTCCAATAGTATCTACCAGAATATTAATATTATTTAAGCATAAGACAATAGCACATGATAAAGAGTGTCATTATACACACATAAATGTACAAATAACATGTTTAAATGTTCATTTTAAGGTTTCAGCTACTATTTGCACCAACAAGAATGTCAGGAAAGCACACGTCATGACCTTTGACCCAGAACAATATACAATATGTGTAAGGTCACTGTGACATACAATGTCAAAAAATGATTTGACTTCACAGGCATTTGGAAGACGTAACACTAGATGTGTGGGGTCACATATAGGAGCCAGACCTGAGTGACACCACCTTTGTCAAATGGCCTGGGCCCTGGTATGCGATCGGGCCCACAACATGCCAGACAGCTGAGAGGTATGGGGGGTGTTAAGAAGGACCCATGTCCTTTCTCTGCAACTGCTGTTCTCTGATTGGCCCAGCTCTGTCCTTTTAGGGTCATGTTGAGTGACAGGTGCTCCTGGATACACATCAGTGCTGCTCCTCGGGGCTGCTTGCTTTGGCTCCAACTCCTTATTTGTCACCTTCTCCCCCGTTATCTCTTTCACTCAACACTATGAGAAAACAACCTCGCTATGATGAGTATGGTTTTTGTTAAATGCTAGTTTGATTCTACACATGTACTTTGGGTCAAAACATGCATTTCATAAATGATTAATTTTCTTTCAACATCTTAGAATGACAATTTGTCATTAAAGGTGGCATTGCCTCCTGTTTTGGCGTGTATTTGTTATCTTGTGTTGTTTCGGGCTTGGTGAACAGTAGATAACGTTCTATTTGTGATCCTCAAAGCTCTGGCCTGACTGAAAAAGACCGTGATATCAGTGTGATAGTATTTTCTAACCTTTTGTTATCAGATTTCTGGAGTTTCTTATAGACCCTTCGCCTTGCTGTGCCAAAGTTGGATTATATGGGTGCATTTTTGAGCACTATAAAGTTTAAGCGTCTTTGTTAATGTGCTATTATTAGCCGTTTTTCATGCTAGCTTGATAGATATCTACAGAACACAATCCATTCGGATTCCCTTAAACCCTCATGCACCGTGACCGATACTGGCATCTTATTATAGCTCTGATTATGCTGTCTACCAAAACGAGATCATTGCTAATGGTTTCTTTGCATTTATACTGTGTGAATTAACATCTTTCTGGTGAAAAAACCCCTCGCTGAAAATGTGCATTCATTGTGTTCAGGAAAGATAAGCGAAGGAATTTAGGTGTCCCAGTTGCGCTATTAAAGTACAGTAACAGTTGTAATTCTACTGTGGCAATATTTACTGGCTTGTGATCTATTAGCGCTGCTGTGTGGGAGGCCCAGTGGTCAAACAAAGCAAGCAACACACACAAGCACTTTGACAGGGTCCTGTCTCCTTAAAAGGGCATGGAGGAGACACAGGATTTGCCTGTTTCAGGCAGCTGCGCTTACCAGTAGACCCCCAATTGGAGAGTGGCAACTGTTGGGCCCAAATGCCTTTTAACATTCATTATATTGGGAACAATGGTTTGTTGATCAACCTGTTTGTGACATGACCCTGCTGGGCCATACCAGAGAGTAATGTGGATTATATGCAGGGCTGATATGGCAGCTACAGTGTTCACAGGGCCTTTAATAAAGGAGAATGTACGAAATACACTATTTGAAGTTGAATTCACTTCATGCATCAAATGTGAGTAAATAAAAGATGAGTAAACATTGTGCTAATTCCATAAAACCAACAACAAATGACAAAATAGCTAAAGAAAATGGCTTCCTTTTTTTACTAAAAATATATAAATAGAGAGAGAGAGAGAGAGAGATTAAAAAGAATTTCTTCAGTAAGCAAGTATTAAGTAATTGTTTTTTATCATTACCTAAAACTAAACGTTATTGAAATAATCCATAGGCGGAGCGAGTGTAAGGCTGCCATGCCGGGGACTTGGGGCAAAAAATCCACTAAATTGGACAAAAATGCCCCTGCACAAACAAATTTAATCTATTACGTTTGTTGCTAACAAAGTGAATATGAATAGACGGTGTCGATTGCGGCATTAAATTAAGATCTGCTCATGTTACACTTGCACCGTATTTCATTTAAGCGTTTTTACAGTGCTGCACATTTTAACCAATCACAAACAATTCTGTTGACTTTATGAATGCAATGGCCAATCAAAAGCATTCAGATAAGTCATCGTTCAAACTCATCAGTTTTGTTGAGTGCGCGCGCGTTCGCTGACTGAATTCCGGACTCTTGCGAATTCTCTCATCATAAACAACAAAGCGCAGATGTACGTACAATGTAAGTAAGAGATGCATTTAACAGTGTATACAGCTTCAGTGATTATAACGATAGTTTTGTTTTTTTGAGAGTGCTTAAACTTGCTATAGATCAATGTTAGTGATCATGTCACTTTCTATATATAATTTATTCGCTGTTTGAATAACAGTGGAAAGGAAACGTTAATTATCAATTTCTAACATTTTTGTTAAATTGTAATCACGTTAAATACAAATTCAATCCCATTAAACATTTTTTTAGCCTACATGACACCCATGTCTGGTTCTTGCCTAAAAAGATGGGTTTATGATGTTTAATAGATTTGGCTGCTTTTAGCCTTACCCTGGAGTTGGTTCACCCTTCGCCTATGAATAAATCTGAAATAAAAGAAATAATTCGTATTAGATGGAAAAACTAAAAACAAAAATCAGAAACAAGCTGAAATAAAATAAATGTAAACTGAAATACTAATACTATTACATATACATTTACAAATTTAACAAAGCTAAATTAAAATAGAAAAAAAACATGACAAAGCATGAAAAAAACTTAATACAGAAGCCATAAATGACTAAATAACAACTGAAAATACACAAAAAGCAAAATATTTTACATATATAAATATAAATCATTACTAATAAATCAATAAATAAATACTCTAATATAAAAGTACTAAAACAGCACTAAAATAAATAAAGAAATCACACTTTAAGGTCCTCACTATTAACTAACTTTTAACTGCAACTTTGGCCTCATAAACTCCTAATTTGCTGCCTTAAAATAGTAGGAGGTAGTGTTTAGGTTATTGGGTAGGGATCTAGAATATGTAACCGCAAAACCAGTCATAAAGGTCAGTTTTTTTTTAATTAAGATTTATACATCATCTAAAAGCTGAACAGATAAGCTTTCCATTGATGTATGGTTTTTTTATGATAGGACAATATTTGAAAATCTGGAATCTGAGGGTGGGAAAAGAAAAATCTAAATATTGAGAAAATCTTTTTTAAAGTTGTCCAAATGAAGTTCTTAGGCAATGCATATTACTAATCAAAAATTAATTATTGATAAAATCTCAATAAGGTATTTTATAAAATTGTTATAAAATATCTTAATGGAACATGATCTTTACTTAATATCCTAATGATTTTTGGCATAAAAGAAAAATCAATAATTTTGACCCATACAATGTATTGTTGGCTATTGCTACAAATATACCCATGCTAGTTATGACTGGTTTTGTGGTCCAGGGTCACATATGATCATGCAAAATGGCAGTAATATGTGCAGGAATATGGCAGTAATTTAGAGTATAAGTACTAATAAACAGCCAATATGATAGTAATGTGCATGCTAGATAATAGTGAGGAATGGTCCTTAAAAGGTGTTACCATAAATAAAGGTGTTACCCCTTCAAAGTAAAAATTGCAAATAAATGTTTTGGGGGGAAAAAGACAAAGACGACACATGAAACATTTTTTTTGTGAGAAACAGTCAAGACATGACTTTCATAAAAAACAGATGCATCACTTTGGTGTAATTGTTTCTATATACAAGTGTGGCTCATAGTACCTGTTGTAACACTGGGTTATTTTAGTGATATAATGTCTGATAACAAGATCCACTGTGTGATGTGTCAGCTGTAGCAGCTGTTGTCAGCAAAGGACTCTTCAGAATGGACCGCTGACAGGCATGCTAATGAGAAAACCCCATATAAATGATCTTCATAATATACATGTCCCAGAGTCAATCACTGTTCATATTCAGACACTCATATCGGCCATCTGACAAGAAAGACTCAGATGTTCATGATTATTCAGTGACAGTTGTACCACACTCCAAAACAGAAATACGCAATAAGGGAAGATGTAAGACTTGTATTAGAATGTACCAACGAAAACTGATAGCATATGCAAAGACAAGCACAAATATTTGGAGCAATTTAGCTATATTAAAGCAGATCAGACAATGTTAACTTTTCTAGGCTGTTTAGGGAGTGTTTTTACAACTTAGTTCATGCTGTCCCATGCAGAAATGGTTTTCAACGTCCTGAGAGCATTTAGAGGAGAACAACCGGACATCAGCTCATGCCAGGAGTGCTCTAGATAATGACTACTATAAATATATGGAGTATTTTAGAAGTTTCCATGTCAGCAATGTTGCTCATTACAGGTGTGCATGGAGAACCATTTCATTTTTCACCCAGTGTACTAAAACATCAAATCTCGATTAAACTTGAAAAAAATTGAAGTGAATTTTAAATCGACCTTTTACTGGTCAGTAACTACCGGCTCATTGCATCAAACTGACTTCCAACATCAGTTATAAACCAACAATATGGAAATCAGCCTTCTTTTGATTCTGCACCCTACCTCAATGAGAAAACCGAGGGAGACATTTTGAAAGAATGTGGTTGACGTCAGTAATCCTGCTCCAGTTTGGGCACTCTATAAAGCTTCACAGCAGCTGAAAGAGAATTGATTAAGCCGTTGTTGGCAACAAAGGCAAACCTTGCCAAATGTTTCACTTCTTTTCCTGGATGTTGATCTACACTATACCTACATGGTCATATTACTCCTGTTCAATGGAACAGTTGAAAAGTACTTTTGTCTTACAAATGACAGTAATTACCCCCTTTACCAAGTGACGGGTAACAATGGAACTTCAGCACAAATTAGTCAAGTCTACTTTATTACAATTTCTTTTAAATAAAAACACTATTTGCAGTAAACAGATGCACGTTACAATAAAAATAAGATGAGTTGTAGACAACTATTTCTGGTCTTCACCATGCCCAAAAGGCAAAGCAAAGAAAAAAGCAGCAAGTAGATTGTTTCCTTTTATTATTATTTAAAACAACAAAAATAAAAAGACATTTTAGTATTCGATTATTAAAACTAAGGAAAGTTAAAGCAACAAAAAAAAAAACACGTGTAGAAATAAGTGAGGTTGAAACCCCTCCGAGTCCAAACAGTTCATAGTTTGTGTCCATTCATGCACTCCGATTGAGTCTCTAAAAATCAGCATCCAGTCTGAAAGAGTTATCTGTGGTTCCGGACATGACTCCCATCCGCTGGTACTCGCCGACTCGCTTCTCAAAGAAGTTGGTCTTGCCCTCCAAGGAAATGTTCTCCATGAAGTCAAAAGGATTTTCCACTTTATAGACCTAGAAAGCAAATTTAAAGGTCAAGTTAAAATCCCATCTGTTAAAATGAACGCATAGAACAAGGCTACTCACAAAGACTATACTGCCACCATGAGCAGAGATGTAAAACTACCAAAAAAAAAAAAAAAAAACCTCCACTAACCCTACCTTGTCAAGTCCCAGCTCCAGCAGAAGTCTGTCAGCCACAAACTCAATGTATTGCTTCATCAGGTCACAATTCATACCAATAAGCTTTACTGGCAGAGCATCAGTCAGGAATTCCTAGGAAGTTAAAGAAAAATTAGATTTGTTTCTCACCAATAGGATGCATTTCACTGAAGTTACAGTACAGCTTCTACACGCACACAAAAATCCAAAGCAACAAAGACTGTCACTGAAAACCAGAAAGGTTGAAACCCTGAAATGTATATAGCATTATTAAGGCACACAAACCTGTTCAATTTCAACTGCATTCATGATGATTTTCTTTACTTTTGCCTCTGAAGGTTTGTTGACCAAGTGCTTGAACATGAGGCAAGCAAAGTCACAATGAAGACCCTGTAAGGATAAGAACAAACATGAAGACCACATCTTCAACTTTCACACCACACTTCCAAACGCATTCGTACCAGTGTTGGGGTGCATCTCAAAATGGTTACCTCATCTCTGCTGATAAGTTCATTGGAGAAGGTGAGTCCAGGCATGAGTCCTCTCTTCTTTAGCCAGAAAATAGAAGCAAAAGACCCGGAAAAGAAGATTCCTTCCACAGCAGCAAAAGCCACAACTCTCTCCCCTGAATACAAAAACTTATTAGCGCAAACTTTTAGTTTACAATAAAAACAAAAATAGTATTTTAATACAACATACCGTATTGTGCATTTTTGTCACCAATCCAGTTGATCGCCCAGTCGGCCTTCTTCTTTATGCAAGGCATCGTCTCAATGGCATTGAAAAGAAATTCTCTACAAGACAAAAATAAAAACACCTCATTAGTCAGCTAATGTCTAAATACGCGGATCATAATTAGACAAGCATGTTTATGGAGCTCAGTAAAGGCGATAGTTTCGTGCTGATGCCCTACAACCAGCTGACCACATGTCCACTGATCTTGAGCAGTCAACACTCAGCTCCCATTATCAGCTGAGGTACGTACCCCTGCGCCACTCATCATTGCCCCAAATAACTGCAACATCATTTCCAAAAGCTCACCTCTCTTTGGGATCTTTGATGTAGGTGTCAATCAACAGACTGTACATTTCAGAGTGGATGTTTTCCATGGCAATCTGGAAACCGTAGAAGCAACGGGCTTCAGTCACTTGGACTTCCTGAGTAAATCGCTCCACCTAGAGCACCACAGAACACAAGCCATTAGAATCAAGTGGTTTTTTACACGTATTTGCACAAGTTTGCCTCCGAACCCACCAAATTCTCATTGACAATGCCATCACTCGCAGCAAAAAAAGCCAAAACATGAGAGATGAAGTATCTCTCCTCGTCTTTCAGGGAGTCCCAGTGCTGAAGATCTTTGGACAGGTCAACCTTGGAGAAAATAAAATGCAAAACTTTCAAAATGCTGCAATTCCCCCCCCATCAAAATAAGTGTGCCAACAGCTTTGATGCCATATTTAAGACCCGTAAGAGTATGGGACAAAATTTGATATCACCCGTGTTAAATATTTTGAAGCTCACCTCCTCTGCAGTCCAGAAAGAGGCCTCGGCCTTCTTGTACATCTGCCAGATGTCATGGTACTGAATTGGGAAAATGACAAAGCGGTGGGGGTTCTCCTTCAGAAGGGGCTCCTCCTCCACAGCTCCTTTCCTAGCTTTTGTCTGCTCCTTAAAAGTTAAAAGGTAAAACTTTAGATTTGGCAACAAACCAAATTTTAAAACGGCAAGTAAAAATCTAACAGCCAGGGTGAATGGGAGGAGCACAATTCTTATCGGCATCACATTTTTTAAAGACTTGAAAACCAAAGTGACTTATTACACTTATTTCACCTAACAAAAACAGTTTAATTCAACTATGCGGCATTAAACACTTTAATATTGACCATTTTGACAATATTCCTGAAATAACCCTGGTTTTGCCAGGGTTTGTTGCCTTGGTAACCATTTTCATATTAGGAATCTTAACAACAGAAATAAAAGCAAACGGGGAAAAAGGAAAGTTAAGTGGATTTTCTTCGTGGCTTTTGGGTCCATAGAGGGTTTACGTTTCATTCATCTCCAAGTGATACTACTACTTCCGGTCTAGTTTGCCGGTAAAACAAGAGTGCTCTTCCGTTTAACCGGATAAAATTTGAAAAAAATAACATTATATGTTCATTTAACGTTAAACATTGTCATATAGTATATGGGAGTATTTTCATATTTACACGCATGTTTTCACGTGAATTCTGCGTCGTTTACAAAACATTAAATCAGTTCAAGCTAATGACCCGCCAAAACAAGATAATACCCAATAAATTGACTGGCTCAAAACAAAATGATACCCATTTTAGGTGACCGTATGTCATGGACTTAAGTAGATTTGCTTCACGAGCTATTTTTCTTATTAAAGGTCAGGATATTTTGGATGGACCAGCCCAACTTGGCGCGCTCTGAAACCGTCAAATTTCATCAACCACTTTAAAGACATCGCTCGACAAATCACTAATCATTTAAGATAGTATACATTTAACATGCACTGATGTTGTAAATCCTGAAGAAACGTACAGGAATGCAGTTAAAGTGAGCGTACCTCTGAATCAAAGATTTTGCGCGCCGTTTTGGACGCCAGGATTCTGGAGGAGTTCAGACTGGGCGGCTGAGAACAAAACAAATCACCCATTTAGGACCTACAGCATAATGAACGGTTTAACATTTATCCTTTAAATTAAACTAAAGTGATATTTCTACCAAAGTATGTAGTATTCATCTAGACGCCTAAAATGTAAAGCATCTCAGTACAAGTCTTAAGTATTATAATATCACTAAAATAATAATACTAAACTTACCGTGTTTTCTTTGTCCACCAAGGACATGCTATTGATTTTGGTAGAAATGGCGTTTTCATTCTTAGCTTTTAGTGGAGAGCGAGTTGACAGCATAGTTAAAGCTTGAAGTGTTAGGTAAAACAGAAAATGAGGATAAGTTAAAAGTTAAAAAAAAAAAAATTAACTTCTAAAACAAAGTCAGCTACAAATAAATACAATGGAAAGCATAGACTTGAAGATCTACAGTCCAGCTGGAGGGAAGAAAACGAAGGACGGACGCCGGAGAATTCTTTTATATTCGATTCTTGGCGCTCATTCTCAGCCAATAAGAAAAGGGCCAACTTCGCCGCTTTGTTTGGTCCTTTTAACTCTTTCATCAGACGAACCAATCAGAATTCTCCAAGACGTCACGTGAGAGTTACGCCTCGCGGGGAATTCAAACGTGTTGGTTGGGGGATGCGAAGTGTTACACAAAAGCCGAACGTGCAATTATACAAACTGGTTTAAAAAGGCGCGAATACGATACAAAAGCTATGTATGATATAACACGTTATTATTTTTTACAAAGTATTTCATTTACATTTTGTAAATAACATTTCTTGTAAGAAAATAAAGTGTACGAAATGTGTTCAAGTTAAGAGCCCACACAGGAAGACCTTACATTTACTACATACACTCTACATTAAAGAGTCGGCATTGTTTGTCATTTGTTTTGAACAGAATAAGGTTAATGAAAATGATACGTAGTGCCAATGAAACCACTAACTTACAGCCGAGACCGACTGCAGTTCTCATTCACATACAGATACCACATGAAACAGCACACAATAAAACGCTACTTAGGTAAAACAACATCCCCCATGCTGTTTGGGGGGAAATACGTTTTTAAAGTGCCCCTTTTTATTACGTCGCAGCCACAGATCCAAACTTACTTTCAACCAACAAAACCTACCCGAAAGGAAGCAATGGTTTGGCGCCAGATTAGAGTAAACGATCAAAACACATAACGTCAACCCTTACGATCACCCAGAATACATCCCCAAACCCGAAATAATCATTTTTAATGGTGAACACAAAACTAGACATGTGATCTTTGATATTACTACCTTCATAAAATCATCCTGTTGATCTTCCTGTTTCTCAAAAAAGAGAAGCAAAAAGATCATGTTGCGCATGATTGAGATTAATTTCAAAATCTACATTAAAAACAATAACTCAAATTGTTTCAAACGTATTTTGCAAAAAGCAAAAATATTGGAATGCATTTTTTTTTGTTTCATAACAAAAACATTTTCAGGACGCGGGAGTCGACAAAGAACAATAAAAACGCCCAAGAGGTCACTGCCTGGGCTCAAATACAGCATGCTTTTGAGATACTGCTCTCTCGTGGCTGGAGGACAATAGCCACACGTTTTATGATACTTTTGTTTCAACTCGCCAAATAAATTGTAGTAACAAAGCGATACATTTGTGTTAAGGAAAAAACTGCATGCATGCCCTTTTCATAATATTTACTCTCAGACGACATTATTTATTTAGTAATGGTTTGTTCTATGTTTTTGACTGAATAATAATAATACAAACCGAATAAAATATTCCAACCCAAAATAAAGATATAATATAAATAATTCTCAGCTACTATGAAATCACCAGATGCGATAGTACTGGATAATACTTTCAGCCCTGTTGCGGAAATAAAACATTCTCGAACAGTGAACTGCCTCTAATTCTGAAGAGACCCGCAGGGGGAGCGCCTCACCTCTAGTTACATTTGCCGTTTTCCAGACATTTAAAATGAATTGTATGCATTTGCGAACAGTTGCTCAAATGCTTCTATTATCATATATGACCAACAACTAATGGTCAAATGCGAATATGGCATAAAACTGGTTCTCCACAAGATAAAAAGACTGTCCATCGTCGAGTCTTCCGATTTTGCTTACATCTCACTTAAGATAAATATCATTAAAACAGAAAAAAAAAATGTATTTGAAATCAGCTTTCATTGCAGTAACAGTGTCTTTTGTTTTTTCTTTGTGTTTTCTTTTTTCGTTTGGAAATATCGGTCACTAAGGCAAATGGGCGGAGACAAGGCTTGTCAGTCAAGCTGCTGTTGCCATATTTACAACTCGTCATCCTCTGTGATTGGTCGCGCCCCCTAACCGCTCCACAATTAAGCAATGTGATTGGACGAGGTTTGTTACTGGGTGCTGTGGGGTGAGTGTTGAGAATTGATGTTGAGCTGGTGTTGTGTAACTGTGTCGTCACGCCAGTTCATGGCTATGTAATGATTCTATTGTTTTCCTTTTCTACGTTTTACACGTTGTGTAACGCTTGTCAACCTGTGTTTATGTTACCTGTAATGTTTTTTGTTGTGTAATTTCTAAATTTAATTTTTTTTTTTTTTTCCGTTGAAGTGGGGCTTTTTTGTAGAGTAAGCAGTGTGGAATGGCTTAAAATGTTTGTAATATATATATATATATATATATTAATATATATACAGTGGGTAGGGAAAGTATTCGACCCCCTTAAATTTTTCACTCTTGTTATATTGCAGCCATTTGCTCTAAAATCATTTAAGTGATTTTTTTTTCCTCATAATGTACACACAGCACCCAATATTGACAGAAAAACACAGAATTTGTTGACATTTTTGCAGATTTATAAAAGGGAACAAAGAAATATCCCCCCCACAGTCTTAAGTATTCAGACCCTTTGCTGTGACTCTCATATATTTAACTCAGGTGATGTCCATTTCTTCTGATCATCCTTGAGATGGTTCTACACTTCATTTGAGTCCAGCTGTGTTTGAATATACAGATTGGACTTGATTAGGAAAGCCACACAACTGTTTATATAAGACCTTACAGCTCACAGTGCATTTCAGAGCAAATGAGAATCATGAGGTCATGAGTCAAAGGAACTGCCTGAAGAGCTCAGAGAAAGAATTGTGGCAAGGCACAGATCTGGCCAAAGTTACAAAAAAAAATTCTGCTGCACTTAAAGTTCCTAAGAGCACAGTGGCCTCCATAATCCTTAAATGAAGACGTTTGGGACGACCAGAACCCTTCCTAGAGCTGGCGGTCCGGCCAAACTGAGCTATCGGGGGAGAATAGCCTTGGTGAGAGAGGTAAAGAAGAACACAAAGATCACTGTTGCTGAGCTCCAGAGATGCAGTCGGGAAATGGAAGAAAGTTGTAGAAAGTCAACCATCACTGCAGCCCTCCCCCAGTCGGGGCTTTATGGCAGAGTGTGTAAGACACGTGAAAGCACGCATGGAGTTTGCTAAAAAACACCTAAATGACTCCAAGATGGTGAGAAATAAGATACTCTGGTCTGATGAGACCAAGATAGAACTTTTGGCCTTAATTCTAAGCGGTATGTGTGGGGAAAACCAGACACTGCTCATCACCTGCCCAATACAGTCCCAACAGTGAAGCATCGGGGTGGCAGCATCATGCTGTGGGGGTGTTTTCAGCTGCAGGGACAGGATGACTGTTTGCAATCGAGGGAAAGATGAATGCGGCCAAGTACAGGGAAAACCTGGACGAAAACCTTCTCCAGAGTGATCAGGTCCTCAGACTGGGCCGAAGGTTTACCTTCCACAAGACAATGACCCTAAGCACACAGCTAAAATAAAGAAGGAGTGGCTTCACAACAACTCTGTGAATGTTCTTGAATGGCCCAGCCAGAGCCATGACTTAAACCCAATTGAGCATCTCTAAAAATGGCTGTCCACCAACGTTTACAATCCAACCTGACAGAACTGGAGAGGATCTGCAAGGAGAATGGCAGAGGATCCCCAAATCAGGTGTGAAAAACTTGTTGCATCTTTCCAAAAAGACTCATGGCTGTATTAGACAAAAGGGTGCTTCTATTAAATACAGCAAAGGGTCTGAATACTTAGGGACATGTGATATTTCAGTTGTTCTTTTTTAATAAATCTGCAAAAAATGCAAACAATTCTGTGTTTTTCTGTCAATATGGGGTTTTGTGTGTACATTAATGAGGAAAAAATGAACTTAAATTATTTTAGCAAATGGCTGCAATAAACAAAGAGTGTGAAAAATTTAAGGGGTCTGAATACTTTCCATACCCACTGTAATTACTGAGGTCTCAAACTCAGCTCAATAACTATATCAGAGACAACAAAAAATAAAACAAATGATATATTCTTACTACAAATGTTTATTATTAAATAATATGGAATATTGCAGGTAGTATCGCATACAGGAATACTATCCAATTAACAGAAGTAACATCAATAACATTTATTCATATATCAACAATAAATGCCAATTTGAATACACATTACATTCATATAGATAGTGATATTTATATACAACAATAGAGAGTAAGTAACAGATGAACTGATGCAAAGACTTTGGCAAAGGGAGTAAATACATATTGGGAGACATAACTTATATAAAAGTAAACAAGAATTCCTTATAAACAACCATGATTAAAATAAAAATCCAGTGCAATGTCACATTGTTTTATGTACATGGATGTGTAGCAGCCTTGGTTTTCTTGTTTCTGAGGTGAGTGGTCTGAGTCTTAACCTAGTTTGAGGCAGGAAGAAGCACACTAAGGGGCATGGAAGATGGTGCTTGGGAAGTGGCCATTTTGTTCACGTCGCGAACTTCGTTAGGCCACACTGTGGACCTCTTGGTTGTCATGTGACGTCTTGCATGCTTGGTCAGGTGGTCGCTTCTCATGAACCGACGCTCGCAGACAGGACAGACAAACTTCTTTTCACCCGTGTGTGTCCGACGATGCCTGGACAGTTCATCTGAACGGGCAAATTTTTTGTCACACCCTTCCCAATGGCAACTGAAAGGCTTCTCACCTGAGATATAGAGAAAGATGATCAACAACCATATTTTATGGGTACAACCTATTAGAACAAAAACATGCCAGATAGACACAAACCTGTATGGGTTCTCAAATGAGCTTTCAAGTGGGAACTTTTGAAGTAAGTCTTCTTGCATCCTTGGAAGTTGCAGACGTAGTTCCGCCTGCGCAAGAAGTCAGATTGTGTCACTCCGCCACTCTGACCTGAGGGCACGTAGACTGGAGCGGGTGCCAAGGGCAGGAGCTTCGTGTTCCCAAGCGTAACAATGCTCTGCTGGCAGGATTGGGATACCTGGGACTGCGGGACGACAAACATCACCGTGCCCTGAGCCACAGGTGAGCCCACCAGAAGAGGGTGAGAATGTGGAAGAATGGGCTTCGACCCCGAGGCATGCATCTGAACTGGAGTCTGAACAAATGCAGAGATGATTCCAGTCTGCCCCGTAACAGGAAACACCTGACAGAGCACCGGCGGGCTGGATATGGGCGACTGAGGAACAGCAGACTGTGATGTTGGGATAGCAATGCCTGTGGAGTGAGGAGAAGGGGAAGTTCTCCCCGTTTCTGCAGTGTCACATGGGTTACTGCAGCTTTGCAGTTCTGCTGTGAGGTTGGCAATTGGCTCTGTGTGCTGTAGAGGGATTTCTGAGGAACATGGCTTCTCCTGCCCTGTGGTTGGAGATGGAATTTTGTGGTCCACGGATCTGTCGGCGGTGTGCCGTATAACACTGGTGGCTCTGTGAAGTGAGGGCTGTTCTGTCGGTGGAGCTGGGTTGAGCAGGACTGTGGTGCTGGGATGCAAGTTGACGTGACATGCAGCCCTGCTGGTCAAGGCTGAGCATAGTCTGGGATGTGGTTTGAGACCTGAGCAAGCCACTGAGGTACTGAGAACCGCTGTGCCTGAAGTTTCCGCAAAGCTTGGGCTGTGGGGAGGGGTCATGCACTGTTGGAAAGAAGAGATTTGCATTGAGCATTGGGAATTGCCTTTAATTGACTACACAACTTCTACCCAGATTTTTGGCCCAATTTTAAGCCTGGACGAGTTGACGCTAGTTGCCAAAAGTCACAGTCAGTCAGATTTTGGCTAGTCGGAGTTGACACCGAAAATCAAATAGTGTGTGATGGGCACAGACTCAGATTTTTTAGCTTCAGACTAAGAGTCCATCCAGTTGGAGGATATCAAATATATTATTTGTGCCAATTTTAGAACAAATATTGTTTTCATTTTAATGCATCTCCTAGTTTCTAGTTTGTAGTATTTGTAATGATTTCATAGTCATAGTCCCCTATGATGTCCAGTTTTTCTCTGCAATCATTTTCAAAGTCGGCAAGTATATGATGCCTAGTGTTTTAAAATCTGTTTTGATTTTAAAAGTCATGTAGTGTATTCTTGCCATTAACAACACTACACTTTCAAAATAATGAAACAACTTTTGCTTCAGCAGCATCCCCAAGCCTTTTTTGGAAATATGTATTTATAATGCTCATTAAGAACTAGAACACAGTCCGGTTTCTTTTCTTTTCTTCTTTGTTTTTTTAAAGAGTCACTCACCAGTGATGAGAGGGAGACCAGGTCTTTAGGGGACTCGTTGAGTTCAGGCTGCAAAGGGAGAGAATCGCAAGAGTCTGAGGTGGGCGTCAGTGGGCGAGGCTTGTGCGTCCTCTGGACCCAGGAGCTCATGCAAACCAAAGCCTCTGCAGCCTCCAGGTCATTGTATTCCAGAGTGGAGGAGCAGGACTTCTCACTGTCATGCCTGTTTCTCTCCATCATCGCCTCACAGATGTCCACAAGACTGGGCTGCGGATCGGAAAAAGCACATTTGTCATTTTAATGCCACAGTAGGCTGGTTGCTGAGCTACAATAACACTGAATATGAGTCGACTCTATCACTGTAATGAAATGTATTCAATGTAATTGCATGATATACAATAAAAGTGGCAAAATGGGCGATGTTTGTCTTGCATCTGCTGTAAATAGCTTCTGCCATTCAGAAGCAAAGAAAGGGGCCCCAGAACTGGTCGACTACACCCACATAGAGCCTTGCATAGCGTTAACACTGAGCTGCTGGGAACCTCCCATTGCCAAATATAGATTTAAGAGTGAGGTGCACCCAACCAAAGCGCCATGTGAGTGCGCCATGCAAAAAGTATCATCCAAGGGTAGTAAACCATATCAAGGCATTTTGCATTAATGTTACTATTTTTGTCATAACGGAGCCTTTATGATATACCAAGAGTGATATACCAGCAATGCACATCGTTGTTGTTGTTGTTGTAATAACACAAACAAACAATGCATTCAAAATAACTGACAATTTAATGCAAAAATGAAATAGGAGAAAAATGTTCAAACTCAAGTATGTTCAAGGTTCAAATAAGGTCGCTAGCAAATTATATATATATATGACAACAGTTTGAACGTAAAGTAGCACTGCAGCTTAATGCAGGAGGGAAATGCACAACAATGATTGCGGCAAACGGTTCGTCATGATTTAATTTAATTAAAGCAGTGTAACACAAAGAATGTTGCTCGTTGTTGCAAGTGTCAAGAACATCAAATATGTTTTTATGCGTGTAAACAGAAATTATAAACATTGCTCTGTTCAAAGTCAACTGTTCTCCGTCAATGAGCATGAAATTATTTTATATGGGTCGCAACTTGCAGCAAAAGCGGATGTCATTAGTGGGTCAATGCGCAAAAACTAAAAAGTAGCAATAAAACCACTTTGGCAATATAATCAACTTACCCGGCCGGAGTCAGAAGCAAAATTCAGCATATGTGTAAGTAAATTAAAAGCAACGGGAAGACAGCTGTGATACGAAGCCTCTCCACATAAGTCTAACCACTTTTTACAGCAAGGTTCAACCTCAGCTGAGTGAATCAGAAGCTCAAAAAAAAAAAACAGAAAGAAAGAAAGAAAAAGAAAAAACAAAAACAAAATTCAGAGCACTCTGGTGGGTGGTAACATGTTACCAATCAAAAACAAAGGTGTAGCAGGAACGGACCAATGGGAAAGCAAGCAGCGCATGATCAGTACGTGATCGCTCGCTGATTGGCTGAAACGGGGTGCGTGGCTGTTGGGGGGCGTTACAGAGGAGTCAGCGGTGTCAGAGTAAACCCGCTGAACCCGATGCTGGAGAACTGGGGGAAAGGTCGGCGCGGGGAATCAGCGGAATCGCGAGATACTCGCACGCGTCTGGCTATAGCTGTGCCAGTGGAGTGTGGCATGCGCAGACGAGAGCCAACGCCTGTGTTCAAAACTCATTTTAAACAAAGAAGCAAACCCGTATAGTACACATTTTACAGAAAATATGGCTGTTGTTGTTTTTATGGATAGACTGTATTGATTTTATAATATAAACTCTCGTCGTGAATGTTTAGTAGCCTCGCGCGACTGGTGCACAAAGGGGAAACGGGGACACGGTGCTGCTTATGAAAGTAACAGCCTGCAATGGAAATAATGAATAACAGCTCTGTACTAATAATGAAACAATAATAGTGCCTATATAGCAATATACTATCGAAATAATTCATTTACATATTTACTTCGCCTTTTTGACGGAAATAAACAATTTAAGAAAAATAGTATTTTGTGAGAGAATGCGTGTTTTTCTGTCATTCTGTTTTTCAAATCATTGCATCACGTGCGTACACAGACCAGGTTTTAGTGAACTAAACTGAACTCAGGAACCTCTGCTTTCTGTGAAAGAATCCAGGGCGGAGCCTATGAGTGTACTGCATCTCTTTGTTGTAGCTACACTAACCTTGATGGGTCTCTCTCTTTGTTTTTTTGTCGTGATAATTAGCTGTTTCTACACTAAAAAGATTAGTGAGAACTGGTGTAAATGTGTGCAAATCATATATATTCTAATTGTGTGTCTCTGCAGGAGGGCTGTGATTTGGCTGGTCTGTCTGTGTGAGTAGAGCTGAGCAGACAAAAGGCTTCATCAGTCGGCCCCTCCTCTTCAGAGATTCAGATATCCAGTGAAAAGACAGAAAAGATCGTATTTCTCTGTCTGTGATGTGTCATACAGCCGAGGAAAACATGTGCTGTCTTTGGAAAATCTCAGTAATCATTAATGTTCTTAGAATGGCAGTTCAAATGTTGACATTCTAAAAGTAGTCTAATGTATCACATATACTTAGACAACACTTAATGTCTTAAATAATGTACATGATTGTTTTGGTTTTTTTACCCACAAAGATGAACCAATAATATATAAATCGAGTCCTAAACACATAATTGACACACGAGCAAAGGCAAATATTATGTCCTATTAAACAGCAATATTTAATTCTATATAAATAGGAGGTTCAGCTAATTTAACTGATTATAAAGGCATAGATCTGGTAATATTTGGTAATCCAATGGCACAGATTTACTTTTAGAAGTGCTAAATGAACACATTAACAACAAAAGAGGATTTGTGTTAGAGGAGCACATTTCTTTATAGGGGTGTGGAAGGCAACATCTTGTTTTGCTTCATAATTGTTACATTTTGAAGGCAGAATTGGAATGTTTCTGTTGTTTTTATATCTGATAAAAGTGGTATTGTGGGAGTAAAGAAGTAAAAGAAAAAAGAGACTAAGGTCTCCCTTTAACTGTCACCCGTCCCCTCTGTGGGACGCCTAAGTTTACTTCACTATATTACAATTAAATCATTAATCATGACAAACTATATATCGTTGGAAAGGTCTAAGACTCCTAAATAGATATTTTACCAATGTTTTAGTTAAAAATTATGTAGGAAAAGTAATAGATTCATTTATGACAAGAGTGCACCTCAAAAATCTACATCATAACAGGAGTTCTGACCTTTGTCACCTTCTTTGTTGCCTTTTTCTCTATCACACTTTAGAAATCATCAGAAATTATATCTCAATTGAAAGCTTTAAATCTCAAAATTCATCCCTTGAAACCCATTTTAAAATCAAACATTGCATTACCATGAAAACGGTACATCAATATCATGCTACAAAAATGTTTTCCTTCATGAATTATAAAAATGTAAGTTTAAAATTTAAGACGCTTTCACGTCTGTGTTAAAAAATCTGAGTGACAGTTAAAGGGTTAATACTGCACAGATGATTTCATGTAAGTCTCATTTAGCAAGATCTGTTTTAAAAATAAAGCAAAACATGAGACTGACAGGAAAGCGATCTACTGTGTTGATGGAACAATGAAACAGGTAAACGAATTAGAAGAAAAGTTGCACATGAAAACATTGTCAAACGTAACTGGATATACACTACCGATAATTAAATGTTAGGTCTCGGTAAGATGTTTTCATGTTTTTCAACGAAGTTCATGTTCACAAGACTGCAATGTATTTTGATAAAAGATGCAGCAAAACGGTAATATTGTGAAATATTCTTAAAACGTAAGTGTCTAAATGTCTTTACTGGTAAGTTTGATCAAATTTATAGTGTCTTTGTTGAATAAAATGAATTTCTTACTGACCCCAAACGTCTGAACAGTAGTGTGGATTCTGGAACTCAAGCACAGTGAGGTTAGCTCTTTATATTCTTATATATCGAATACTTTGTCTAAATTTTTATATTTAATAATACAAATATATTTTGATATATTATTTAATATAACACCATTCAGCAGCTGTATTCAGAAATTAATGAAGGAATCAATAAAGGATAGAATTGTGTCATTTAAACACTCAAATGATTTTACAGAAAGCAGTAGTAATTTTAAGAAAAAAGATCCACATATTAATCAAAAGAAGTACACTATTGTTCAAAAGGTAACAATAATGAAACAAAACCAGATGTTGCCTTGCACCCCATGGAGTACTGAGAATGTAGTTTTGTTTCTCAAGAACTATTACATAAATAATATTGTCCAGAATTAGAACTAAAAGGTTAGCACAAAATGTAAGTGACTAAATAGAATATATTTCACAAGATATTACTACTTGAATTAGTCATGTGTTTTCCGCTTCATTATGTGACAGCAAAACATTTTTTTCCTCTGCACTGCATGATTCTGCTTCCTTCCTTGTGAGCTGAATTGCATACGAATGAAGATTTTAACTGGTATGGGGTGTTGAAGGTCAAGTCTTGTTAATGAAGAATAAAATTCTATAAACAATTTTGGAGTTCTATAAAACATTTATAAACTTTGATTGCTTTGCACACAAATTTAAAATGACGCTGAGAAAATACAAAGATCGTCAGACCCAAAATAACCAAATTTTACAGTCTTGCAAAGACTCTATAGATTCATCATCTGCGTTTTCAAGAAGCAGAGCTTCTCCTGATGGATGGTATGAGCTGTTTGAACCCAGAGACCGTGGAATCTTGGGAGGGTAGTGAGGCCATGTATGGGGGTTAGGCTGCAAGCCAGAGGAGACAGAGTCTGTGTGTCTGTGTGTGTGAAAGAGAGAGGCCAAACAGGCCATGCAAACACACAGGCTATAGGAGGGTTGGGTGGCAGATGTGCTGTCCGCTTTGGGCTGATGAAGAAAAACAGTTAAAAACAGTTGAAACTTTGGGGCTCAATCCAATATGTGCTGCTGCAGAGCGTCTGAACTGAATGACTTGTGCTTAGATAGGTGGGGTTCTCAAAAAGTAGGTCATCCAAAAAGGGCGGGCGTGCGTTTAACCTCTGAGATGCAACATGCTTTCTGTGTTGTGTAGCCCGAATCTTCTGCATCCTGCCTGTAACAAAATAAATGACCATTTATAAATTAACATCATAAATTAAAGTAAGAGCATCTAGTGTTGGTGCTTTATTCTCACCATTTCTGTCCTGGAATGAGACACAATTACTCAGCGTTTTGACTAAGTTACATAAATTCTCAGAGGCACCGTCACATGAGTTGAGACTGTAAGAGCAAACAGCTCGCCTCCACACTAACGACTCATACAGAAGGATGGAAAAATGTTCACAATATTCACACCAGTCTGTACTGAATATGCAACGTAGTGCAAGAAAGGATAAATGCACATTGTCTTACACTGAACAGTTTACTAGCAAATACTAGCACACAACTAAAACAACGGTACACCAGATGGCCTATACTCTTGGTTTAACTATATTAGTGATAAACTGTAAACTATGGTTTTTTTTATCTAAACAGGAAATGGATCTTAAATCATTCAGAATGTAATCTATTGTGTGGAACTTTGCTTTTGTGAACCACTGGAAAACACGTATTACTGTTACACTTCAGCAGGTCCTGTCTAAAAATACATTGTGCACAACATATATCGTGGAAAATGCATATTTTGATTCCATTTTATATTTTGCAAAGCGGGGAAAAAATATTAAGACCCCAATTTTGAGGCAAACGTCGCTTTTACGTCAAATTAATATTAATATTAAAACTTTTCTAATGTAAATTTATGATATAAAACATAAGCTATAAATGGTTGAGAGCACTTTCAGAGGACTTAACATTGCTAGACACAGAAAAATCGTACTAAACTTCAGCGTCAAAGCAACAAACACTAAAAGCAGTGTCGCGGGTCAAAGAATGAAAGAGAAACATTTTGGGGGGAGGAGAGGAAGCGAGGTGTGAGATAAAACATTAGAGATAAGACTATCAGTTGTTTACAATGAAATTACGCCGGAGACTTTGCGGTCTAGCGTGTTTATCTATATGTACACAAACCCTGGTCAGTCACTCAGGGTTAAAATCCGCTCGTGCAGCGCAACCCCCAGACCGAGTGTTTTCCTTTTGGCACCATGTAGTGTGGCCAGCTCAAAATAGTGCGGTCTGTTTGGGAGAGCCCAAGTCAAACAGAAATCATGCCAGGAAAACTCTGCAGACTGCCCCTCTACACGTGAGAAGGGAAAACAACTCTGAAAAGTATGCCGGGTACGTTGTTTCGCTGGAAACAAAGAGTTTCTGAGTGTATATGTTTGTGCATGTCATAGGTTCTCTTGCAAGAAGCATGTGGACCGTACAGCACAGACTTTCTGTCCTGGTTTCCCCTCTGGCTCCATCTTTCCCAAATTCCTTCGTTCTTCCATCACTCTTGCCCTGCAGAGTTCGTGTTTTTCTCTCTCTAGATCATCCATGCTGGACTTACTGCTACAGTAAAATTCCTCTGGCCGGTGATACTGTAGTCCTTGTAATCATCAACTAAAGTTTTAGTGTTTTTGATTTGTTTCCTGCCTTTTTTTTGTTACCATTTTCATTAACAAAAATGAAAAATGTGTATACTGTAGGCTATATATAAGCTATTATTAGCTGAAAATGAAACAGAAATATGCATACAATTAAAAACAATATAAACTCGTCACAAGAACCCTTATAATCTTTGGGTTTTAATAGGGTGTTTTTACGCAGGAGATTTTAAGACACCCTGGCCCGATGTTATATTCGGGCATAACTTTGAGGTTTAACAAGGTGTTAGTTGGACTGAGTTGAGGCCAGTGTGACAGCCGGGGGGGCAAGTACAAAGGACAGCGTATCTATATATATTATATAGTAGTTTCACACGTTGGATCAAATACATTCTCCGGCCGGAGTAAGTTCTTGGCTTGGTTGAAAGGGGTGAAATAGCTTTGTATGAGCCGTCATTGGGACACTAATCACTGCAAAAAAGTTAGACCCTACCCTCGTAGTAGAAAGACCCAGTTATGTAGAAATTACGTTACATTTTCACAACTTAATTTGCTCCCAAAATTAAAAGACCAAATATTTTTGTGAGTGCAGGACAAAGGAAACCATCAGGCACTCCATTGTCAGGTGCATTTGCACAGTGGTTCATCGTGTAGTAAATTCAATGAAGTGGTCGTATATTTTATAACAACATATAAAATACATTAAAAAAAAAACACTTTTGAGGGAAACCGATACTGTTCATTCCAAGTCTCATAACAGATGTATACTGCAAGACACTATTGAAAATAATGCTCAAAAGTGAAAATCTGACATGACAAAAGAACAAATCTGCTGCTGTTGATGCAGGGAAACAAAAACAAAAAGGGATCTCGGGAACTGATATGCAGATTTCATACTCCAGTGATATTCTTGTCATGAACACGGGTTTTCTTTCTAACAACATGGACCTTTGGAAACTCATGGAAACACGGTTTTGGACCTTTTTTTCTTATTTTTGCAGGAAGTTAAAGTCCATTGAATCTTGGGCTGATGATTCCTTTTCAAAAAACGACGTTCAACGCTGAGAACCTCGTTGTGCACTTCTGCCTGGTGGACTCCCAGAATGAAAGAGAAGAGATCCAGGACCCACACGTACATCCTGGGCAAACTGGGCTCAATTTGTGAGAAATGATCCCCACACATCCTGTGAGGAATAAAAAAATTCCTTCTATATAGAAATAATAAAGTAACCCCTTAAAGTCTTGTATATATCTATCATATATATAATATATATATATATATAAAAATACACTACTCTAGTTCTGTAATTGAGTGCGGGGGGGAAAACGAAACATTTGTGAGGACTCACATGACGGGGCATAAATCTAGTCAGGATTGCCAGTAGTATTTGTGGTGCAGAGTGGTCCTTGACCCCGTCTTTCTAAGGGTACAGTCCAAAGTTTCTATAAGACTGGGTCCATTCCGAAACCTCCTCTTTTCCCAGCTGACGGGAAAGTGCATGAGGGTTTGTTAAGGAGACGATTGTCTGTAAACTTATGAATTTCGCTCCAACATGTTAGCAAGCCTGGAGATGGAGAAGTGAAGGCCAGACTGGATGACTAGAGAGATACGTTTGAGATCCATTACGGAGATGTGAACAGATCAGCTTACGCTTTTTTCTTTTCAGAAACCCGCTCTGGGTTTACAAAGATGTAATGACAGGCGTAGTGGTTCCCCATTGCGTCTGCAAGGCTAGACATGATAACTGAAGCAGTTGGAGTAAAAAGATTTTTCAATTAAAAGTCATGTACAACCTACTGAACCGGCTGTATTAGGAGCTTCCTCTGTTCTTCCTCTTTGCCTGGTCTTGCTCCAAGACAGGTTGTACCACACAAACCACACTTTTTGAACTGAGAACTGTTGAAAAGCATATACGAACATGCTGTGAAACCAAAAATAACACAACAACAAATAAAACAATGATACTGCATAAAAAAAATACCCTTAGCTAAAACATAACTGTATGTTACGTTTCTTCGTCTTCTTCTTGGCGCTCCTCAGATAACTTCCTATTGAGACCCAGTGAAGAAAAAGGAAACCTAACTTAGCATTAAAATGTGAACGATTGACAAATCCATGTGAAGTAAAAAAATTTACTTTTGGATGGACCTGCTGACTAACTACTCCAAACCTCGTAGTAGTTACAAATTAGAAGGATGTACCACCCACTGAATGTCAACTGGAAAAAGGGTTCAAGGTGACAATATTTGATTGACAGCTACTGCTTGCTGGTTGCATTTGATGTCATAGCGCAGAAGCGATGAGGTTCTCCTTGCTGGGTTTCAAAGGAGAACAGACAAAGAGCTGTACCCCTCATAGCACGACTGTTCTGAACGTGTGGACCCCAAACATGAAGGTTAAGGGAAAGCATCAGAAATAAATGGAGCAAAGTGTTCAACAAATAGAAAAAAGACGATTTATATGTGATGGGTAAATTTAATTTTCCCCAAACAAAAAGAAAATAAATCTAAGCCCTCATTTGCAACAAAACCATACTGGCAAAAAAACCCACTGGGAGGTTGGCCTCCAACAGATTGTTAGAGGCCGGACAAGTGAGCGGAAAAGGAAAACGGGTGGAGAAGAGAAAGCAATCCTTCGAAATAATGTTGGTAAGGAGGGTAATTGCACAGATCGAGCAGGTCACAGCTTTTTATGAACCAGCGTGCCGTTGGACGGAAGGTACTGGGGAAGCCAGAAGTCGCGTCATAAAGCCATTAGAATACTAATACATTTGTTTTCGACTGACGAAAAGAAATGGAACCGCAGATTTGTCTTCCTCAAAGACATTAAAGAAGACTGGGACATCTTTCCCGAACAGACCTCAGCTCTGGACATGCTCATGAATTGTTCATGTAAGGAACACACCTTCTGAGGGACCATCCTGCATGACACCAAAAATATCACAGTATAAAATATACAGTAATAAACGCCATCTGTAATCAGTGCGATACATCTAAACACACGGGACAGAAATGTTACGCTGCACACCAAGCAGATAAATTTGCGTAGGACAAAATTGTGGCCTAAAAATTCAGCCCAAAGCAAAACATATTAAAGATTTCTAAAATAGCATCAAGTTCAGCATCAAATCCATTTGACACTTTAATGCATGTAAATAAGGGAGGATACTCTTGGTTTGTATGTTATGCAAAAAAAAAACTTTACACCTTAAAATTTTATTAAGTGGACTGGACGGCCCTGATTTGGGGGAAAATCTAATTTTTCTGACAAATAAAAAGTTTTGCTGTGATTGTTTGTAGGGCTACACAATTTTGTATATATCAATATAACTATAAAGTAATAGACATAAACCCATGCGCGGCTGTGGCGAGGATGCCTGTGGGACGCTGACCCAGTCCGGCAGGATGAATCATCGAGTTAGGGATCTGGGTACAGTGTTGTAACTTACGTTGAACCATGAGGTCAGCAGGACTCCCTTTGTGATTCTGGTACTTTTCTGGACTGAACAGTTGGTGTACCTGGTGTCTTGGGCCTGGGGCGCGAGATTCCATCACCACTATTCTTTAATGGTGTTCAGCCGATGAATGAAGGTACGTAGCGGCTTCGAAAAACACGAGGGGGTGAGTAAGTAATGACAGATTTCTTTGGGTGACTAACCCTGAAGTAATTAAAGTGTTTAAGTATAAAACTAACTATAAAATACCAATACTTATTCACATCATCTTAAAGTTGTATAAAGGTTGGCACCATGTTGCAGTACTAACTGCTTGTCTAAGGCGATTAAATCTTTTTAAAAAATTTTTTATCCAAGAGTAGATTGAGAGATAGCGATCATTGGAGAGTGACATGTCCTGGAAAGACGAGCCCTTTTTAGGACAATGAAAGCATCCAAATCAGGAGCTGCTAAGTGTAAAAGAACACAAGAACACAGTGCCGCGCTTTACTCTGAAACAGGTAGCACATAACTTTAAGGTAATAAACATCTGGCTCCGACACTCGTAAATGTAATATTTTTAAAAAATGGCCAATTTATGTTGAGCTGTATTTGTCCTTTCAAACCTCAGTAAGTCAGCCAGAGTGATGGCCTCTCGGACCCACAGCAGAGCCAGATAGCACAGGGCCAGTGTTCGTGGCATGGTCATAAGATTGTGCATTCTTGTTCCCTTCATATTTTGGTACACAACGGCATCCAAAGACCCTGAACATACTGATGACGGTGCCTCACTGGAGTAACCTGCAGGAGAAAAACAAAATTCAGCTCAATCAATACTGTATAAGATGTAAATGGTCCAGCTGATAGAGAGTAATCACTGTCGTACCTGAGACTGACATCTCTTCTGACATCTCTGAAGCAACTTCGGTGTGATACGACTGCTCAGTTTGAGCGTTAGACTCCGAATCACTCGGTGACTTCATGAACTTGAGGGCAAAAAGACAGGAAGAGAGCAGAGCAGTGTTGTTAATCATTTTTGGTGATTGAAAAAGCTGAAGTAAAAATAAAATATTGAAAATTGAAATGAAAATGAGAAATGTTGGCTTGACAACTAATTGAAATAAATACATTCAAGTTGAACTAAATAATTAAAATACAAATAAATTATGGCTAAACATGCATTTAAAAAAACAATAATAAAAATGACAAAAGCAGTAAAACACAACACAAAACTAATTAAAATTAACATATAAAACAACACTAATTCAAAATATTATAATAAATACTATAACAGGATATAAGCAATACAAAAATAACACTTAAACAGAGAAACCAGAAAGATGGTGTTATTTTTACACTATATAAAATGTACAGCCCTTTCTATTATTTTCAACATTAAAAAAAATAAATAAAAAAATAAACTTACCACTGTAAACCTTGGAGTGTACACTGGATTTCTGGTGAAAGCTTGCTGTGTGTTCTGCAGGTATCTCGTCCAGAAATTCCACAAAACTTCTGTCTGTCAAAACAAAATACGACACTTTTTTTGTGTCATGCATAACATTGTGTGGGTTTAGTAGGCTAAACTAAACTACCAACCTCAAACTTCATGCAGACACCAAGACTGACCAAAGCCTTGGCCTGGTGTTTCAAGATGAACTGAAATCCCTCACATATCATCCACTCTCGCTCATTCTCTGAAAGCAGACAGAAGAAACCATGAGATCAGAGATAGTGAAGGATCTTGCTAATCTAAATGTCTTATACAGCTTATAAAGAGTGATAAAACGTGGACAGAAGACTTATTTGACTGACCTCGTCTTTTCTTTTTGGGTCTTGTTATCTGTGAGATCCTGCTGTGTTTACTATGAAGGGTGTTCACATCCACCACCTCCCTCGTTTTCTAGAAGAAGTTGAGAAAATATACAGCATGATTTGTTACGTGTATAATAGATAATTAATTTACAGTTTCATTAATGCCACTCCCTTACAACAAATTAATTTCAATAATTTTTAGGATAAGGGCCAGAGACTACATTATCAATAAGAATTGCTGCATTAGCCTTGAGGATGTGTAGAATATCAAAGCCCTAGACATCTAATAATGTTTGCCTATTGACTAACCTCGATCACATTGTGGCAGCTCCTGCAGAAGAACTGACCCTCATCCGACACTCCCCAGCTCACAGCAGCGCACTGGCCGCATGGCTCACTGTATCCATCCTGGAGGAAGAGTTCAACAGTAAGATATCGACTACATAACAGCACAGATCGCCAAACAATACTACCTAAAGGAGAAACTCACAGTAAGCTGTTCGTCCATGACTTTAACACGAGCTACTGAAAACTCCCATATCAAATCGTGCGTACATAGAGTTCTGTTTGTTTTCGATAATCAAACAGCACGGGCAACCACGCTTTCAATATGGCCTCCAAAATATTTTTCATAATAAAGGTCCACTGTCTTCTTCTTGTTCTTGTTCTTCTTTTTGTTCAATGGCCGTTCACTCCTTAGGAGTATTACCGCCACCTACTGTATCACCATCTTGCGCACATGGGTGATGAATCAGTAATTGATACAAGAGAAAAAAAAAATCATAATTGTAATGCCCCACCCACCCCAGAGGATCAGAGCCCAAGCTTCAGCTGGCGCTGTGTTCAGCTCCTCTAGCTTCCACACTGTGCTCCTCAACCTCTGAGATGGGCAGAAGCATCATGATCCTCATCCTTAAACACTAAATCCTGTGGTCTAATCCTGCGAGCTCTAAAAATGTTAAAAACCACCTTAAACATCTGACTATAACTCAAACCCTTTCCCAGAAGGTCCACTACGCTCACTGGCCTGTTCCTTATACTGCTAAAAAGACTGTTTATGCTGATCTTCAAATTTACTACAGGGTTTGTACCAAAGCACAATACCTACGGTTGCTGTTTCAAAAACATCACATTCATCACACATACTGTACCATTTCCATGCTTCCCCATTAATGCAAGTGTTGAATTTAGTCCTGTGTGTCCCATCCGTAATCTAGAAATCATTACTTCTTCCTTTCTTCCATAAAACTGTTCTTTTTTCCCTTCTGATTTTACAATATTATAATACCACCTACCTGTGCTTTGTTGCCATATTCTTATTATTTTCCTATTAATTACTGATTTTATCTAATTTCTTCCCAGAGGTACCTTAACATCCACAAGACTTTGGTGGGGTGTCTTTAATGAAGCATTAAAAGAAGCTTTTGCTAACTTATCCGCTGTTTCATTCCCTATACAGGTCTTCTCTATCAGTATTTGTCGACAATATACTTTTAAGAGCTGATGAAGAATCTGAGCAAATTACAATCCTGTTTGGCTTAATCTGTTCTACCCACTGCAATCCTACTATATAGCAGTTAATTCTGTAGAATATACAGACAATTTGTCACTTAAACTTGTCTTAAATCTTGGAATGTACACTCCCACGTTTTGTTTGATTGGGTCTTTAGATCCATCTGTATAGATCTGTAAAAAAGTCCACGGTCATCTAAAATGTTATGACTTACAAATGAGGTTATTTTAATACTGTTAATATTCCCAATTATGTTATACGCTTTTATTTTTATGGTTTATTATTATTTATATATTGTTTATGACGTAATAAATAAATAGTTTCATACATAGGTCTAATGTAAAAACTGTAATAATTGATATAAAACAATATATTAATAATTACTACACTTAAATACATTTTAATTCAGGAATAAAAAGATTAAATGCATACTACTTGGGTAATCATAATGCACATTTGCACACTATCTCATGTATGTAAAAATATTATTCTATCGTTTATTATTTTATATATTTACTTCTAATTGTACTGTTTATTATTAATCTTTTTTGTTTATATTATTTAAACAGCCTAATATAAAAGAATTGTGTAATAATTGTTATTCAAATTATATATATATTCTTATATAACTTATAATCCATAAATAAATATTTTAATTGGAATGAAAAAAAACATATGTGCACAGTGTATGTATAAATAAAAATTCAATTATTCTACTCTTAGTATTTTATATATTTCTATTATAAATATACTTGGTATTATTTTGTTAGGTGACCAGTGCTATAATTAATGTATTGTATTGCCTCTAGTCGTTTTTATTTTCCACCATGCTTGCTTTGGCAATAAAAAACCGTTAAAATTGCTATTTACTAGCCCATTAACACTTCCACTCCTCCAGTACCCCTCACTGCAGAACAAAGATCCATGGTGCGGGGTTGGATCCACATCTAGGGGGTGGAGACGGGTAGGTTTAGGTATCAGGGGGTGGAGACGGGTAGGTTTTGGTATATGTAGGGTGGGAGGAGTTGGATCTGGATCTTGTGCTCTGCAGTGAGGACTATCTCTCACTATGTGCCATGTGTCCCTCCTGCATAACTAAGAAAGGTGTCATCATGGACAATAGACACTAGATGGCGTGTAAGTCCATGAAGCTGTCAGTACCTTTGGGTGTAAACAATATCATGGTACTCCCTTACTGAACTATACACTCCCTCCAAATTTTCTTCCCAAACAGACCTGAGCAGCATTCTCTTTTTTTCCATTGCTCTCCTCACTCCATGACGACAGATATAAGACTGTCCTCATCTGTATGACTGTTATGGCATTGTGAAAGACCTTGGAAATTAGCAACAGCAAAAGGGAGATGCCTCACATTAAGGGCCTCTAATTGGCATGTAAAGTAAATTTACAGCGGTATTCAAATCAAATTTTTTTAAGACATTCCTTCTGCCTCGTATAAGCACAACATATTTATAATATTTTTCAGGAATGTATGATGTTTCTGTCCAGAAGATGCATTTTATGTTCAAAATGAAAACTGTAGGGATTTTTAAAAACACATTTTCAGTAAATATATGTGTCAGACAAATTGAAGGTGGCTTCATTGTGGAATGTGGCATTTGTCTTTTGTGTCAGTGTGTGTTTGTGTGCATATGTGTGAGGTTTTTCCTCTTTTTTTAACGTGCACATCAGCAAACCTCCCTCCAATCATCTTCCCCACCTCTTTGGAGAAAGCTGCTTCTTTCACCACTGGGCCAATTTCATGGTTTACTGCCTCCCATGCTTTCTCTAGTGTTCTCTATGCAAAACGCAGCATTGTTGCCAATGGAAATCAGGAATAGTCAGTAACTGCAGGTGTGGGTATTATTCTTCACACTGAAGCACAGCAGACTGCTTTTCCTCAAGTATGGCATGTTTTACAATCCCACTCGTCCTCCACAGACGTCGCATGGCATGGATAGGGATTGTGGGAGCCTGTGGGCGAACAAAAAAATTACACTGAGCGAGTCTTGCTCACTTGGTTCTTATCTGGTATAAATATTACATGCTCTCACTGCCTTTCCCATCACGACTCTGCTCCTGCTGTTCACACAAGCTGAGGTTGGCCAAAAACCAGCCATTGTTTGATGTGTGCTGTACGAGACAGTAGAGGAAGACACCTTTCTGTAATTAAAACCAAAATATGAAACAATATTAACTACTATATATAATACTTAGCCTTAATATAACACTCAGTACATGAGTATTTACGCATGCAATGCTTGATTGATGTAGTTTGTTGTAACTGCTCAGTCAGTTCAGTGGAGTGAATCATTTATGCTGGAATCGTTAACAGTTTAGACCAGTTCAACAAATTCGCTGGAAATTTATCTTACAAGTTCTCTGTAATTAAAACCCAATCATGAAACAATATTTGCTATGCCAACATATATGACATTTAACCTAAATGTAACACTCCACATGTGTACGCATGCAACACCCGAGATAGTTTGGACCAGAGCCGTTGGACTAATTTCACTGATTCATTGGAGGGAGTCATTTACGTTGGAAACTTTGTGATCAATTCAACCCATTCAAAAGCCATTCAGTTTCATTTTTCTTTGTAATTACCTAACCATGAAAGAATATTTGCTATCGTATATATAACATTTAACTCAGTACGTGCATATACACACGCAACGAAGGAGCCACTAAACTGATTCAATTGAGTGATTTAATATCAAACCAGTTTGATCTGTTCAAATGAAAACTTAATAGTGTCATTCATTCCATTGCACTTTGCTTATTCTGATTCTAAACAGCAGACAGAAAATACTATAGCCTACACAAATCTTGCTAAAATATTGTCAAGAGAGCAACAAAAAACTTAAAAAGCTAGGTTACATGATTTAAAATGAGAAATGTAGTGAAACTAATTGCTACTTTTAGCAATGCGTCTGCTTAACCAGTTAACCTTCCTTGGTCAACCAGCTTCATCAGAAAATATTTTTTTTGGTAAACAACATGGCTATGTTGGTCCACCAAGACCAGCACCAAACAAGCATAAACTACCTTGAACAAACATGGTCTAAAATGTTCTTTTCAGCCACAAAATAGTCTTTCTTGGTAGGCACCAATATTTTATTTAGTTGGGATTAAGGCTGGTGTGATGCAATCATTTTAGTGAAGGGAAAGCCAAAGAGAACAATGATCAAGCCACACACAACCAGACTCACAGCCATAGTCAGTCTCACATTCTCACACTGTTGACAGGCACTGAACTGACATAGCTACTAAAGCCTTCTGTGTACACACTGCTGTTTAACTAATTGAAATGGATCAAATACAAACACACTATATGCATTACTAAAGAAGCCTAAAATATTTAAGGCCTATCTTAATTCTTGCTTCAATTGTACGGATTCTCTCCAGCATCAGATACAGTGTTTGATATGAGATGAAGGCATTGGAATCTTCACACACATGGAAAACCCTATTGTTGCCCACCTCAGGTCTGCGTCCAGTCTGTTACCATGGCAACCGCACCACGTAGTGGCAGCTGGAGCGAACAATCAAAGATGAGAGCATGTGTACTGTGCACAGTTCTCATCTCAAAGAGGCTGTCAGAACTGCTAGAATTATGCGCCCACAAAGAAGAAGATGTTTTGTGGCCTCTGGGTCGACCACCGTTTCTATTGGAAGCAATTAAATGTTACACATTAATAAGATTATTTGAATTGACCTGTTTTAGTAATCATCTAAGGGTTAATATGCTGAGGCACATTTGAGTGGTGGTGTTGTTAACCATCATTTTCTGACTTTATGTTCATGTTTAGGGTCCAAGAGACCCCAATGTTTTACGAGTAAAAATAGTAATAGTAATTAAAATTCATTGCACCATTAACTTGTGCAAAAGAAATACAAATTTCAGAAATATAACTTTTATTCACCCCTGGGAAATAAAAGACTGTATTCATGTTTTTTCAAAAGTTCTATGAGAGCCCAAATAGTTATTACATTTTTCATGGAAAAAAAAAAAATCACAATTTAGTTTATAATCATTTCTCATATCTTTAAAGTCAAGATGAATCAACCTGATGCTTTAAAGTTAAATATGTTTTCTGCGCTATTAAAATCACCTTAAAAGTAAGAGTCGGATTGTTCAATAGGTGACAAAATACCCTTGTTCTTTCAATGATGAGCATACTATCTAAAGGTTACATGATCAGGTTCACACTTTTAGCTTTATTATTTCTTTATATTTAATCCAGAACATTCTACATCCAGTCAAACATGACCTTCCTGGCCTATATTTCTTGTGTTCCCTTGGAGCACTAAAATCTTTAGAGCTATTTACTGGTCTGTAAATACGCTGCACGATCTATATTTCTGTAAACAGAATCCATTCGACTTTATTTTGCAACGCGGAAGTAAGCTTTTTTTCTGTGGAACTTCTATTGTTAAATAACTAGAAGAATAACAAAGTGCAGTAAACAAAAATTACAATGCTACCATAAAAATAATATAATATGAAATACCAGTTTTCATAATGAGCTGTTTTGTACGGCTAAAAATAATTGGAAGTGCATGACACCGGAAGCCACGTACATTCAGTTTACAAATGGCTGCAACAACTCTTACTTTAAAAATAAGGTGAATTTCACAGTAGGATAAACAAGTAGGTTACACACATACAGGTAATTTTCCCTCCATCTATGGGTGAGACTACAGAGTACACACACACACACACACACACACACACACACCAGATTTTAGTTCCTTACATCACTCTGGAACAAATGACCTCATTGCTCTCATTAGTCACTGCGGTAGCCTGTCAGCAGACCCGCTGTTTACTCAGCCCGCCATCACTATGGTAATAAAAGCTGCACATATTTCCCTTCTTTCAGAAATACTCTAGACAGGCATATGTTTAGAGGACAGCAGAAATCAGTATGACTGTCCCATACGTATGCTTACACAATATCTCTGGAACACTAAAGCTCAACATGCTTCCTAGATCCCCTGGATCAATGAGCTGCTCAGGTTTTCCTGTTTTCCATGCATAAAGCCATCCAGACGGTTATTTATTCCTGCTTCTCTGCAAACAAAAGACTTCCCTACTTCCCCACAACAGCAATATGGTCTTCAGAGCATGATCAGCTATTAACTGACATTACTCTGCCAGCCCCATTAGGATATTTTGCGGTCAGCAGAAAGGAATGAGGCATTTCCCAGTGTCCTGGGATGACCTTTGAAATTCAACTGACTCCTTCAGCTTTTGAGGAGAGTTATTCACTTTCTATTACTGGGGTCATTCATCAATAAACTTGCACTGAAATTTAATCTAAATTTACGATAACATTTAAAACCAACTGAAACTATGCAAAAATAACATCCCCGGAAGCCTAAGAAACGAGTTTCTTAAAACATTTGATTAGAAACAGAATGACTCAATAAAGACATAATGTTCGAGTATCAATTAAGTAAAATAAAAAAATCCGTAACAAAGTGCAGCCTATAGACATTCAGTCAGAGGAGCACCATATTTTGACAGGAAAGAAAACGAGGGATAAAAGGATGAAGGATAGAAGTACAGTGTGTTCAATGGATTATACTGTTGTTTAACAACTGCCCAGCTGAAGAAATCAAATCAGTGGACAAAAACTCAATAAAACAATTTTGAAAGTTGTGAGGTGTAAAAATGACATGATTTAGGACCTTTATACAGTGTGTGCCACTGTAAATCCTGCACGTCTATTACTCACAGCCATGTTTTCATCCGTGTCAAATTCAATATGGCTTCTAATCTGAGTAAGGTCAATATGTGAATGCACAGCGAATGAGAGTCTGAAACACGATTGGGTGTAGTCTAGGCCTGTATAAAATGTGAATGTGTGTGTTTTAACTGGTTTTGAAAATTGTCACTTGAACACTGGAAGAGAGTTAAAAAAAGAGAGATGTGAGATTGTACAGAAAGGCCTTATATGGATATGGTTTACACATTTTTTTATGCAAATTACTTCTTCCGATCAAGCTCTCTTTTATAACAATTCTGATTTGTACTCTCACCAGTTGCAGGACATTTTTAGCTCACATAAATACCCAAAATGTTTGAGATTATAATTAACTGAGGTCTATTATTACAGTATTTAAACGGTAGGAGATAAATGTCGACCACTGACATTTCTGTAATATTTTAAAATATCCTGTTATGCCTTAAGTGGTCCGTGGGCCTATTACACTCTCAGAAATAAAGGTACAACTGCTGTCACTGGGGCAGTACCTTTTCAGAAGTTATGCATTTGCACCTAAAAAGTCCATATTCGTCTCTTAAAGGCATATTAGTACCTAAAGTGTACACATTACGGTATCTAAAAGGTACAAAAGTGCGCCACAGTGACAGCTTTTTTCACTGTGGCAGTCACATGACTTTTTTTTTTAATGAAGCAATGCAGCATGAGAGGCCATGTCATATTATTAATACAGGCTGTGTCTGAAACCGAACAGCCCAGTGAGAAAAGCATTTTTACATTAAAGGTACATAAGCAGGGTGGCACTGTGAGGTATGATCTTGTGATTGGTATACATACCCATCAGCAGATCTGGTCTCCTCGGATCCCCCACCTGCTAAAGGGTCGTTCAGAATACAACACCAAGCGTGGGATAACGGGGGCTGTCTCCATAGCAACAAACGGTGGACTCTACGACAATGAGCGATGGAGTGTGTATGTTTGAGAGAAAAAGAGGCACAGAGAAAGAGGAAATCTATGGTAACTAACTCCTTGCAACCAACTAAAAATAGATCCATCGTATGGCACGTCTCCTACATTCCATTCCTTTTACAGTAATTGCATAGCCTTTTATAAAACACCTCATTTGAACATGCTTAATATCTTTTGAAGATAGTAAAGAACAAAAGATTTGCGTGGGTAGTGCATAGTAAAAGCCTCTTCGGTTTTGGTGGAGTGGCACACATGGAGATTTAAGCACAAAACAAAGGCCTACTCTATGCAAGTACGTGATTGCAGATGCTTTTAGCTACACAAACTCAGTTTTGTCTGCTCTTGTGTTCAGAAATGTATCAGACTGTCATAATGCAATGCAAGTACATGCTGCATTCTCAACGCTGCCTCAAGTGGTGATATAGTGGACTTTAGCATAAACTGTCAATTCTTCTTTGATGAATTCTTTTGATGTGATTCAGTATGAAAATGTACACTTTTTTTAAAGGTAAAAATAAGCTTGAAGATCCACCCCTAAATATAATTAGCAGTGGGGTTGAACAAAATGTATGAATGAGACCGTACAAATTCATACAAATTAGCCACCAATTCACCAAAATGTAAAATAGTTACAAATTGTGTCCAAAACCATAATTGCCATAAAGTGTTTTGGTTTAATTCATGACAAAGAAAACCTAAAGTTGCTGAGCAAGTTATGTTTATAGCTTAATAATATCACATCTGGTTTAATGGCACAAACATTTGAAGGACACTCTATTGCCCCATAGAAGTTTGTTATTACCAGAACAACACATGTGCTAAGTTTGTTTGTGCAAAAAACATTGCACTAAAGCATCCCTGATTATGTCATGCCTAATGAGGCCTAGTCCACTGCAACTTCGAAGTAGCTATTATGGTAGAAGCTGGCTGCCAGGTTTTACTAATTTGTCCCTTGGGGAGGGTAATTTCATGCCTCATTCATAACGCTACATTTATCTAATTGCATACCGTTATCGGTATCTCTAACTGAGTAGATAAGAGCTATTACATTTCCTGTTCACATGGGATGTGCAAACAATGACAAAGCAGCACAGTGGGTTTTTTTTTTCTAAGCTTTGTCTAATTTGATCTCATCCAGGGTGACATGGTTTAACTGATTTGTATGTCCCTGTTAGCTCCTGCTGGGATGCTGTAACTACACTGTTTGAGTGCAAAAACTTTTTCCATCAATGGTCATTCAAAAGTTATGTATTGTTATATAAGTATATACATTCAATATTTGTGCAAGGAACATACACATCTATTCACAATTATGGGTTTGTAAGTTTTTTTTGTAATGTTTTTGAAGTCTCTTATGCTTACCAAAACTGCATTTATTTGATCAAAAAATATAGTAAAAACAGTAATATTGTTAAATATGATCACAATTTAAAATAACAGTTTTCTATTCAGTCCGTATACTTTATGTATATTATATAATATATAGTAATATATATATATACTATATATATATTAACACTCCAGCATTTTTTTTTACAAAAGCTGTCACTGGGGCGGTACCTTTTCAAAAGTACCTAAACAGTCCATATTGGTACCTTAAAGGTCATAGAATACTAAAGTGTACATATTAGTCCTAAAATGTACAAATTGTACCGCACCAGACGCTTTTGTAACCTTTTTTTCTTAGAGTGTATATATATAACACAATTTTGGTAATGGATGTAAAATTTTTTTATAACATTTAATTAAATATGTCTTTACCAACTATAACATATATACTGTATATATATACATATACAGTATATATATTTTGGAGGGCTCTTTAAAACACAAGTGACTTATATTTTTCCTTTTCTGCTGTGTTTCATGTCACGGCTCAGAACAGTCAGTAGAAAGGTGAGAAAGAAAGAGAGTGTGGTGTGTGTAGGAGCAGTTGTTTTACAACCTTAATGTAATTCCTGTCCCGATGAGCAGTAGCCCACCTGTTGTGTGGCTCAATGATATGTTGTTGGAGTCTGGCTCCATCCTTTCTCACACAACTCTGTGAGGGTTGCAAGGACCAGCTTAGCAGCATTACTGACATTTACAGATGGACTGTGTTGTTTGCATCATTTTGTTTCCTAACAACCACACATCTTTTATACTTTATCACCCACTCACATTATAGGACTATGTAGTCCAGCTGAAAACAGAAAAGACTTTTCCTTCTTTCTTCTAAAATTGTTATTAGTTTAACATTAGTGAAACAGACATATTCCACAGGTTTGGTGTCAGTTTTTTTCACTTTAATACTTATAACATTTTTCACTTTTATTTAGTAAGGACACATTAAATTGCTCAAAAGTAACAGTGAAGACTTTTTTAATGTTACAAAAAATTTAATAAATAAATACATTTTATTTTAAATAAATGCTGTATGAATTTTCTATTCAACAAAGAATCATGAAAACTGTTTAAAAAAAAATATTAGGCAGCAAAAACTGCTTTCAAAATTGATAATAAAGCACCAAATATTTCAGCATATTTTGAAGACTGGAGTAATGATGCTGAAAGTTCAGCTTTGCCATCACATGAATAAATATTTTTTATATTAAAATAGAAAATAGTTATTTAGAAATTTAATATTTTCTCACAACATTAATGTAAGAAACTAAAAAAACTAAAACATATTACTGACACAAAATTCTGGAATGGTGTAGAGTAAATTAAGATATAATTTGAATTAAAATAATTACTGACACCAAAATCATATATTTTCTTTTATTTTAGATTTGCATGACCACATAAATAATAGTTTTAAAGCAGTTATTTTTACATTCCCTGATTATTCCTAATATTAGGAAGAGAGTGAGAGAGGTGTTTGATCTATTACTGCAGTGCATTACCTTTTTTCTTCACAGAGGACTGTAATTATTGCCGTAGCTATATTGACCCATTTACTTGAATAGCACTTTCACACATCAAAGAGATTATCAAGCCAAACATTAACCTGCACTTCAGTTTGATGACCTCAGGCAAATAGTATACACCGCAAAATCACATTTCTGTTTCCATAGAGATATGTGTCTCCAAACTGCATTATTTGTTTGGCACATAAAATGTAACATGCATTAGCTAGAAAAAATTACTCTGCTGGCATGTAGCTGTACTTATCATAGATTAATTGCATCAGTGGGTGAGGGTCAAAACAAAGGATCACCATCTTATTTGTCATCAGTGTTAATTTGAAGTTATGTGACTTTTAGTCACTAGAATTCACTAGAATTCTCTTGTCAGAATGCTGTGACACCTGCCCACACACATGAATTATGCACACACATCTCACCCTTCCCTTGTTAGCTACAGAATGATTGTGTTTACGTGTGTGAAAGTGTGTGTGATTTAAGAGCTGGTCAGACATAGTGCTTTTTAAAGGACATTTACATATCATGTGACAATTCTTCTGTTTTTATTTACTTCATTTTAGTTATTGATCTCTGTTCATTGTTCATTTGACTTCTTGGTTTATATATATTAGATATATAATATATATCAGAGCAGCGCGATCGAATAAAATGTTGGTGACATTCAGTTTTTGTAAAAAATAATATAAATCATTATTTTTAATTATAAAAAAAGTTGCAGTCGCAATATATCGCGGCACCAAAAATGATTGTGCTCATTTCTATATATCGTGCGATAAGTCGATATATTGACTATCGCGACAGGCCTATATAGATATACTGTATATATATCTGATAGAATAGATATATGTCTAGTCAGCAGAAATGTAACCAATATATTAATCTATTTTCATGTCAAAACAGAAGTTGCAGCGTGTTGGTCAAATGTCCACTTTAAGTTTTGAGAGTGAAACTTACAGTTATTTCATACATCAACCTTGATTCTTCTAACAGAACTTATGGTTATGTTACATTTGGACTTTTTAAGCATTGTTTTACATTTCACACATTTTTAAGACTTTAAAAATCAAGTTCGAAAGCTGGACTATTAAAGGGATACTCCACATAAGATCATTCATGCACAAAGCAAGGACCACTGTGTTAATGAAGGGCCTTGATCATTGGACTCACCTGAGTTGTTAAAAAATCTGAACAAAAAGCAAATCAAAACCTAATTGCGGAGTCACAACGTTTCGCTTTGTTGGAACAATTTTTAACAATTTTTAAAGTACAACTGTCCAAATTTACAATGTGTTTGGTCAATTATTTGAATGACTTAGTGTTTATTAAACTTTTTATAAAAGCTGATTAGCAACCGTGCAGAGATTCGTAAAAGAGTCCATTTTTGCCAGCTTGTGTGGCAATAAATGCCTTTTAGAGTTTGGGATCTGACAGATTGGTCATTGTTTTATGCTCAAGCACTTTATCACAAAAATTGTGATTCCTTTATACATGAACTGAACGTCTACATGTTTAAGTTTTAAGAAAGCCTGGAGAATTTTCAGTGATACTCCACATCAAATTACCATTCCTCTTTTCTTTTCATGGTCATCTCAGTTTGTATATGAACTTTTGTAGCGTTTGGGGGGGGGGGGGGGGGGCGGGGGGTAGGATCAATGCATGATCGTTGGACTGTTTTATGGCTTAAGAGACCCCTTTTAGCCTTTTGACTTTTGCATATAAATTACAGTTCTGGTCGGAGACTTTACGTTCGTATAGGGGTTTAAATTGCCAGATGGTTCTTCGCCTTCAAGAAGATTCGAACCAGCCCCCACTATCATCTCCCCCATTCTGATTTCAAACACATTCCCAAAGAGCTGTAAATGGCCAAACAAACACACACACACACAGAACTAAAACACACACACACACATAAAGACTTTTCTTTATTTTAGACTATAATTAATCCGTTATAATTGTATCTGGTATATGCATGTGTTGTGTGTACGTTCCCCTATTAGATTAGCTGAGTTACCACTCGTTATTTGTATTAGTTAAAGCCATAAAACACTGATATTCAGGTGTACGTATGTATCTTTGGTTTAATCTATTCCAAATGGTTGTTTCTTGGTATCAATGTCACCTGTTTTTCATTCCTCGGACAATGACGTACAGTATGGGATTGTGAAACTCATCATATGATTTGTACGATATTTTGGGTTAAAACTACGGATTTTCCAGACCGGCCATAAAGCATGCAAATGATCCATAAACAAGAGACAAAGAAAGTTTTTCCCGCTCAAAATTCATGCCTCTTATTGGCCAGTCCCCACAGAATAGGAACCCTCAAAAGCGATTAGCCCGAAATAATCTTTGCTCAGAAACTCTTCTTCATTTGAGACAACACCTTTCCAAGACTCTCAAGATCTTCCTCTTGAGTTTTATTTTCCGGCAGTTTTTACTTTCAAGTAACTTTAGTCGCTGTGGACTTTTCCTTCTTCTTAGGAACCAGAAGTAAAAACTTCCAGCTGACTCCTCACGAACTCATCAAAAGACCTCCGTTATCTACCGCATCCAGACTCTTCTTCAGCAATCGAAACCAATGCAAGTAACCGCTTCAAATTATTTAGATGCGTGTTTAGGTTTCAGTCCCTTTTAAGGTGATTTTTGGATTCTCTGATGATTTTCAAAGGTTGTGGTTAAGTGATGTGAAATACTGCCATTCTTTTCTTTTCTCTCTCTTTTCCTTACTTTGTTTCATTCTGTGTATATATGTTTTAGTTAGTTATATGTTAGATATAGTTTCATTTATTAAATCCCTTATATTCACAACGGATTGTCTCTGTTTGCTGCTCACAGTTCGAAGTCAATGAATGTTTGAACCCTTGCTACATTGTTTGCTAAATTACTGCTAGCATTGCACAAAGAAGGACAGTTTATTGTTCCGTGGCCAGAAAAATAAACATTCCTTGAATTGATAAATGATTATATTGTCTGCTCGGTGGACGGACAGATCAAATAATTGTAATATTGATTCTGCTACAGTTAATTCGAAGATATAATCTAAATATTTATTATGAATCATAACCAGTTATAATTCGTCATAAATATTCCCCTTTTTAGAGCTAATAAATAATAAAAACATTACACTTTCTTTATGTGAACACAAACAAAGAAACAAAATGAAAACTATAATCCGCATACGTACCCATCAAATCCCGACAAACTGTAAAATAGTGGTTTTTTTTTTTTTTTTTCCCCCATCGATCATGTACTGAAGTGTAATAACCATCATGTTTCGCTTTTGTGTGGTTTTAGAAGCATCAACTTTTGGGTTACTATTCACTTGCATTACATGGACTCACAGTGATAAAATTTTTTTTTAAAGATCTTTGTGTTTATCTGAAGAAGGTCATACATTTGGGACAGCATGAGGAAATTATGAGAGAATTTAAATTTTTTGGGTGGAGCATCCCTTTAATGGAAAGCACAACAAACTACAGGAGAGCCCAGTATTACTCCCTCTTTCCAGAAATGGGCGGAGTCCAAATGATGTGGCAAAACCGTGGTTTGTCCTGAGGAGAATCTGTACACTGTGCATGCTCTGCCTGCTCTCACACTTCATTATTCAACACATACACATACACACACACACATACTGACAGCACAGAAAAGCTCTTTGGGGTTTTGAGAGGATGTATTTTTAGAGTGATGAAATCTCATGACCAGACTGAGGCTGCTGTTCTCACTAGTTTCTTTGCTCCAGGCACTGTCCTTCCACCATCTCTCCCCCACCCACCCACCCCCCCCCCGCCCCCCCCGCTCACTCAAGGTTAAGCTTCTTTAAGTGTCCTGTTTTGTTTTCTAACTCATCTTCAGTGTTTAGTATTTAAAGTGTCTAGTCCATTTTTTAATATACATTATATATGTTAAAGTTAAGCAGAAGAGTGATGCGTTCATATAGATTGCAAAAATCTGTGTGAACTAGAATGCTGCAGCAGTATCTCAAAACACATTTTTAATATCTATGCTTTATTCAGACCTTCACCGGATAATGAGGCAATGTGGGTGGAAGCAGCAGCACAGTAGAGATCCTGAGCTTTCTGGTTTGTATCAAACAAGGTGAGATAAAACAACATGAAATATATATATAGTATATATACACATCAACTCTTCAGACTCTTCTGAAGGAGTCAAAAAAGTCCTCAAAGTAATTATGAACAATGACATGCTAAGGGAAAGCCGCACAAGATGATTTGCAAACAAAAAGGAGATGTTTGAATAAGATAAGCTTGTAATCATGATAGCTACACTGCAACTTTTGCAACTTTCAACTTGCACACATTTTACCCAACAACTGCATACAAACCGGGTTAAACACAAAAAAAACTGTGTTTATTTCAGTCAAATGTCTTGCATGGGTGACGCACGATATAACAGGCCAAAATAGTTGAGTTGTGAGTTGTTGTTTTTTGGACTGCTGGCTAAAAAAAGGTTGCAATGAGTACTACTGCAGATCATATTTCTTAATGCAGCTTTTGGTTGCAAAAAAGGATAAAGATCACAAAATAAAATCGCAACATATCACATAACTGTTAGATAAGAGAACAGAACAACCTGCAAACATAGACAATAAATAATGGACAAGGAACAACTGAATTTAGGGCTATAAATACACAGGGAAACACTGGGGTCTATAAGTATAACACATGAGGGCAAAACTCTGTCCAACTCAAAACAGAACTCAAACATATGCTGATGTACATACATTTTTAAACATTAAAAAAATTGTGTTTTTAGTTATGAATATGTAATTTAGGCATGTTTTTTCTTCAGATCTCTTCAGGGTAGCAACATCTAACAGGATGTTTGACAGGAATGAAAATGAGGCTATGAGGGATTGTTCAGTTGACAATGTCTTTCAGTAGACAAACACCTTTTTAAAAGTTGTGATTTGCAAAAACTTGATCCAGGACCTTTATACAGTTTGTGCCATTGGAAAGGCTGTAAGTCTATCCCTCACAGCTTTGTTTTCATCCATGTTAAATTCAATATGGCGTCTAACCTGATTAAGGTCTATAAAAATGCACTAATTCCGACCGTCTAGTGATTAGGGAAAGCAGGCGGCCGCACAAGATGAAAAAAGAACAAAAAAAAAAAAAAAAAAAAAAAAGAATTATCAGTGTAGTGGTTGTCTAACCTGATTAAGATCTATAAAAAATTACTAATTCCTGACATCTAGTGATTAATTAAATGCTGTGCATTTTGTTCCAGTTTCATTAATGTTTAAATTGTTGCATTAACAATGAAGCATATGCAAAATGAAAGACTGATACCAACAAAAAGTGATTTACACAGCACTCAGCATTTATTAATTGTGCGCTGTAAGAAAGATATAAGCTGATCTCAGCTATCTGGCATTTATTAATTGTGCGCTGTAAGAAAAATATAAGCTGATCTCAACTATCTGCTGAAGTTACAAAGGTATGCAATATAAGTAGATTTGTAGAGTTAGTGTTGACAGTGTTAACTATAGTGGCCCCTGTGAAGTGAAGTAAAAATACCCTATGTGTTTATCGTAGATGGGTGTTCCCCAGCCAGACTGCTGTGTGTGTGTGTGTGTGCATTTGACGATCGCCAGATGATAACCTGATTGAATTATGGCCAATATGATGAGAAGTGCCACTTCTGTGCCACTTTAAAAATGGAGGAAGCGTTCACTGTGTTTGAGCACGCTCAATGAATATTTCATCACCCTGAGAGCTGAGGCACGCTTTGAGGCTGAGTGGTCTACAGACTCCATATGTGGGCTCTTCCTTTCACTCTCTCTAGGACAGAGCAGCCATTCTGCCAAACCAGAGCACCATGTGCTATCAGGGTCTGGAGAGAGAAGCCTTTACTGCACTGAATGGAATTGCTGCAAATTCATGCTTGTGTGCCCAAGAACAAACCAAAGGAATGTTTGACTATGTGTGTCGGTGATGTAAAAAAAGAAGGAATAAGAAAATGTCTAAGACTGTTTGTGCTTGTATTGCATCTGATAGAAACCACAGCAAAGTAAGCCTTGCCTTTGGCTTCTGGCTCAAATGACCGGATACAGGATGTGCACCACCCCCCCCCAGAGACGAGCCGATAAAGGCATTTGTACTGCTAGTGTCACCCAGTCCCACATGAAGCCGCATGACGCTGGATAACAGATTGTACTTGCATTAACAGAGTTGTTAGGGCAACAAAAGCCCACCCCCCCCCCCCCCCACTCCCCCTTAGCACCAGCCCACCTCAGCACCACAGGCAGTCATTGTCTCTTTAAACTATAGAAATCCATACTGCCAGAAATGTGGTGACTTTAACACTGATCCATTTTTTGGATTGTTGTAAAAGCTCCCTTATGATTTGAGATTTACAGCAAATTCATGCAAAACTAAGTAAAAATAGTGATTCTACTAACTGAACTATTCTTCAAGTGGTGTTTTTCCTATTCAATACACAAACGCTACGTTTCTAAAGTGTAGTGGGCAGCATGATCAAAAGTATAGCGTTGTTGTTGAGATGGCGGTGAGGTAATAATTTGGTTATTTCTAAAATGTTATTCGCTTTCATATGAATTGTGAATTCATTTTCAAACGAATTGGTCACTAGAGACGATTTTCATGTGGTAAAAGTAAACACTAGTTAAAAAATCCATAGCTTTTGTGCTAGCAAAAATAAAGTCTAAATATGGAAAAATATGGTAAAAATGTGTGTATAATATAAATTAAAATTCATATTAATAAAAAAGTGAAATTTATATCATTATTTATGTTTTAATAAAATTAAGAATATTGGATAATGGGGCTATTTTTGTTTGTAGCTTGTAGTGTTGCTAACTACTTTTTTAAATCAGTAGTTTGACTACAACTACTTCAACATGTTTAGTAACTTTTCAAGCTACAGTTTCAACGGTTTATTTTTTGTTTACCCCACCAAAAATAAAGTTCCCAAAAGAGGGTTTTTTTGCAGAAAAGCTGTAAGAACCATTTTTGGTTCCAAAGATCCTTTCAGTGAGCAGTTCCTAAAAGAACCATTGTTTCTCTATAGATGAACATTGAAAAAAATCTAACATTTCTTTCCACTCTAAAAACTTTTTGTGCATTAAAAGATACCACTGATGATGTTAAAGGTTCTTCATGGGACCATAGATGCCAACCATGCGGGTGTGGGGGGGGGGGGGCATAAAGAACCTTTATTTTTAAGTGTAGCTTCGCCAACACTGGATACACTGCATTCTTACTTTTTGGACGTCACATTTTTCTGGGGATTTACAGAACCCCATACATGCACAGATGGGAGATTCTGCCCAAGAACATTCACAGCAGCCATATTTAGCATCAGTGTTAAATACTACCACCAGGGGTGATGTGCGTATTGTATTAACAATTTAAGCAGGCCCACCGCTTAAACAGCTTCGTGGTAATAAATGACAATTGAAACATGATTGGCCGCAGCATATTGACAGAGCCAGAATGAGGGCGACAACTTGTGCCCAAGCATTATACATCAAAGCGTGTTTCTATCTGCCTCCTGCTCTTGGAAGACCCCAGAAATTTAATAGGGCTATGCCATTCTCTTCAATAACATCAGAAACTCTTTAAATTGTGTTTAAAGAGCCATTGCTCTTCAATTTTCAGCCTGCTCAGATGCAGCCAAGCTAAGAGAAGTTAGAGATTAAATAAATTGAGATGGAGCCAGCGGTGAAAATTATTGCCAAAGTTTCTTTCATCAGCAGATGCCACTTCCAAAATTGGTTTATCAAATTGATAAGAATTTTCATTTGCTTAAGGATCCATTATATAGAATGTTATTATAATAATTATAAACAAAATGTTAAATTATTAACTTTAATCTTAAGTTAAAATATATAAACACGACTGTTCTTGTTGAATATCAACATAATCAGAAACTTATTCCAGAAAAATAATAGAGGACAGGAGCAAGCAGATTTCAGCTGCTGTCTTGATAAAGTGGAGAAGAAGAGGGATGACAAGATAATAGTCCTCAGAGATGTGATTCCATCAAAGCCTCTGATTCATCTGTGTTGGATCACAGGTTCACCGAGGACAGTCATGCTCGGGCACATTTGAGACAGTCGTCTATGAAATACCCCACTGAGTTCATTTCTGCTCAGGTCACTCCCAGAACAATCTTTCTGATGCTTGTTTTTCTGTTTTTGGAGGCTGTAACATTGGACTGTGATAAGGGTTGAAAGGAAATGCAAATAGAAACTATTGTATGTGGCCATGATAACAAGTCTGAGTAAGCTTTGTTTCCAGGCAGGTTTTCAGGAGACGAGACAACGCCCTGGGACATTTTTCCTTCTTATTCCCTGAAAAAGAACCCATTACGTAATAGTGCTCGCCTGTGCAGAAAGTGTGAGCCGACAGCCTGACTGATCCAGTTTAAATGCGAGCACGCATGACAGCAGACGGGCTGGGAGGAGGTGGAGGAGAGATGGGAGAGGGTGTGAGCGATGCAATATGCATTTCACTGAAGGGTTTATCTTGCTCTGTGCTCACAATGAAGTTCACTACATACAGTATGATGTGTATCTCACTATGCATTGCCTAATTTTCCCGATCCAAAAGACTGACAATGACAAAAGACTGATTTGTAAAACTTGATCTAATATTTCATCTTTTTAAAATATTACAGGTTTATATAGCTCATGAGAACACTTGAAAACCTACTGCATTAATCTACACTTTGTCTACACGTTGATATTGTTATATGAGACATTAGTACAGTGGTACGGGAGAAGTATTGCAGAGCCCTCCAATTTTTCACTCTTTGTTATATTGCAGCCATTTGCTAAATCAAGTTAATTTTTTCCTCATTAATGTACACACATGCACACCATATTGAAAGAAAAACACAGAATTGTTGACATTTGTGCAGATTTATTAAAAAAGAAAAACTGAAATATCACATGGTCCTAAAGTATTCAGACCCTTTGCTCAGTATTAGTAGAAGCACCCTTTTGATCTAATACCGCCATGAGTCTTTTTGGGAAAGATGCAACAAGTTTTTCACACCTGGATTTGGGATCCTCTGCCATTCCTCCTTGCAGATCCTCTCCAGTTCTGTCAGGTTAGATGGTAAACGTTGGTGGACAGCCATTTTTAGGTCGCTCCAGAGATGCTCAATTGGGTTTAAAACAGGGCTCTGGCTGGGCCATTCAAGAAAAAAGTCACAGAGTTGTTGTGAAGCCACTACTTCATTATTTTAGCTGTGTGCTTAGAGTCATTGTCTTGTTGGAAGGCAAACCTTCAGCCCAGTCTGAGGTCCTAAGCACTCTGGAAAAGGTTTTTGTCCAGGATATCCCTGTACATGGCCGCATTCATCTTTCCATCGATTGCAACCAGTCGTCCTGTCCCTGCAGATGAAAAACACCCCCACAGCATGATGCTGCACCACCATGCTTCACTGTTGGGACTGTATTGGACAGGTGATGAGCAGTGCCTGGTTTTCTCCACAACATACCGCTTAGAATTAAGGCCAAAAAGTCATCAGACCAGAGAATCTTATTTCTCACCATCTTGGAGTCCTTCAGGTGTTTTTTAGGTGTTTTTTCATGTGTCTTGCACTGAGGAGAGGCTTTCGTCGGGCCACTCTGCCATAAGCCCCGACTGGTGGAGGGCTGCAGTGATGATTAACTTTCTACAACTTGTTTCCCATCTCCCGACTGCATCTCTGGAGTTCAGCCACAGTGATCTTTGGGTTCTTTTTACCTCTCTCACCAAGGCTCTTCTACCCCGATAGCTCAGTTTAGCCGGACGGCCAGCTCTAAGAAGGGTTCTGGTCGACCCAAACGTCTTCCATTTAAGGATTATGGAGGCCACAGTGCTCTTAGGAACCTTAAGTGCAGAATACATTTTTTGTAACCTTGGCCAGATCTCTGCCTTGCCACAATTCTCTCTCTGAGCTCTTCAGGCAGTTCCTTTGACCTCATGATTCTCATTTGCTCGGACATGCACTGTGAGCTGTAAGGTCTTATATAAACAGGGGTGTGGCTTTCCTAATCAAGTCCAATCAGTTTAATCAAACACAGATGGACTCAAATGAAGGTGTAGAACCATCTCAAGGAATATCAGAAGAAATGGACAGCACCTGAGTTAAAATATATGAGTGTCACAGCAAAGGGTTGAATACTTAGGACCATGTGATATTTAAGTTTTTCTTTTTAATAAATCTGCAAAAAATGTCAACAATTCTGTGTTTTTTTTGTCAATATGGTGTGCTGTGTGTACATTAATGAGGAATAAAAAATTTACTTAAATGATTTTAGCTAATGGCTGCAATATAATAAAGAGTGAAAAATTAAGGGGGTCTGAATACTTTCGTACGAACTGTATAAGAAATAAAAAAACGATATTATTACATTATCATTTACAGAAGAAGCTTTTGTTTTTTTTCAAAGCAAACTTCCAATAAGAATTACATAAGTGATTCCTCTTAGGAGGCATGAGAACAAGTCCTTCCAATACAAAGTTTCAAACATATGTCCAGGAAATAGTTATTATAAGCTACAACTAGGAGGATACAAGAAAAGTTAAAGCATAGAAGAATTATATTATTATGGTGCTGTTGACGGTAAGAAATAATACTCTTTCATGTGATTAAATGTTTTGTAGTAGCTTGTCGAATAAGAGACAGGTTAATAAAATAATACATTCACTTGAAGGATCCACCGTTTGGAATGCATCATTTTTTGTAAAGTATTTGAAAAGTTATTTTTGTACTATCAATCAATCAATCAATCAATCGATATAAATAAAATTAAATGCTGTATCACTTTTGCCCCTTATATCTACACTATATTAGAATAGTGCTCCTCTGGTTGCCTTTATATTTACATGATTTTTAATCAAAACAATATTGTTTTATTTCCTTTTATGTTGCCCCATAAATATAAAAAATGTATTATTCATCATATATATATATTGTAAATGGTACTTATAGTCCCATATACCAACCTCACTGGAAACATCTTCCCTATCTTAGGCTTTTCTAATCAGGGAACACTTTCCCTCTCCCTCTTTCTCTTCCTCTCCCTATGAATGTTTGCCCTGAGGCCAGAGAGGGAGCAGCAGTTCAGAAACTTCACATAAATGCCCAGCACTCATCATATGCAGACTCTCACACATTCGCCACAGCTTTCAGGCTCCATGTGAGTGTTAGATAAGCCAAATAGGCTGAATGTGTGCTGAGAAGGAGGTTCAGAGTATTACTGTTCTCTATCACTGTAATATCTCCATATCATTTTAAGCTTGATAAAAGAATATAAAGTGGAGTAAGTGGAAGTATAAAGTGGAAGATTTTGAAAGACAGCGCTGTAATGTGGTGTAAGATTTAAACAGAAGGTAAAACTGGCCTATTAGCTCCTCTATTACTTATGTTCCTGTGATTCAGTGAAATATGAGCTGGTTGGAAGATCCAGTGAAAGTTGATCTGTAAAAATGTAAAATATTTATATGTTGCTCAACAGAGTTCAGGAATGCAATGTCATGAATCAGAAAAGCTTAATTCAGTGATAAAAAAGACCATACACCCTTCCAATCCTTGGGGCATAACAAAAGGATGGGATTACAGGGCAAGAGCTCATTCCCGGTAACTGATCTGCAGTTTTTCCTGTTTCAGAGCAGGCCATGTGACCTATTGTGGAGTCAGACCGTGGAGCCGAATCTGATGGAGCTAAAGGTCCACTACTTTCAATACAATCCCCATTTTATTCCTTTTGTTGGTTCAGTTTTGGGTGTTTTAATTTAAAAGTCAATTTTGAGTGTTTCTTTTCTTTACTTAGATGCATTTAAAGGGTTAGTTCACCCAAAAATGAAAATTACTCGCCCTCAAGTCATCCTATGTGTATATGACTTTCTTCTTTCAGACGATAATAGTTATATTAAAAATAGTCTTTGATCTTCCAAACTGTTTAATGGCACTCAGCGGGTGTTGCATGCATCAGTCCAAAAGAAGTCCTCCTGTAGCGAATCGATGAGTTTTTGTAAGAAAAATATCCATATTCAAAACGTAATAATCACTTTAATGTAGCTTGCGCCAACAGTTGTACATGGAAGCAGCTCCGGGCTGATGACGTATGAGGTCAGCGTTGCTCATGCATCGGTGAGTCTCGTGAAAACCAACGTTTGTTAACAGGAGCAAAGGAAGCAAAGTTTCCTTACTTTAGCAAAGGAACACCAGTCTCCTCTTGGCTTATATCGAAATCCTCCGACATTCTTCTTTACAAATCCTCATTTTGTACTTCTAATAAGTGACCATTGTTTTGTTTTGATCTCTCCGCTGCGTTTCCGCGTGCGTCACTTCTGAGCGGCACATGCTCAAAGCTGAACTCATACGTCATCCACCCGGAACTGCTTCCGTGTACAACAGTGAGCGCAAGCTACATTAAAGTGATTATTAAGTTTTGAATATCGATATTTTTCTTACAAAAACGCATCGATTCATCTGAAAGAAGAAAGTCATATACACCTAGGATGATGAGGGTAGTAATTTATGGGCTAATTTTCATTTTTGGGTGAACTAACCCTTTAATGTCTTAGACAGAAAAAAAGCTCATAACTTATTGGTTATAACTTTTCACAACGTCTTAAGTCAAGCACAATGAATAATAGCGCTAACAGGAAACGTTCACATAATGTTTTTTAAAAAAACTGGGCATTTCGAACATACAGACAACATTCAGAAATAACTTTTTCATAACTTAATGAAAACATTATAAAATGTTCTTACAACTTTTTTAGCTATGATCACTGGCATGAACACAAAGTAGGCTAAGTGATAGCATACTTATTTGACTTTGTTTGATTCATTCATTGTATGCATTAAATGTAACAATGTTTGCCTTTGATGTTCTCTGTAAATTTGTACATCATTAGTGAAAACATTTATAATGATTGATCTAACATATTGATTAAATTAATGGAGTTGGGGTGTCGGTGTAGCATTGAAAAATTTTGCACATCTTACGCTACCACTTAATATTATTTAAAAGATTAATAGATGCATATGGATCTATGAACATTCAAATTAACTTAATCATTTACATTAATGTGTAAATGTGTACATATTTTTAGCAGACACCTTCTTATCAAAGCAATTCATGCACAGCTCATACATGTATAGTGTTAAGCAGTTATTTTAAATACAGTTAAAGGGGTCCATATGATGCTTTTTTTAAAGATAATTATTTTGTGTATTTGTAACAGAATATGTTGACATGCTTTTTTAATGTTCAAAAAACACATTATTTTTAAAATGCTGTACATTATTGTAGGTCCTCTATGCCCCGCCTCTTTCAAACATGTGTTTTCAACAAAGCCCCATCCTTTGACAAGCGCAGTCTGCTCTGATTTGCCAGCTGACTCAGTGCATTGTGATTGGACGAACACCACAAGCACGCGTCGGAAATGTAACGCCCCTTACCATAATTGCGAGCTTCAGCTTTCAAAGTAAATATCAAGACAGTTAATAATGTCGTTAGTTTTACCATCAGTTCAAGCCCGAAACGGGACAACAGAGTTGCGTGACAGACACAGTGATGATGCAGTGCATAAGCCGCGGTTAAGACAGCTGATGTGTTATGATTTCTGACAGGCAGTTCACTCTGCTGTGATGTGACCATGTTCCCCTCACACACACACACACAATGCGTTACTCTGCGCTGCGCAAAACTCCACATTTGAACAGTCAATAGCAAATACTTAAACTAATAACAAAACATACTTACAGCAGCTAGTCGAAGCGCCAGAAGGCCATATAAAGTGCTTTTGCTTTTGCACTGAAACACACAGTGTCTCCCTGACATGGCTGCATCAACACTACTGCTGTTCCTGAAACCACGCCTTCTTTCTTTGCATGCACATTTGGGCGGCATTATGCTAATATTTCCACATAGTGAGGTAGATATGTGGGGGCGTGTTAAAACGAGCCGTTTAGGTAGGCGTGGCTGACTCTTAACTTTTATAAAGAATTATCTCTTTGGATCGAGACTTAGTCTTTGCAACTTTACAGATCTTCTTTATGGCCCCAAGAGCTGTAACGCTCCCAAGAGAAAGGAAAACTTGGGAAATCAATAATATGACCCCTTTAAATTGAGGCCAGCATCAAAGTGTAAAATAGCTATACACAAACATAATTACAGACAGCATGTGAGTAGGACGTTTAGACTTCTCCAAATATTTGGACACAAATACAAAGTAAAAGTGGATGTAATATATTTACAATGTTGTAAATACATCTAACATTTGCACATCATCAATTTTCTAAATCCAACCACGCCCGCTGAGTGCACAAGAATCTGGGGGGGCCGTAACCATCGTGATAATGACGTCCTCTCACCCATGGTCTCAGAGTGGTCCTCCTCTAACCCCGCCTTTGTTTAAATATCTTATTGATTATTGGTCAATTTAGTTTGACTGAAGTTAGAAAGCAAGGGACGCGTGGCCTTGTGTTCTAAAAGCCACGCCCACCTTTCAAGTTCGGTTGAGGTGAAGGCGAATCTTTTCTCCCTCCAACCCAAAGCGGATATAGCTTTCGCGGAGTAGCTGATTGATACCGTTCTTCAAGGTGGGTCATTTTTCATACCTCTTCTTCCCCGTTGTATATGGTTCCTTACTTCAGTTATATAATGAATATGATCATTTCTGATCGTACCGGTCGCTGCGACGCGTTATTTCGTAAAATTCAAAAGACAGAAGTGCAGTAACGTTAGTTACTAGCTATCGCGCTATCAGGTGAACTACGCTTTATTCAAAACCTATGCAATAATTTGCCATTTATGTACACTCTTTAAAACGTATCTACATGACTCAAGGACAACTTTGCTTGAAGTGACAGGGATTCGTGGCACTCGTCGTGGTCAGTTAACGATAGTAGCAGGTTAGCCATTGGCTGGTTTATGGACAGTAAGTTATTAAATTAGACAAGCTTGAGTAACTCGAGCAGGAGAAATGTAAGGGTTTATATTTGATCTTAAAATCTCCATGCTATTTATTTTGTGATTTAAATAAGGTTAATAGGACAGTAGCGATCAACGTATAACGATGTGTGCCTCTAAACCGCTTCACGTGATTTAAATGCACATCTTAAAATATGCATTGTGTAATATAACACTTCTTCTTTGACAAACTGAAAGCCGGGAAAATATGCAAAAATACCATATTTTTTTCAACCTGAACGCTCTGCTGTGTCCGCTCTGAACACGATTATGAATTCAAACAGTCTTAATTCTCGCCTCAGCTGATGTCGCGTACTTGCTTCAGTGATATCTGAGGTTTTATTTCTCCTCAGGTGCTCCTGGGTCGCTTCACCCTCACTGCTTCGGCCAGCCAGCTTCTTCTCTTCCCCCTTTACACACTGTTTTTCTCTCCCTTCCCTCTTTGCCGGACTCGCCATTTCCCGGAGTGTAAACGATTAAATCATGGATAAGACGGAGCTGATTCAGAAAGCCAAGCTGGCGGAGCAGGCGGAGCGCTATGATGACATGGCCGCGTGCATGAAGCAGGTGACGGAGCAGGGAGCCGAGCTCACTAACGAGGAGAGGAACCTGCTCTCCGTCGCCTACAAGAACGTCGTCGGGGCCCGGAGGTCGGCCTGGAGGGTTATCTCGAGTATTGAACAGAAAACCGAGGGCAACGACAAGAAACTTCAGATGGTGAAGGAGTACAGGGAGAAGGTGGAGGCGGAATTACGCGATATTTGCAACGAGGTGTTGGTAAGTCTGTACTCTATAATGCCTATATACTACAGCATATACTCTATTCTGACTATGTACTAACTACTGATTCTCTACTAGATCTACACTTGCTATACTGTAGTGACTATATACGAACTATAAGTTACCCAACACTGACTCTGTATTCACTAGATTTCTGTACTGGCTCAATATATCTTGTAATCAATACTAGGGATGCTCCGATCCACCTTTTTCGCCTCCGATACCGATTCCGATTCCGATACCTAGGGTTCGGTATTGGCCGATACCGATCCGATACCAGTGAAGTTTTTTTCCCTCATTTAAATAAATGTCGAATTTATCTCTGTGTGTGGAACTGATAATCATTCTTTCACAATCTACTAGATACAGACTACTTCATTATAAAGAAAAATAAAATGAAAAAATATAGGCCTATGTGTATTTATAATCTATGACAAAAATGTATCATAAACTAGGTTAGTGGATAATGCGGCAGCAAACGTTATTCTAGAAAAATCAGTGCACAATAATTTTAGAAATCCAAACATTTAGTGAAAAAACAATATTTTGTGGGGAACAAATAAGTGTCGGCCCTAAATCTGGTAAAATGGTACACATTGGCTAGTTAGTATTATTATAAACTCCTTTTATTAAAACCTTCTAATGTATTACTATAGTACTAAGTATACTACTATCAATTAAAATGCATTGTTCTTTTAAATGTATACGTCCTGTTTTTTAATAAGGCCACAACATAGGATAGCTCATAGGAGAAACAAATACAAAGTGCAGGCACTACACTGATTATTTATACAGTCTCATGGCCGAAGGGCACTTCCAATGTGCATGTCATTCGGCATATGTGGCGAATGATGCGCTCTTGAAGCATCATTGAGTCACAGCCTGACGCCGTTTTGCTTCAAGCGGCTCATGCTGTCACACCGGAGGCTCACATTGTAAGTGGGCTTCGTGTTAAAAACGGGCACAAGCACAAAGGGAGAGAAATGATGCGTAGTGTATTTATATGTGGCAGCGTATTCGAGGGCCTGTTCTTTTAACAGTTTTCAATTTCAGATTCCTAGTGCACTTTAAAAAACAATTTAGAGATCTTCTACGTCCCACGTGTTTTGTTCTCACAGACACCGCGGTAGCAATTAACAAAACATTAAAACTCTCGGCAAAGATAAATCATAGAAATGTATTTACATATCAAGTATAATGGGAACACAGAATGGTCTTGGAGAGAGCTTTACTGAGCTGACTGCTGTAACCGAACGTGACCATGGTTTAAAGGCTGAACGAATGACTGATAGCCACAGCGGAGAAAAGAGTTTGTGAACTTTTATGTAAGGACTTAAATATTCATATGTGGCTCACATTAAGCTATCGTATAGCTTCAGAAGTAACACTGAATAATTTGCACAATCGGGGAAAAAAAAAAAAAATCTCGGATTTGGATGAAAAATGGCACTATCGGAGTCAATACCCGATATGAATATCGGATCGGCGCATCCCTAATCAATACGGCCTCTATATTAGCTTATTTGGAGTATATAGACGACGACCTGCTTACACCCTATGCTGACTAAATGCTAACTATACTAAATATTTACACTGTTACACACTTAAGGCCAGTTCCAGTGTTTTTGTATTATTCATATGATATTGTAGTGTTTTTTATTTAATATTTTGAGTTAGTTTTTAATTCTATATTTTCAGTTTTCACTTACATTTTCATTTTGTTTTAGTATGTGCTTTTGTCATTTAAAAAAAAATTAGATATAACTTTATTTTTATTTCAGTTATAGTTTTAGTCATTATTTGTTTTAAAATGTACTTATTTTTTTTTTTTACATTTATTAAATTTCAGTGTTTTTCATCTAAATTATTTTTTTATTTTGGTTGTTTTTATTTCAGCTTTGCAATCACTACTGGCTGGTTCACACCAAAGATGATAACTGTGATGATATTGCGATTCTAAATTTTCTGACGACTATGGAAGGGGCATCCATGCCACACTAATGGTATCCCACTAGGACTATATTGTTGGAATCACTTTCACAATCATTTTCAGATTTTTTTTTTTTACAGCTGAACCTTGAGAACCAGTCAGAATCCACCAGACTTTAAAGTGCTCAAGCATTTAAAGCGGCAGAAACTGCAGTGTGCACTTTTTATAAACCAAGTGTTATCATCTATTGTTGTGGATGCTAAAATCATTAGTTATCGCTCTTTGTGTACTGTATTCTAGCTGTAGTCTATACTCAAGCAGCCTATACTAGCTATAATATGTACTCGCTGTACTCTATTGGCTGTATATTTGCTGTGATACTCAATACTGACTTTGTACAGGCTGTAATCAGGCAAAAATCTGTACTGGCTTTGCTCTGTACTTTTCCGGTACCATCTATAGTGTACAGTGCCAATATACTAGCTATACTCAGTGCTGTTTTATGCTGTCCATGCTCAATACTGATTATATACTTCTAGTTTATATTCTGTTTCTGTACTGAAAGTCCTGGCTGACCTCTGTGCGTCAGTAGTACACATGGAGGATTATATATGCATATACATATGGAGCCTTTAAGGTTTAGCGATGATGAGGAGCTGGTTGTGAGCACCAGCAAGGATTTGTCACTGTTAGCAGTGTCATCACTGGCAGTACATTGAACCCAGTGGTTGTGTTTCCCACAACTTCATTGTATCAGGAATAACTGTATTAATCTCAAAATGAGTGCTGTATGGAGCCGAGGCACTTGGATGGGAAAAACGGCCACATACAGTGTTATAGTCATAGCTTGGCACCTCATCACAGTGCTCTTGTTGTAAGAGGCTCTTGTGGAACTGTTAGAGGATTGATTCCTCCGAGCAGGGGTGCAGAGAGCAACAACCAAGCCTTCAGCTTCTCACAATCAATATGTATTGCAGGCAGAAGTACAGCATCTTTCTCTCTCTCTCCTCCCACAGGCAGTGACAGGAAGGTTCTGTGTCATCACTATTGGATTCCCACGGTCACTCCCCTGGTAGCCCAGTCATCTGTTTGGCACACTTATCAAACTTGTTGAAATTCTGCTGCAGCAAAGACAAGACTATTCTTGTCAAGTGCAGTAAATAAGAGCATTAAGACTGAAAATTGATGGACTGACAGATAATTTAAAGGGATAGTTCACTCTAAAATTAAAATTCTGTCATTATTTATGCATCATAATGTCATTCTGAACTAGGCTTGCCACAATAGACTGTGCTGACAGTGATACCGTTGTTAAGCCGCAACACCGGCTACGTCACTTGCCCACCGACCCCCACCGTCGTTTTGATTTTTTATAGTAATAAAAATAATTGAGTTCAGTAATAGAACAGACACTACAGTTAAAAACTGAACTCGTATGCTCAATGCAGCGTGCCGAACGACCGATCAGATTTCATTTATCCAGTGAGGAGAGTGAGTCTATCACGAGAGTGAGACAGACAAGACGATCGCGGATGATTTAGTTTCGAAACTAGATGCAAAAGCACCTGTTTGGCAGTATTTTGGATTTTGAAAAGCCTGTTGACTTTTGCTGTTTATCTAAGGTGATTTTGGAAGTTTTTTTTAAACATTCGTTTCTTATTTAATTGGTTCCACATTGTTTGCTGATTTTTACTTTATTTAAACTTTGTGTAATTCATTTATTTAATTTGACATCAAGGTGTATGTGGCCGGGCCCAAGCCTCCAAGCTTTCTTATTCGTTTTGCTAATAAACGTTCTACATTCTTATTTATTTGGTTATATATATTACATGTTTACTTGTTTCCAGTTTTGTATACCTATTTAAACTTTATGACTTATTTGTATTATATTAGGCAAGCCTCCCTCATAGAGCATGGTGTATTTTTATTTGTTTTGTTAATAAAAGTTCTATGTTTTATATATACGCTAAAGTGAGTTTGACGTTGTTGCATTCAAGCAATTGATGCCGAACTGCCGCTAATTCGAAAGTGAAAGAAAATTGGATCGGCAACCCTTTTAAGTATGATTGTACTATTTCAGCTCAACTTCATATTCTATTCACGTTTTTTTAAACAAAATGATATTTAAGACAAATTATAAATTAAATGGGTCCTTTTATTATTGCTTGGACAAAATGCTGTACGTTTCTTTGTGAAATTTAAATATAAAACTATAATAATATACTAATTTAGCACTTGCGTATTTTTGCTCTTTTGTTGGTTTTGATTGCTTCTATTGTCCTCATTTGTAAGTCGCTGGTCTTGTGGCATAAACGGTTGCTACTCCACATTTACATTTAATGTACATGTAAATGACAAAACTAAATTGAAAATTTAAAACAAGCCCCAAATCAAATAAGTAACTAAACGAAGCACAAATAAAATAATCTCTATATAAACACCCTAAGGCTGGTTGTCGGTGCTCTTGCCATGATAACATTCAGGCAACCACTGCATTTTAATCATGATCGGCAAACAAGATGCTGGCATAGCTGCAACTGAAGGCAGTTTTTAAATCTAAATTAGATTGTATAATTTCGAAAATTTAAGCAAAAACAGAATGGTTTGACTTTAGTTTTGTGAAACTATACATAAAAAAAATCTGCATGAAACCGAAACAGCAGACGAGCTGAATGAGACGCAGATTCACTCTCCGCCAGCAGGTGGCGCTTAAAGCGTTTTCTTGGTTTCCACTGTAAACAAAGCAGTGCTGCACTTATGAACTTTAATATGCAGGGCTCCAGACCTGCGACCATTTTTTCTGCCTGTGCGAATAAATTTTGTGTTCTGTAGCTACGTCGCGTGGTGCAGCCACCCGCGCGCGTTGGTCAAAACCTCCATGAACGCTTCAATTATCTGTTGGGCATATGACAACATCAAAGGTCAACAGAACGAAGCATAACGAAACAGGTCGCTTAGAGAGTTATCCCTACTCGGGCTAGCAGCAAAAATGAGAACGCGCATAATTGGGAACGATGTCTGTTTTCACGCTTAAGTCGATTAAAAGACCGCTTCTTAAACCAGAGAATGCAAGCCTGTCACCGTTAGTTTTACTTTTCTTTTTGTTTTCATTTTTGAAAAACGTATCTTTGCTGTTAAGCTATGGAGGCTCTCTTTTATTTATTTATTTGATTCCTCAGTGTTTGCTAAACGTTCTGTAATTTATTAGTCATTATATAATACAGCGTGTAGGCCATGCCTAATCTTATTCGTTTTTATTAATAACGTTTTGTAAGCTAGTTTGTCAATTTATCTTACTGTTTATTGTTGTTAAGCTATTTAATTAAGAATAACAATGAATCCAGCTTTTGTTTTAGTCTTAAAATGAAGGTGGGTAGAGGTATGTAAGGCAAACAGTGACCACAGACCATGAATTCGCAGCAAAAGAGGAACTCCCTTTCACAAAATTCAAATCACAAATAATACTACTGATGATAAAGAACGGGTTGAATGTTAACAACTTTCGTTTCCATATAACTATAAACTATGGTAAAAGTTCATCAGCATCCATTGAATAATCCCATGTTGTAGCGCAAAAAAAAAAAAAAAAAAAAATTTGGGCGCACGCAAATCCATGTGCGCTTTTGTGCGTCCTCAGCTGATGAAGTTAGTTGGCCAAAGAGCGCCGCAGTGGGAATGATCTGATCCCTGATATGCATTAATCAAGGCAAGAGAAAGAAAAACCTACCAATCAAAAGACAGTAGTCCCCTCAGAACATGGCATCGTCCATATCTTGAAGTGAAGTAAAATGCGCAGCGGCCGCTTTTGGCAAGCTATTTAAAGTAGGAAAAGGGAAATCTCCCCTGCCCCCTACGGTGATACCGGTAAATTCGCAGTGGTTGTGATCGCATCGATTCAGGCCGGTGGAAAAAGATATTTTTTGAAAAATTACAATATTATAATATATATATAACTGATACCTCTATATTCAGTAACCAGTCACACAGGTTTAAAACAACATGAGGGGTTAAAAACTATGACACACTATCTATTTTAGGTACGCCAATTCTTTAAAATTCGTTGTCATTTGATGGCTAAAAGATCCGATAGATAGATGCAGCAGGCGGCAATGGATATTATGCAGCACCTGAAAATAGTCCCCAGCACTTTCTCTGTGCAAGCAGGTGGTCACGTTGTTTATGTTGACGGAAGTTAGCCTATTTTCAGGCGCTGCGTAATATCATTGCACCTGCTGCACCCATGGTACGGCAACAAAGTTACTTGATTATTACGCCGGAATGAGAGTAAATTTCCTACTAGCCATATCGGCCTAGAAAATCGCAACTTTACATTTTCGGCGTGCGGTCTTAGAACACGATTTACTACAGAAAAAAGCACAAGTACACTTTTAAATAGGAAAAATATATAAACTCTTTGGTCATTTTTGAGCGAGATGCTAACGGTTTAATCAGATTCAATGATCTATGCTAAGTTGCAGCTAAAAGTGCTACCGCCAGACCAGGAGATTGGCTGAATGGATTCGAAAATGGTAAAACTCAACTGTTTAACTCTAGGGGAGTTGGAAAATGAGCCTATTTTCAAAAATAGTGGAGTGTTCCTTTAAACCAGCTGTTTAGACAGTTACCGTGGCGATGCATTTCCTCGCAGTTGATGTTTGTAGTGTGCTTTTTTTTTTTAAATAGTGCAGTTTGTTTGTTTCAGGACTGTGGCAAGCTAATCCGTCTGCGTGGAGGGGTATCCTTAACATGAGGGACTCGTCCTGGAACAGGGAGTGATTGTGCATGCATACTGTAGGGTACATATAATGTTGCACAAGGTGGCAGGAAATGGACATCATGTCAGCTACTGTTTTCTCTGCATCTCTTTATGCTGAAGAAAAGGGGAGGGAGGGCATTTAAAGATCTGGTTTCCTGTCAGACAAAGAAAGGAGAGTGTGTGAAGACAGGAAGGTCAAAGGCTGATGACACACAGGGAGGATCTCCACTGGTGTGTTGTTTAAAGGGCATGACTCTATGAAGCCTCTCATTGACTAACAAGGGGTCAAGGCTTGACTGGTTAGTATGGCCCAGTTTGCCAATGTTGGTAGATTCTGTAACTACACCACGTGACTGCAAATTAATCTTTCTCCAGTGATAGCCATTCAAAAGTTCCTATGTGTATCAGTGTTGTTAGTGTTACTGAAATAAAGCTTTTATATAGCATAATAAATCAATATATATAATCTGTGTGTGGTAATGTCTTTTTTTTTTTTTTAATTAACACCAAATGAGAATGTTGTCTTGGCAAATAACAGCAACAAATTTAAGTGTATTGCTATTTACTAAAACTAAAATGAAAAGCTAATTGCTTTTTGCTAATTGTCTTGAAAAAGACATTCAAAACAAAGGGGCTGTTTTCTATTTTAGTGTGTTTTATGGCGTAGTTGCTAAAACGCTTAAGTTTGCTGGTTCAAGCCCTACAAATAACAAGCACATGACCTTTCACCATTTTGACCTTGAAAGCACTTAACCTCAGGAAATGACTACCTACTTTCCATTTATGTACATTGTTTGCTGTTATTCAACTTTGTACAGTCATGTGCAGATTAAAAGCTAGTTTTACCATTAGACTTCCACAAATTGCTCGTAAAGATACATCAAAACCTCTCAGACTACACTTTGCAGGGGACTTAATCTCTTTTCTTTCCTCAGTTGGGCTAAAGTGTCATCATTGCATAAATGTTCTGCTCTCATGATCAAATCCTGTTCCAGTTCCTTTTCATGAGGCGGTACCAGCTGGATTACTGGATGGCACAGAGGAAAGTCATCCTTGGCTTCATAGACATTAGAGCTGTGCTGATTATCTGTGAAACTGATTAATTTGAAAAGTTGGGTTAAATGTCATTCTTGCTTTTCTGACATTTAGCGTTTCAACTTTAGTTGCTGTTAACAGCAGGCAGTGAACACTGATGTTTAAACAACTTTCATTAGGAGATTGAAAATGACTCCCTAATGTTACATAAATCTTTTTTTGGGTCGCTGTAGTACTTTCCCTTTGATGCCTAACTGCTGGAAGGAACTGATGGCATTATGGCACGATATCTGAATGTGGTAGTCTGCATAAAACATATACTACTGTTTTCTTTATTTATACTTCTATTTAGCAAGGATGCAGTAAATTGTTCAGAGCCAGTAAAGGTCATTCATAATGTTTTTAAAAAAATCCTATTTCAGATATAATGCTGTAACTTTGTTATTCGTGACGTCAAGATGCTGGAAAAATGTATCACAGTTTCTCAAACCCAACTTTTTAACAAACGCTGTTCGAAGCTTGTATTTTTTAAAATATATAGGTCGGAAACAGGAAGCTTTAGCATATGAGGCCTTTAAAAGATCCGTAATTCTAGGTCTCTAGTTCAGGGATACGGTATCTAGGCCTGTCACGATAACACTTTTGTGTTGTGTGATATCTTGCCTCCAGAATAATTGTGCGATAAGCCTCTATATGGTTTTAAAACGCATTTTATGTGGCCACTGAATATATCATCATAGTGTACAGTAAAAAAAATAATAATGCAAGAAGGCCAACACTTCCAAATGACAACAAACTTTTGATTTTTAAAAATATTTAGATCATGGAAATGAAGTATCAAAATATTAGATACCTTAAAAACCCTGAATAAATAGTAAATAAACATTTTCTAACAGAAAGTGCAAAGTAACAAGTAGAAAAACAGAAAAAATGCACATATAACTTTTATGGAGATTTTTCCATCTGCAGATTTTTCCCGGACCTTCTTTTCTTTTAAGGGTGCACACTATTGCTGAAAATCAATCACTACTTAGCAGTCAGATGTTCGTATGCACAAAGGCACAGATCCCTAAACAAGACCATATTTGCAGATGAAACTTTTTTTGTAGAAGTATTTTTTTTTTTATTTGAACTAGCACCTTATGACTACACCACGTTTTGTACGAGAAGCTGAAAAAGACACAGGTGCAAGTGGAATGTACAGAACATGGTGACATTCATTTTTAAGTATAATGGGCGATATATTGCGTCACCATAAATGATTGAGGTCATGTACATATATTTTGCGATAAGTCGATATATTGATTATTACGACAGGCCTAACAGTAGCTGCTTCTAAGTGTTTCTGGTCTACACAAGATTGTCTGCATGTGGTTTCCCTTTCTTCTGTTTCACAACACCCAAGGTGGCCTTTATTCCATCAATGTTCAGTTGCTCTTCAGATCACATACTTAACATGCTTTATGCTTGGTAAAAACCTGGAATAAATCCAGAAAGCGTTCTGGTTTCGTCAGTATGAACATTGTAAACATTTTTATTGCCTCAATGCTGGCAGTGCCTTTTATGTTCTGACACATTCTTGTCTGTGTTGTCATGAGGGGTGTGTGTTGCATTGCTCAGACGTGCTGTTAAATCGGGCATTAGGAAGCACATGTGATGTGGCTGCTGCTCAGACTGTGCAATCACAGGGTCATGTGGGGCCAGAGTACCATCTTTAGATTAGATGCGCTGATGTCATTTTTCATGTCTCAGTCTCGTCTCCTCTTTTTTTATTTATTTAATTTCTTCTCTTTTTAGTTTGCTCCTTCATTTTTGCTCTTTTCCTTTCTTTTCTTTTTTCTTTGACACTGGGGAAATGTACACGGTTGGCACAGCAGATCTAAAATGACAGACTGAGCATTGAAAGGGCTGGGCTGTCACACAGGAAGTCTGCACCGTTCTCTGCTTTTCAGTTGTGTTTATTTGTGTTTGCATGGTTTGTCTAACAGCCCTACTGAACCACCAACGCCCAGAATGTGGTAAACTGGGGAAGATGCTGAATATTAGTCAGTGTAGTAGCCTCAAACTGCAGTGGAGGAGAATTTGGGTTCTTAGTATAAAATGTGAGAAACTTTGTGCTTACTTTTTCAGTTAATATTTAATGTTTATAATGCCATAATACTGCAGCCATTTCCACCGTAATTAATTGCTTCTGTTGTAGCAGTTTTGTTTAAGGTAGATAAACAAGCTCTTTTTATCTGTCTATTCTTACACTTCCTCTCTCTTCCCACCCTTAGGGACTGCTGGGCGAATATTTGATCAAGAACTCAACAAATGCTGAGAGCAAAGTCTTCTATTTAAAGATGAAGGGTGACTACTACAGATATCTTGCAGAGGTTGCCTCAGGAGATGACAGGAAGGGTAAGTGTTATTTCTGCTATGAATAAAAGAGCTGTATATGCATGTTGTTTCTCATATTTTAGCACAAATGTTTCCATCTCAGATGTGAATAACTCAAATTTGGTCTGTGTTTGGGAGACCTCGTTTGTGCTGCATCTTGTGCTTTGCTCTGGGCCAAATTTGGCCTTTGGACTTCAAATTCAGGATGAATGAGTCTGGGTTCTGTGCCGAGTTTTTAGGTGCCCTGGAGTGTTTTCTGCACCCTCCTTGAGTTAGCTGCTTGTCCTTCTGGAAGACAGTCTTCTGGGGCCTTTATTCCTCTTCTGTCAGGCAGAACAGGAGCACCAGATAGAATATGCCTCACGATACATTTCCATGGCATCTAACGCTGGAGATCTCGACCTTTATCAAAGCCTCTTACGGGTTTACGTTGCTCTGATTTAATGATTGATTTAAAAAGTTATGCTTTTAGCTATTGAGTGTTAAGGAGACATATTTTGCCCCTTTTTACAATATGTAATATACTGTAAGTTTCTGGTGTCCCCAGAATGTGTCTGTGAAGTTTAGGCTCAAAATACTCCACAGATCATTTTATTATATCATTTTGCAAATGCCTATTTTGAGTGGAAGCCGAAACACACTGTTTTTCGGGCCTGTCACTTTAAATGCAAATGAGCTGCTGCTCCCCACTCCCTCTTTTTCCAGAATAGATCTGCGCCTTTACAGCTCGGACCTGCTAAAACATCTGTTTGGTTCTGATTATCATGTTTATCACACTGAAATCATGTGTTTTAAACCATATGAGTTTAAACTTCTGATGTATGGTCTGAGTGCACACATCTGACAGAAAGCTGCTGTCACAGCATGTGAGTACTAAACTAAGTTCTCATTCACACACACGTTTACTTTAAAAACACACGAGTTACAAAAAACAGTCGGTTATGTTTGTGAAGGTAAACTGCTGGGAAATAAATCACATGTTTATTTTGATCTGTGTGGCAGTCACAGTAAATAAATCAATAAATCCACTGCTGTCTTGGTCTCCATCTGAGTCTGGTACTCTAAATAGGTTTTCTGTGCTCACTGTGGAGCCAACTACAGAACAAGTTACATGTTTTGTTCAAACTTTCGGCCATGGCATTAGACTGTACACCGTGCTTGCGAAATCAAATGACGGCGCCGTGGGTGGAAACTTACAGATTAAGGGGCAGTAATATTTAATGATATCGCCTTTCCTCGGCACCAAGGGAGCGAAATCTGACCATGTTTCTCGTTTTTTCTCAGACGCTTTTAGAAAAAGGCTTATCAAAACAAAGTTGCTGGGTTAATCTTTTTCATGTTTCCTAGGTTGGTAGATTACCGGGGACCTGATTATAGCACTTAATACCTGGAAAAGTCAGATTTTCATGATTATGTCACCTTTAAGGCATTCTGTGATTGACAATGCTTATGTATTTTCATGCTTATACCATTCTATTCATATTCATACATACACATTAAACTGACATTATATTTTTGAGTTTGTTTTTATTACAACCAGATGTACATAACATATTATAATAGTTTTGAATATTGTCTTGGACAAAGGGGACCTTGTAGTCCAGTAAAAGGATTAAGAGGTCCACATTCCTAGAATTTTGTTTTTGAGACAAAAAATACTGACTCATTGCTGGAAGATAATATTTTACCAATCACTAATATTGTGTCATATACTTTTTTTATTGGCTGTCACTACAGACGCGATAACCAACTCTCAAGGCGCCTACCAGGATGCTTTTGATATCAGTAAGGAGGAGATGCAGCCCACACACCCCATCCGTCTGGGACTGGCTCTCAACTTCTCTGTCTTCTACTATGAGATCCTCAACTCTCCTGAGCAGGCCTGCGCTCTGGCCAAACAAGTAGGTCTTTAGATGACAACACCACTCTGTTGCTATTTACCTAACTTATTGATTTAATTGCTGTATACATTTCTGACACTGTGTGTCTCATGCCTTAAAGGGATAAAGGTCCACCCAAAAAGGAAAATCATGTCGTTCCATACCCATACGTTTTTTGGTTAGTCTTAGTGCTGGGCAGTATACCAGTTCATACCGAATACCGGTTTTTATTTCTTATGATATGAATTTTTATTATCCTGGCAAATGGCCGTTATTTCCTCTGTTTGAGAGGGGTCCCTTTATCATTCACTGTTGTACTGTGGTGAGGGGTCCACAGCTGTATGTGTTAAGGCGGCCCACTATGTTGAGGGAAAGTTACTTTTTAAAGTAATGGCATTCATATTGGAGTTACTCCCATAAAAACGTAACCTAATTAACGTTACTTGGTTACTTTTTTATGTAAAGTAATGCGTTATATTACTTTTGCGTTACTTTTTAAATATGAGCAGGGCTTGATTGTTTTTAATATAAGAAGTTCTATTTATAGCAAATATAAAAGCCCTTTCACACCAAAAAGTGTAATGAATAAACCTCAGGCTGAAGCAAAAGTAAATTCACGTCTGTACAGTAGAGCACAGGAGAAGAAACACTCTTCAGCAATAAAAAAACAGTGAAGCACAATTGTTAGTTTCTCTAAAATCATTTTTGCTTATTAGTATGGTTGAACTGGATCATCGAAGGTCAGCAGCAAAGACTTTGGTTAATAAAATGGGATTAAATACATTTAAATGTAAGATATTTAACTATTGCAGGCTTGCATCATATTTGGAGTTTGCATTTCACTGTTTTAATTCATTTTGATGAATACTAAATCTGTTTTTTGTGAGTGGGATGAATTAATGCACATTCACATTTAGTCTAGAACTACAGTAACATCATGTTCACACAGCGCACACAACGCCTCTGTACTTCCGATTTCTCCCAATATGGGGACAGGAGACCTGTCAGTCAATAAATAGGAAAACACCGTTACGTTTTTTGAAAAAAAAAGCCTTTTTTGTGTCGCTGGCTGCAGATTCTTCAGATATTAAAAGCAGGGAATGTGTCTTATCAGTTATATCCATTGCTTCTGCATTCTGTTTCTTGCATTCGATGATGACACACAAACCAGGATGAAGACGAGGGTGCTTAGTGTGTGTGTGTGTGTGTGTGAGCTGTGTGTTGTGTTTTGCAGCGGAGAGATTAGAGAGAAGCAAAGCATTTGGATGCGATGAAAAGAGTAAGTCAATTAGGCTATCAGGCAAAAACAAGGGGCATGAGAAATCAATAGTTGTAGACCACCGGGTCATCACGGCCAATACGACCTGATCGGCTGAGAAAAAATCACAGTAGTTTGATGACAACAAATGCAATAAAAGCTGTGAAATTACCTCCTAAATACGTGTCTGTGAAATCACCAACCACCTCCAGAAAGCTGTGGGTGAGCGCTCTGACAATCTACTGTCTGCAGAGACTTGACATAAAACTTCAGATGCTACACCGCAAATGGGCACATCTGACCAGCCCAAAAATATCAAGTCACTATTAGTCTTGCAAAGCCATAGAGTTTTGAACCGGTTTTACGGACAGATACAATGATTACCTTATATCAAGTGATACCGCAGGGAAAGGCAACCGTGTGGAGCAACATGGACTGCAAATGGAACCAATGCCTACAACCTCGTCTGTTAAAAGGGCATAGGTGGAGGTGGTGTTATGGGCATGGGCATTGTGGCTGTCTCTGGAACAGGCCCTCTCAGTTTTAATGATGAATTAATGTATGATGACAGTAGCAGAATAAATTTGGAAGGGTACAAATGATCTTGGCTACCAATATTCAAGAAAATGTCACCAGACTCATCAGAAAGCTCTTCATATTGCATCAGGACAATGACCCAAAACACCCTGCCTGTTCAGTCAAGGAGTTTATCAGGGCAAAAGAAATGTAAAGTCTTAGATTGCCCAAATCAATCTCCAGATTTAAATCCGACTGAACATGGATTTCACCAGCTGAAGAGTAAACTAAAGGCAGAAACTCCCGAAAACAAGCAACAGTTGGAATTGGCTGCCTTAAAGGCTGGGAAAAGCATTTCAAAGGATGAGACCAAGAGTCTGGTTACGTCCATTGGTCGCAGACTCACTGCTCTGATTGCACACAAGGGATCTGCAACAAAATAATAGCTTTTAAACTTTTATATCGGCCTTAATTTCAACTGTCGGGGCCTATACTTATAGGCTCACCTCAAATAGTGGGAAGGGACTCTAAAGTGGCTGTCCTTTTTTATTTGGGCTAAAACATGTAAGTTGGTGAAAGCCGCTAATATACAAATTGACCTTACTGTAGTATTTTGTCTCCTTTCAATCTCTTTAATCCCTATTTTCAAATTTAGCTTGACGTCGCACAGCCAGAACAGAAGGTCAAGTTTGTTGTCTTTACTGTCTGGCACATAGCTTATGAGGGGCACTGTATAGATGCACACAACACACAAGCCTAAATTAATTCGTTAATTTTATAAATGGATTGTAACTTTTTGGAGGAAGAGGGACCTCTCCGTTCGATTAAATAGATTGTTTGAAAGCTATGATGGTTGAGATGAGCAAAATTGTCTTTTAAATTCTATCCTTAAAAAAAAACGAAGCTTTAAGACTTGCTCAGTAATTGGTTTTGAGGAGACTACCTTAATAAGCGTTGAGAAGGGATTTTACAGGTTTTTCCTCAAAAACAATAGCAGATCGGGTTGGGTACTCCTTTTTTTCCATCATCTGTCAAATAGGTGTTGAGTATAGTATTGGAAAATAGCTCCGTTCAACCTTTAATTAGACGCTTAGCTCAATCACAGGGAATTCCTATAGGAAATTTTAACAAGCCCCACTTGGCCTTCTGGATTTTCTAGCTTATTTCCGCGAGCTTTGTGAATTTCATCAGACACTGGTTTGCCGATACAGAGGCTGTTACCTCTATCCACCCATGTGTTCTTCACATACTTCCCCTTCTTGTTTGGTCCCCCCCCCCCCAGGGAAAAACCCCCCCCACCCCACCCAACCACCCCCCCTTGTCTTGGCAGGCCTTTGATGAGGGGCCTCTGATAGCTGGATACATCTGAATGTGACTCGACAAGAACAGCACACCTTATCATTGCCGCTTCGTATAGACCAACCTCACGTGATTAGCAAGAGGTCATCGCGACCTAGCAGAAAACCAAAAATAATCATCTCTGAAACTGTGGAATGTGTTTTTGATGAGTTATATTACATTCATTTATACTGAGTACTCAAACTATAAATGTTCAGTATTCAAGCACAGCTTTTTATCCTGTTTTTTTTAAATGATTAGTTATGGACCTCTGACAATGCTGCAGATGAGGGTGAAGGAGGTGAAGGAGGAGACGGAGGAGAGAACTAAACACCCACATCAGTCCACAAATGAAAGAAAAAGAATCCTGGAAAAAGACAACTTTTTACACTTCTTCATTCCTTATTGTTTCACTTATGATTATTCTAGCCATGTAAGCCCATGATCATTACCAATGAGCTATGAGTGTGGGAATTCCAATCAGTCTGTTTTTTTTTCTCAGTTTTCCACCACCTGGCTTGTGGTTGTAATGAAAGTAAATATTAAGTTAAAGTAACATTTCCACTCCTCAGTTTCATGTTTTTGTCCTTTGGACTTCTATATGTGCAGTGTCTGCTGTAGAAAAGTATTAGCCTCACATAAAATCAATTGTCCTTTAATTGTGACAAAGCGACTAGTGTGTATATTCTGGTGAACTGAAACATTGGAAGTGTCGGTCACAAAATGCAAAGCGTTTTGCCTCAAGCATGGCTATTTCCTGTCCTGCTATCACCTTCCATTTTATGTCTCTTTAGGGAGATCAACATACACTTGAATGAGATAAATGTCTTGTTGACCGTCATAGTGTTGGCTTAAAATGGGCCTGTGCTTTAGTATTGATAGCAGGAAGGCTGTTGTCTGATGTACCAAGCCAGCTAGCTTTGCTCAGCCAAGTTTGCACTTTTCATAGACCATTTGAATCATGTCTTCATCATGAAGGTCACGAAACACTCCTGCCTGGTTATGGTTTTCACTATAATGTGTTACTTTGCGATGGCTTGTGATGACTATTATTAAGAAAAAAAAAGATGAAAAAATATCATGCATGCCCATTTTTCAATATACACTGGAATGGGAACCAATACTGCATACTTGTTCCACAGTTTGGTTAAGTACTTTTCATTGCAGGTTTATGCACATGCTGAGAGGATGTTTGATTTGTCAAGTGATGTCAATAGTTATTTGGACCACTTGTGTTTTTGCTAATCATTGACTGTAGTCTCCCCAAAGCCTTGTGAAAATGTACAAGCCCTACATAACAGCTATGTAACCTGAATTAAAATGACCATTTTATAAACCATACAGTTTTGTCTTGAAATGTGTTTCATTGTTTTCTCTCGGTCTGTCCTGGTGACTTTTTTTGTGAGTTAATGTGATAGTGTGACTGGGTTTTTATTGTTGTATTTCCTATTGAAATAGGACATTTCGTTCCTTGCCTTATTTTTTTTTAGCCAGTAGCATTTTTGTTTACTTCGCTTTACAGAAGTGTCTAATCAAATGGTGTTATTCTAGAAAGCTAGTGATTGGTTAAAATGCTTAAGTGCAGGATGAGTCATCAGTATTTTGGCCGATTTTCCGGAAAAGAAAAACTGAATAAAATTGTCAGCGTTTACGAGTACACTAACATATTGGCGACCTAACAACTAATAGACGTTGACCAAAAGCCATCAACTTTTTATTTCTTTATATAAAACCAGATATAATGACAGGGAAATACAAACATTACACCACAATTCGGGTGTTTTTTTTCTTCTTGACGCCATCATTACAGATGGTTAACAGTTCTTTGAAAAGAATTAGTACTCATGATAATAAAGTTTGTGATATTATCTCCCTAAATAAAAGATTTACGGCTGCTTGTATACTGTCCTCCAAATGAGTCTAGACGCTGGTCTGAATTTAATGGGGTTTGAGGTAAGAATTTAAAAATAGTGTCCGGACGAGACCGAGGCTGTTCTCAAAACCAAGTGCGCTCTCTACCTATACACGCGCTCACACGCTTGTGACGCTGAGCAAATGCTGTCTATATAGGCAGCTCAGTAGATTTTGAACCACAACCCGAGAGTTTATCCTCTTACGTAACTCATACCGCGGATACACTGACTAAAACCCATTTGAAATACCCCATGTACTGTCACTCGTGAATTTAAAATCAGTCTCGAAAACGCATTCAACACGATCTCTAGATAAAGTTTATAGTGATTTCCTGGCGCGCGTTGAATCTGATCCATCCATCCCACATTAAATACTTCCGGGTATTTCACTACACTTCGATGTTGGCATGATTTGGGTTTGAGTAAATCTTTTTTCTATTTAACATCAAGCGACATGGACGAGAGCGTCTCGAAGTGAGCGTTTTTTGTTCTTTGATACTCAATTGATACTTTGCGGCTTTGTTTTATCCAGCCAGATGTGACCGTGTACATTGGTTTGGCCATGTCCAGATGTTGATCTCAGGCAGATTGGTAATCCATGGGATTAAATGCTGCTGCTGTGTGAAGTACTGCATTGTACATTAACGTACTCGCCATGAAACGCATCGTTTTCTTTCTGGCGTCTTTTTTCTTGACGGAATGTTCAAGGAGACCCATTAGGGATGTCCTAGACGACGAGTACGGTGAGTTATTGGGAATGGGAATACTTTGAAAACATTATGGATACATTTAATTTGAAAGATTGTGTTTTGGTGACGCCGTGATAACCATAGTGCGCTTTTTTAATCCCTTACTGTATTTTAAATCTTCATGTTTTTGCCATTTTTGTTTTCGAATTTAATGAATTTACTCAAACAGTTTATGGGGAAACTAAACTGCAAGAGCATTTTTCCTACAAGAGTTCACTATGGCAATCAGACTATTCACCAAAATACTATACTTTTAGTTATATGCATATAATTAGTAGTATTATAAACAATATTATAAACAACAATATAAACAGGGCTTGACCTTAACCTCACCAGCCACTGTGGCTAGGTCACTGGCCTCAATTTTGTTGTTGGGAAATTACATTTCATATGACTTAAGTTACATAAATTTTTAGGTTATAATTATATCATTTAAAATATGAAGCTTCTTATGTTATTGTTATAGATTTTTTAGAAGGCTGTTAGTTTCTTAATTAGTCCACTGGTATCACATTTACAACTAGCGGTGCAAAAATATGGGATTTGATTTTTGCATTGTTCTTAAAGCAAACACAGCAGATGGGCTTATGGAAAATGCACGCATTTCTTCTCAAAGTCCTCATGGTTGTCTGTGACAAAACACCACATGGCTGGAACACTCGAAGGTGAGGGGAGTGACAATTATTTTTTGCCACCCCCACTCAAAGGGTTCTGTAAAACCTACATCTGGGCTTTCAGATCTTTTCATCACCACGTGACATAAATTAGAACCCCTTAAAAGAGAAATGTGAATTTCCGACAAATAAAGTTATGCATTGCAAGGTGTAAACTCAAAGAAGTCAGGATTCTCAAGATGTATATGGATCTGAGAAAAATGCCGCGATTAGCAAATTGTCTTGCTCAAAATTGAGGGCAAAACGACTTGTGTGATATCAATATGGCATTTTTAAGAAAAAAGAATAGCAGGTGGAAATACTCACAATTGGTCTAGAAATCAAGTCAGAATTGTGTTAAAAAGTTGCAATTACCTTTTTTTTATAGGTAATAAAAAAATAGTTGAGAACACTTGTTCTGAGCAATAATGGAGGGAGAAAAGAGACAGATGCCACTAGTCCTCCTTTAAAAAAATCTGCTCTTAAAACTTGTAAATTCACTTTAAAAATAAATATTTGTGCTCATTAAATGACATGTATAAAGTTGTTCCCTGTGACTATTTCAGACCAGCTCAGCTCATTGCTGTCGGACTTTGATGTTCTTCAGCTGTCCAGTCTTCAACAGCATTCGGTTCGTAAGAGAGACGTCCAGTTGCAAACGCACGCAGAAAGATTTCTCGGTTTCACTGCATTACAGAGGTGAATACTCATCACCCATTTACCAGTCACTGCCAAGATTAGTGCTCAATCATTTGATAAACTCTTCTAAATATTTCACAGGCATTTCAGATTGTACCTGACAACCAACACAGAGCTCTTCACTCATGACTTCAAGGCCGTGGTGGTAGGAGAGAATGGTGCTCAAGAGATGTACGAGGTCCAGAGAGAAAACTTCTTCACAGGCCATGTCATTGGTAACTGCAACTCTGTGTTTTAACATCTATAGTACTTTTAAATGTTTAAAATCTAGCAAACTTGATTTTTTCCCCCCGCTTGATTTCTAGGAGAGGAGAATTCCAGAGTACAAGCACATATTGGTGACAATGACTTCACTGCTCATATTCTTACTGATGAAGCTGAATACAACATTGAGGTATTATAACGTCATAAATCTGATTTTGTTTATGCCCCTCAACAAAAACAATACATTGATTTATAATCCATTCAGCCACTGTGGAGGTTTATCGAAAACCCTCGTGACGATCGGCTGCTCATATATCGTTCAGAAGACATCAGGAACGTGAGCCGGCTGGCGGCTCCAAAAGTGTGCGGCTACATCAGTGCAGATGCCAGTGAGATGCTTCCAGAAAGTGTGCGAGCAGCCAGCCCACTAGATGAAGACGTAGAGGAGGAGGATAGTAAGTCTTTGAGTTAATTACACATCTTGTGACCTAACACTTCTGCTCATCAGAGCCGAATCTAGACAGTGTAATGTGAGATGCCAAATCTGTACTGTGAGACGCCACTTTATATAGTTGCTTTGTCACCCATGTGTAAAGTTTCTCGTCTTCTCACCCTTTGTCTATTTTCACTTTCTTTTTCTCTCAACTGCGTCTCTTCCACAGGGCATCTAAGAGAGAGAAGGCAGACGCTGGACCACAGTAAGAACACCTGCCCTCTGCTGCTTGTAGCCGACTATCGCTTTTTCAGACACATGGGCCGTAGGGAGGAGAGCACCACCCTCAACTACCTGGTAAAAAAGCCTTCAGTTTCGATATTGTCAATGGACCTTATTCCTGACACAAACAAAAAAGTTTATGCATAAATTGAGTGTAAAAATCTTTCTGATGTAAAGTCACATTCAGTTCAATTGGACAGCGTGGTTCTCAACCTTTTTGACTCCAAGTACCCCCATTGTCCACAACAATATTGAACCCTCTCGCTGTCCTGACAATTTTGGCTCATTTTCAAACTTTATTTATGGAAACTAGGAGTGGCAATATATTAAAATAGTTCAATAAAATCACTATAAATAATTCCACTGATAAAATTCCATTATTCCATGATTTTTCAATAACTGAATGTTCTTCAGTGTTTACACTTTTACATCAATTAATTTACATTTTTTTAGCCATTAGTGATTTACAATAATGTTTTACTCTACAAATAGCAATTGTTACCTGATGAAATATTTTAGAGCTTGATATACATTACTGTTCAAAAGTTTTAAGTTTGTTCGATTTTATTTGGAAAGAAATTCATATTTTTATTCAGCAAAGATGCATTAAATTGATCAAAAGTGAATTTCTATTTCAAATGAATTCTGTCCTTTTTAACTTTGTTCATCAAAGTATCCTGGAAAAACGAATACCCTTTCCACAAAAATATTAAGCAGCTGGTTTCAACATTGAAATAATGATTGATAATAATGACTAAATTATTCGAATGATCCTGTGCCGAAGTAATAGACTGCGAACTGTCAGCTTTTCACACAGTAATAAATTCACATTATAAACGGTATTAACTAGAAAGTTATTTTAAATGTTAATATTTCAGAATATTACTGTTTTTTGATTGAATAAATGCAGCCTTGGTAAGATCATTAAGAGGCTTTTAAATGGTAGTGTAACTAGCAAAATAATTTTAAATGTTGCGACCCTCTTAAAAGTTTGCTGAGGCCTCCTAGTGGGCCATTCCCCCCTGGTTGAGAACCACCTTTCATATCCATTTAAAATCTGTCATCTGAGAGGGCTGTATAAAATTGTTTGCTGATGTCTTACAAATTTGCTTTGGATATGTTTAGATTGAGCTGATTGATCGTGTGGATGACATTTACCGTAATACATCTTGGGATGAGGAGTATAAAGGTTATGGAGTTCAGATTCAGCAGGTAAGCTTGGTTCTTTAAGGAGAATGTAGTAAAAAGCGCCACTGAAATGCTGTTTTGGAGCCAGTAACATGGATTTGTCTCTTTCAGATCATAATTAACAAGACACCCACACATGTAGACACAGCAGGAGGTGCCCACTTCAACATGAAAGGGACTCCTGTGAAGAACAAAGATGTCTGGGACGTCAAGAAGCTCCTGGAGGTGAGCGAGCTGGAGCTGTAGGAGCGAATGACTGGATTAATCAGAGCATCTTCTCTGTATTCCGTTCTGTACTAATTTGAAACGATGAGAGGTGCTTGTACTTAAAAGGGAGGAATATTATTGAACACTTGTGTATTGTGTTTCACTATCTATCTCTTTCTGTGACCTGCTCGGCAGAGAACCAGCAAGGAGAAAGAATGGAAGCATTATTAGAGCAGTTCAATTTGTAGTCCTAAAACCCATCGCGGGGAATTACACCTTTTTAACTGATTTGTGTGGGATTTTTGATTAAAATAAGTCTGTGGTGAAAGTCACTTAAAGAGACTTTCACATTTTGTTCTACATCATAAATTATTCATAGTCATACCTCAAATGTGAATCCTGAAACCACTGAGTGATTTTAATAGATACATTACTGTTCAAAAGAATGAGGATTTATTTTATTGTTTGTCAGTCACTGCATTTACTTTAATTAAAAACTGAAATCAAAAATAGAGTAATATTGCTGAAATATTATTACAATTTAAATAGTTTTTAATGTTAATACATTTTAAAATGTAATTTATCCATGT